>OU342743.1:86645181-87146379 GCA_910589775.1 Avena eriantha
TTTGATGAACCACATAAGGATCTACCAGTGTCATTGGATATGTGTTCTTCTCATGAACAACACGTGGATCTACCGGTGTCATTGCATGTCTGTTCCTCTAAACAAAACACATAAGGATCCACCAGTGTCATTGTGTGTCTGTTCTTTTCAAGAACCACACCCAGTGTCGTTGCATGTGTGTTCTTCTAAACAAACCACATAAGGATCCACCAGTGTCATTGCATGTCTGTTCTTTTCATGAACTACAGATAAGGATCCACAAGTGTCATTGCATGTCTGTTCTTTTCATGAACCACACCCAGTGTCATTGCATGTGTGTTCTTTTCATGAACCACAGCTAGAGTCATTGCATGTCTGTTCTTTTCGTGAACCACACACAGTGTCATTGCATGTCTGTTCTTTTCATGAACCACACCCAATGTCATTGCATGTCTGTTCTTTTCATGAACCACACATAAGGATCCACCAGTGTCATTGCATGTCTGTTCTTTTCATGAACCACACATAAGGATCCACCAGTGTCATTGCATGTCTGTTCTTTTCATGAACCACACCCAGTGTCATTGCATGTGTGTTCTTTTCATGAACCACAACTTGAGTCATTGCATGTCTATTCTTTTCATGAACCACACCCAGTGTCATTGCATGTCTGTTCTTTTCATGAACAACACCCGGTGTCACTCTATGTCTGTTCTTTTCATGAACCACATAAGGATCTACCAGTGTCATTGGATGTCTGTTCTTCTCATGAACCACACATGGATCCACCGGTGTTATTGCATGTATGTTCCTCTAAACAAACCACGTAAGGATCCACTAGTGTCACTGCATGTCTGTTCTTTTCATGAACCACACCTAGTGTCATTGCATGTGTGTTCTTCTAAACAAACCACATAAGGATCCACCAGTGTCATTGCATGTCTGTTCTTTTCATGAACCACACATAAGGATCCACCAGTGTCATTGCAAGTCTGTTCTTTTCATGAACCACACCTAGTGTCATTGCATGTGTGTTCTTTTCATGAACCACAGCTAGAGTCATTGCATGTCTGTTCTTTTCATGAACCACACATAGTGTCATTGTGTCGTGGTGGTGTCACGGCAGATGCCATGTATAGGCTGAAGGTGGGGACTAATATACGCTAGGGGAATCCAGGGAGGGATAGTGAAGTGATTCTCCACATACGAACTTGTATTGATTTGCTTCCAAGGTTACAAGTGCTCCTCGAGCTGTATTGGCGAAAGGAGGAAGAAGAAGCTCTCTTACTCTCACCCACAGATCTCACCTGAAACCCTAGACCTTAGCAGAATTGTCCAAAGAATAAACCGCCAACCCCTTCTACTGAAGCCCTAGCCCCCCATTTATAGGGGAGGCTCGGTTTCTGCCTAGGGCATACGTGGAGGCATATTCCTAATAATATGCCTCCACCCAAAGTGGTAAGCCGACCGGGGTGCTTTTTCCCCCACGTCACACATGCTTTAGCTACGTTAGCCACTACGGCGCCCTCGTTAGCTGACACGAGCGTTGTCATGCTTGTCGGCCACGCCCCGGTGGTCCTGTCCTTGCTCGCTTCGCTCAGGCAGTGCGTACCGGGGCTCCTTTTGACCAGCAAGATTCCTTCCTTCTCCTAGCAGCTTGCTGCGACCCGGATGATGGTTCATCCGGCCTCACCCTTTCCTGCATACAGGCAAAACACACACTTCCGACTCACCGCTTGAGTCGGATGAGGACTAGTTAGGCGGGCGCCCCCAGGTCCGGGTTACTCCGTGATTCGGCCTGCCTTAAGGTGACCCGGCCAGCATCTGCTTTGACCTTGCCGAACCTCGGCTAACTCGGCCTTTATACCCCGGCGTGACCCTACCCGGGGGTATCCCCCCAACATTAGTCCCCGAAGCTGGTGCGGTCTTAGCCTCCCCGGCTGCTAAGGCCACACCAGGTTCCATTTTGTGCCCCTGTCGTTGTTTCCGAGTTACCTCTGTACCTCGGACGGCTTGGATTTACGTTCCCCTCGCACATTGTAAGTTTTCACTTGCCGGCCGGGTTACCACAGCTCTATCCGGGTCTTACTTCCTTCTCTCGTACGCTAGCCCATGTGAAGGGTAATCATTATGTTGTCTTATTTTAAGGGACGGTTCAGTAACCGCCGCAGTAATTGTCAGTTATCACTGTGTGTGGGTCACGTCACGCCTGCCTCCTCGTTTACCGCATCAGCGCGTCACGTCACAGGACTCTCTGCGCCCTGTGGCCTTCCTTGTGGCTCCTTACTGATTGGTCCGAACGGGTAATACACGGCCACAGCGTGTGGCCGGTCCACTGAGTGCGATCCCACTCACCCCTGATGGGGGTGGTTAAATAGCGGAGGGGTGTGTCCCTTAGGATTTTTCCCCCTCCGCACCCCTCTGCCCGCTGCTATTCCCCTTCGTCTTCCTCGCGACCGCGCCGCCGCCAGCACGGCCAAAAAGCAGCGTCACCGCCGCACTTCTCCGTTTCACCTCTGCGTCTCCGTCACTACGACGCCAATCTCCCGCTACGGGTCCTCGCCAATCCAAGCCACTGTCCCCCGCCGCCTCTAGCGCCAGCGAGGGATTCGAGGAGCAGATGGCGGAAGAAGAACTCGCCATTGCTGAGCAAGAGATGGAGGAGGACGCCACTGCTGCGGACCGTGGCGCATGGGCCGGCTCCTGGGTCTGCCAGGACGATCTGGACTGGCTCTACTGGACCAGACGCATCCCCGCCGGCATCGCCGCTCACCTCGCCTCCGCCGAGCTAGCTCCTTCACCCAATCCCGGGGAGTTCGTTGTGTTCCTGTCTCATTTTCAACGGGGCTTCGGACTCCCGTTGAGCGATTTCTTCCATGATTGGCTTAGCACCTACCATCTCCAGCTGCACCATCTTCCAGCCAATGCTATTACTTCTCTCTCTGCCTTCGCTTCTACAATCGAGGGCTACGCCGGATTATGGCCCACCAAGGAGATGTGGATCCGGTTTTTCGCCCTTCGTCGCAACGTTATTCCCGACATTCACACTGATCCGGAGGACAAGCGGCTCACTCAGTTCGGAGCGGCCTCCATTTCACCCCGGAGGTTCTCTGTTTTCCCCCGGGTCACAGGGCTAGAATCCTGCAAGGGGTGGGCCCGGACGTTCTTTTACGTCCGGAACACGGGCACCGAAGATTTGATCCGGTTGCTCCCCTATACCC
This sequence comes from Avena eriantha, assembly GCA_910589775.1. Lineage (NCBI taxonomy): Eukaryota > Viridiplantae > Streptophyta > Magnoliopsida > Poales > Poaceae > Avena > Avena eriantha. The sequence continues at coordinate 86,648,382 of OU342743.1, forward strand.
TGGGTCCGCTGAACACGGATCTGTGGGACGCCGTTCCAAGGAAGCCTACGGCCCTGGCCAACCAAGTGAATAAGAGGTTTGTGGAGCTGAAGGAGCTCGGGTTGCGCAACGAGGATGCAATGATCACTTTCGTGCGCAACCGAATCTCCCCTCTCCAGAAGCGCACCCACAAGGTGTGCCATATGAGCTACCGCCGCGATCCCAATCGGACTTCATCTTTTGAACTAAAAAACACGGAGATCTTCCGCCGGGTTAAGGCTCTCTTCACCACTCACAAGGACTTCTCCTCTGACTAGACTTGGGGGATTGAGCATTTTTGCCGTGACCGGCTTCCTCCCATGGTAAGTTTCATGTTGCAAACTTACTCTGGACTAATCACTTGTCTGTTATTGTTGTATTTTTGACTCGTTTGTTTACTCTTTTCTTCAGCTATTCCTTCAGCAGACGCTCGAGGACGGCACCGATCCAACCCTTAAGTGGGCACCGGACCGGGTGACTTCGGACAAGGAGGAGCCGGACCAAGAGATGTTTCTCCCCCTGACCGACGCCACGAAATGACCCACGGGTAACTTCTCTTCTGCTAGAGATTGGCCGGATGATGAAGATTACTCGGATATCGAGATAATTGAACCCTTTGAGGCTGTCCCCCTTTCTTTTGCTTTTCCGCCATCAGCTCATGCCGGTGGTCATATCCACGAGGATCCTCCCCTCGCTACGGACGAGCCAGTTCCGGTGGCGTCGAAGAAAAAGCGCGGGGCTTACTCAAGCTCTTCCTCCGGACCTTCCCAGCCCATTAAAAGGCGAAAGAAGGCCCCAGCACGAAGGGCTCGGAAAGCCAGAGCAGCCAAAACCTCGGATGCGTAAGTCCTTCTTTCTTTTGTAAGTCGTTCTTCCTTACCTCGTCCTAATTTTTCTTCTAACGTTACTTGATTTCATAGGGCTCCGGTGGAGGTCCCTCAAAGTGGATCCAGTATCTCATCACCTCTCCGTAGCGAGCCCTTCACCCCGTCATGACGACGAGTCACGTCCGCTGAGCCCTATTCCGGAGAGCTCTGCGGCCGCTCCGTGTCATCCTGGGGCGGGGGGAACTGGCCCACCCAGAACAACAGCAGCCACTACCTCGGCGACGCCACAACCAGCAGCCACTAAGGCTACCTTGACTCCTGCATATGTTCTAGTACCAGTAGCCAAACCAGCACCAACTCCAACCTCAGCAGCAGCACCAACTCCGGCAGCGAAAACATCAGCACCGGCACCAAGTCCAGCAACGAAAGTACCAGCGCCCAGTTCCTCTGCTTCTTCCAAGTCCTCTCAACCTCGGCAGGGAAAAGCCGCTGCTACGGCTTCTTCTTCCCAGCAAGCCAAGGGCAAGAAGATTCAAGACGCTGCCAAGCCCAGTGCTGCCGAGCCTGGGCAACGTACCCTTGAGTCCATGCTCCCCAAGAAGACATCAGCAGCAAAGGACGCGCCTGCCGAGCCAACCGAGGCCCAGCAGTTGGTTCTGCACACCAGCCCCGCCCTTGCCTTGGTGGAGAGGAAGGAAGCACATGCTAAGGGTTTGGTGACGCCTCATATGCCCACAGGTGAACGGTACCCCCCGAGCCTGATGGAGTTTGTCATGAACTGGAACAAGGCCGAGGTAGTCCATGAATCTGATCCGGTGAATACCGCCACCAAGGCCATTAACCTCGCTGGACGAATGATGGAAGTACGTCGTTTCTCCTTTGCAAATTGTAGATAATAACCATTAGTCCCCGAGCCTCTGGGGGAGTAACTTGTTACTCGGCCGGATGCTCTTTTATAGAACTAACGTAGCTCCATGATAACTTCGAACATGCACACACCTAGAGCCGGGTTAAGTTCCACTTGGCCCGGATTTTAGTACACTTCGAACTTGCACACACCTAGAGCCGGGTTAAGTTCCACTTGGCCTGGATTTTAGTATGCTTCGAACATGCACACACCTAGAGCCGGGTTAAGTTCCACTTGGCCTGGATTTTAGTACGCTTCGAACATGCACACACCTAGAGCCGGGTTAAGTTCCACTTGGCCCGGATTTTAGTACACTTCGAACATGCACACTCCTAGAGCCGGGTTAAGTTCCACTTGGCCCAGATTTTAGTACACTTCGAACATGCACACACCTAGAGCCGGGTTAAGTTCCACTTGGCCCGGATTTTAGTACGCTTCGAACATGCACAAACCTAGAGCCGAGTTAAGTTCCACTTGGCCTGGATTTTAGTACACTTCGAACATGAACTAGGCTGACTTAGGTTTCTGTATCTTTTTTAGGTGACCACCAACCGCCGAAGTGCCGAATTCCAGCGCTTGTTGGATACGCACAAAAATCTTCGCACGAAACAGGCTGCACTCATCGCTGAGTACGAGAAAAGGGGTAAATTTCTTTCTCATTCCTTTCCTCATTTTTCTTCCACTTTGCTTGCCGAACTAATCTGATTGTTCGGTTTCCGCAGCTGGGGTGGAAGCTGAAAACAAAATAATGCGAAAGAACTTGGAGCAGATCAAGGGTACGTCCTTCTTGTCTGTTTTTACTATGCTTTTCATCATTTTACCTCCTTGGCTCGGCAAACATTCATACCTCGGCTCTGCCGGGCCAACACACGGTTTCAGCATTGCTTGAAGAAAGTGTGCATGTGCCTGACATGATGCTGCATTTTCTCGAACAAGCAGGACAGCACCAAGCCGAGCTGAAGAAGAAAGATGATGAGCTCGCCCTCCTCCGGACCAAAGATGATGACATAGCCAAGCTCAAACCTGAAATGGCTAAGATGAAGGCGCAGCACCAAACCGAGCTGAAAAGGGTTGGCAAGGACTACACCAAAGAACGCGAGCGCCTCAAACTCCAAAGTGCTAAGGATCATGAGCTTCTTCAGGAAGTCGAGGTCAAACTTGAATCGGCAAATGCTGAGCTCGAGCAGCTTCGGAAAAGGCATGATGCTTGCATCAAGGAGTTGACCCGGATTCACAGTCACATCTCACGTAACTTCTTTTCCTTTATCCGCCTTATTTCTCTGGGTTACTTCATATGTCTTATTTTTTCAACTTTGTCCTTTGCCTTGTTTCCCAGGCCACTTTCCAGAGGGTACTGCCATTGCAAGTGCTGCTGTCGCCAATTTCTGCCGAGAAAGAGGTACTCCGGTCACTGCTGAGGGTGAGAGCATTCCCTTTGACATGGAGGACCTGTTGGTCAGCCTGTCATCTCGCGTGGAAATTATCAAGAACTACGGCAGGGACCTCCTCGATGTTTCAGTCCGGGTCTTCAACGCCTTCTGGCCCGCCGATGATGCTCCGGAGAGAGTCACGCAGCTCGTTGAAAGGCTTTCAGAAGTTGAGACCTAGCTCAACCTCTGGCGAGAATCCGTTGGACGCGCTGTTGCCGATACCGTCCTTCACCACATTTTGACGTGGTACGAGAAGATAGACCTCAGCCTCCTCACATGCCCGCGCACCGGGTCCAAATGGACAGATGACCCGGAGTGGGTAGCTCGGCGCCAGGCTTGCGCCCACAGCCTCATTGAATATGCCCCCATTCATGAATGGACTGAGGGTCCGAGCTTCCTGGAAGCCGCAGGTGAAGAGGAAGTTGAGAACATTGAAGATGACTCGGGTAAAGATGAGGAGGACACTGCCTCGGATATCGAAGAGGGCGACGATGATGCCGAACTTCCTCCTGCTGCTCCTAAGTAAAAACACTTGAAAATTCATGAGATCCCCGGTATGCCGGGTGGAATTGTATTCCAAATACATGTGATATTTTGCTACTGAGTACTTATGCCGGATTAACTTGGGCGTAGTCCCTGAGTTTCTTTTTCTTGTTCGTTCAATCTTTTGGCTCGGATCGTGTCTACCTTGATTCGGTTTTACAACTTACGAATCCGAGCCTGAAAAATTGTCTTAACAATACTAGGAAACTTTTAGACTTAGCTCAAAAATAAATATAGGGTCAGTCCGGAAAACAAACGTCGGCTCGAATAAATTCTTTTCCTTAGTCGTTTTTCATGTGCTACGCAATTCCAAACTTGTTCTCTTGCTTGCCATGAAGCCAATTCTTGTTGGACAGCAGCAAGTCGAAGAGTTGGGTTTTTGGTGCTCACACACTACTAATTCGAGCTAAGTAGAATAACCTATTCCAGCTGACGTACAAATAAAAAAAGACAACAAATATTATTAAGGCAGTCCCCGAGTTACTGCTCAAGGTGCCCACATTTCATTGATAAGCTCATTGCCGACATACATACCGACATATGAGATAACCCGGATACATGCACTTCTTCGCTAAGTGTAGAAAGGACGAAGGAGAGCTACATTCCATGGACGTTTAGATTCCTCACCGGACCTGTCCGCCTTGTTCTTTTCCTGTGGCTTTGCATCTATAAGATAGTAAGAATCATTGTGCAATGCTTTGCTCACGATGAACGGCCCTTCCCATGGGGGGGATAAATTTATGCATTCCAGTAGTACGTGTACCAACTGGAGCACCAGATCGCCTTCCCGGAAGACCCGGGGGCACACTTTCTGGCTATGATAGCGTCAGAGATTTTGCTGATATATGGCGGATCTGGACAGTGCCAGTTCTCTCGCTTCTTCCAGCAGATCAACATCATTTTGCCGGGCTTCTTGCACTTCGGCTTCTGTGTATTGGGTGACCCTAGGCGAATCATGCTCTATGTCGGCTGGGAATACAGCTTCTGCCCCATATACCAGAAAGAACGGCGTATAGCCTGTTGATCGATTCGGAGTTGTTCTTAAACTCCACAGTACCGCTGGTAGTTCTTCTATCCAGCACCCCGCTGATCTTTGCAGCAGCTCAATGAGCCGGGGTTTTATCCCGGATAATACTAATCCGTTGGATCTCTCCACTTGCCCATTCAATGTGGGGTGGGCTACCGAAGCTACGTCAAGCCGGATCCTCTTATCCCGGCAGAAACGAGCAAATGCTCCTTCCGCAAAATTTGTGCCATTATCAGTTATGATACTGTGTGGATAACCGTACCTCAAGATGATATCTTTGAGAAACGTTACGGCCATAGCTCCATCACATTTTCTTATAGGCTTTACTTCCATCCACTTCGTAAACTTGTCCACCATTACAAGAATCTGAGTCATGTTTCCTCTTGCTGGTTTGAACGGGCCCACCATATCCAAGCACCATACGGCAAATGGCCAAGTGATTGGGATGGTCTTGAGTTCTGACATTGGCATATGTGTCTTTGTAGCGTACCTCTGACAACCATTACATTTTCTCACCAGATCTTCTGCTTGCTTTAAGGCATTTGGCCAGTAGAATCCGTGTCAGAAAGCTTTTGCTACCAAGGCTCGGGATGAGGCGGGATGCCCGCATTCCCCCTGATGTATATCTCGGATGATTTCAAGCCCTTCTTCCGGGTCAACACACCGCTGGTGGACATTGGTCACACTTCTTTTGTATAACTCGGAACTAATGATCGTGTAGGCCTTTGCCCTCCTCTGTGTTTGCCTGGACAGCACCTCCTCAGTGGGTAACATTCCATCTTTCAGGAACTGAAATATAGGCAGTGCCCAAGCCGGTATTGGCCGCACGGGGAACACGTCCTTGTCTATCTCCATTTGATCCACCGGCATAACTTCAACCGGACCATGCTGAGCAGTCTCCGGGTCTCACGAAGCAGTCCCCGGGTTTTCCGAAGCAATCCCCGGGTTTTGCGCACCACTTCCCGCGTCAATGTCCATGGGCACAGCTCCGGACTCTGTGTCCTCCGGGACGTAGATGGACTCGGACTCCGGGGATGGCTGATGGATGGTTTCTTGAGGTGCTCTAATGCTACACCTGGTGGAATTGCTTGTCTGGTTGACCCGAGCTTTGACAGCATGTCGGCAGCCTCATTTTCCACTCGGGGTACATGATGAAATTCACATCCCTCAAAGTAACCAGAAATCTTCTGCACATGAAATCTGTATAGTGCCATGTTTGGATCAAGGGCGTCCCACACTCCGGACACTTGCAGCACCACCAAATCCGAGTCGCCAAAGCATATGATCCGACGTATACCAATTTCTTTTGCTACCTTGAGCCCATGCACAAGTGCTTCATACTCAGTGACATTATTTGATGCGGTGAAGTGGATCAGCAGCACATATTTCAACTGGTCCTTCTTTGGTGACGTGAGTACAACTCCGGCACCTCCTAGTTTTTGTTTTTGATCCGTCAAAGTGCATCCGCCAATAGTTCGGATCCGGAAGTGGTGGTTCGTACTGTACCTCGGCCCAGTCCACCAAAAAGTCCGCCACAGCCTGAGACTTGATGGCTTCTCTCTGGTCATATTGCGGAGCGTAAGGAGCTAGCTCAATTGCCCATTTTGCAATTCTGCCGCTTGCATCCTTGTTACTCATTATCTCGGATATAGGGGCCTCACATATGACCCGGATGGGATGCTCCTCAAAGTAGTGCTTCAATTTCTTGGCGGCCATGTACATGACATACGCCACTTTTTGATAATGTGGGTAGTTCTGCTTGAGGTTGACAACACTTCACTCAAATAATACACCGGCCTTTGCACTGACTTACCTTCCTCATCGCGCTCCACCACTATCACTGCACTTACAACCCGGTTGGTTGCGGCTATATAGAGCAACATTGGCTCCTTTGATAGTGGTGAGGCTAGCACTGGCGCCGTGGCTAACATTTTCTTTAGGTGGATAAAGGCTTCATCAGCCTGCGGCGTCCAAATGAACTTATCCGACTTTTTCATGAGTTGGTACAGAGGTAAAGCTTTCTCTCCCAACCGACATACAAACCGACTTAACGAGGCCAGGCAACCTGTAAACTTCTGGACATCGTTAAGACACTTCGGCAGTTCCATTCGTTCGATGGCCCGGATTTTGGTTGGATTAACTTCGATACCTCGGCTGGAAACCAGAAAGCCGAGCAATTTTCCAGCCGGGACACCGAAGGTGCATTTTTCCGGGTTACGTTTCATCCGGAAACTCCTTAGGTTTGCGAACGTTTGCCTGATATCGTCAAGGAGCGTTTTGCTTTCCCTGGTCTTGATAACCACATCATCCACGTACAACTTTACATTTTGACCTATTTGGTCGTGCAAACATTTTTGCATACATCTCTGGTACGTTGCCCCTGCATTACGTAGACCAAACGGCATGGTGCGATAGCAATAAGCCCCATACAGGGTAATAAATGCAGTCTTTATTTGATCATCCGGATTCAGAGGTATCTGGTGGAAACCAGAATAAGCATCGATGAATGACAACAATTCACATCCAGCAGTTGAGTCTATGACCTGATCTATTCTTGGCAGCGGGAATGGATCTTTCGGACACGGCTTGTTCAGGTTCGTGTAGTCGATACACATGCACCAAATCACTGCTACGTTCGGATCATCCTTTTTCTTTTCCACCAGCACCAGATTAGACAGCCAATCCGGATAGAGGACCTCCATGTTAAATCCTGCAGCTAGCAACCGAGCTATCTCATCCCCAATGACTTTCCTCCTATCTTCGGCGAAGCGGCGGAGAGGTTGCTTCACCGGCTTAGCTCCGGGTCTCACATTTAAAGAGTGCTCGGCCAACTCCCTCGGAACACCTTGCAAGTCCTCTGTGGACCAAGCAAAAATGTCCCGATTCTCACGGAGGAAGCTGACGAGCTCGCTTTCCTATTTATCACTTAGCCCGCACCAATTGTTACGGTGCGCTCTGGGAACATGTCATCAACGGGAACCTTCTTGGTATCTTTCGTGGCCTGGAAGGAGACAGTTCCATGCGGGTTACTCAGTGCCGGCATATACTGCTGCGCGGACTGAGCCAATGCCGCCACCTCTTGAATTTTCCCTTTTTCCTGCGCATTCACAAGTGACTCGGCTAAGTTTGATCCGGCCGACGCACACTCCATCGAACGTCGGAAGTCCCCAGCAATGGTAATCACTCCATTTGGTCCGGGCAATTTCATCTTCAAATAGCTGATATGACAACTTGCCATGAACTTGTTCAGCGCTAGCCTTCCGAGCAATGCATGATACACGCTTTGTAAGTTCACCACTTCGAACTCCAGATTTTTAGTTCGGCAATTGTCCCTCGTGCCGAACAAGACGTCAACCCGGACCTTGCTTATGGGCTCGCAAGAAATGTCGGGCACAATGCCATGGAAAGTTGTCCTCGTGGCCTAGAGCATGTTCTCCGAGATACCCAACTTGCGCATTGTGTCCGTGTACATGAGATTTATGCTACTGCCGTTGTCGATCAGTACCTTTGAGAACCTTATGTTAATGCTAGGCCCAATGAACGTAGGATCTAGCACCAACGCATACGAACCAGGGCTCGGCATGAGCTTGGGGTGATCCCTAATGCTCCAAGTGATTTCCTAATCGGACCAAGGCATGTACCTCATCACTGCCGGCATTACCGCATTCACCTCCATATGCCTACGCTGCAAGCTTTTTCTATCATTTTCCTCTGTGGTAAATACACAGTAGCTCTGGTGATGCTCCCTGTACTCGTTTCTCCCCTCATTTCCGGGGTGCCTCTGATCCGGCTGATGCTGATTTTCTACTTGATGCACTGCATCCCTTCTTTCATTGTTATCATACCTCGGCGGAGGGGAAGGCAACATCAGCTGTTGCGTGTTTGCTCCAGAGAGAAATTGCTGCCGGGGTAACTCCTGTCGAGGCTGATCATTTCGGGGTGCCTGAGCATTCCCCGAACCACCTTGCTCGATCTTGCGCATCCACTCGCATTGCCTCGTCGTATGACCCGCTGGGTTGTTCGGATTTGGCGTGTGAAACTTACACGGCTGGTCCAACATCGACTCGTAAGTATACCTCGGACGGTCTTTCCTTTCTTGCCATTGCTTCTTTTGCTCCGGTGTCCAAGTTTTCTTCCCATCGTTCCTTGGAGTCAATTGACCTCCAGTTTTCTGGCGTTGGCTACCCCCTACTCCGGGTTGATCTTGATTCACGGCTGCCACCTGATGTGAACCGTACCGATGGTCCGGTCGATCACCTCTCCTTTTTCCTCTGTAATCATTTCTCCGGGATGATCCGGATCCATCCCTCTGATAGTACTCATCGCTAGACTCGTTTGAGGCGAGCCTTGGTTGGGTCGGGTCACCCAACGCATACGAATCTGCGATCTAGATCATCTCTGCCAACGTTGCCGGCATTTTCCGTTGCAACTTCATGCACAGCCCGCTTCCATATCTGCACCCCTGTGCAAACCATGCTATGGCCTGTGATTCTATCACGCCCTCGCATGAATTTCTCACGGTACACCACCGGGTCAAAAACTCCCGGTCCGTCTCATTGGGTCTTTGTTTGCACATAGCTAGGGTCTGTGGCCTATTTGACCTTTTTTACGTACTCGAAAAATTGCTGATGAACATCTCCTCGAAATCTATCTAGCAGTTGATGCTTCCTGGTGGCAAATTGTTCAACCACACCCTTGCCGGGCCTTCCAACATCTGGGGTACATACCGTACGGCCCATCTCAGGTTGCCTGTGGCAATTTTTACAGCCGTAGCATAGTTTATCAGCCAATCCTCTGGCTTGGTACTGCCGTCATAGGTCTTGGTGCCCCTGGGCAGCTGAAAGTTCGGGACTGGTGGCTCTTTCATGATCCGGGGTCCAAAACATGCTGGACCCGGTGGACCTTGACATTCGATCTGTTCCGACCTATACAGTCGATCTAGTTTCAGCCTGGCATCATCCGGCATCAAATCCCTGCTTCCCAATCTTGACCCTATCACATGATAGTCCAGCCTCGGGTATCCCGCATTGGCCATCTCCGAATCACCGTCGTTATAGCGGTTTTGCTCTTGCGGCGCACCTTTCTGTTGTATGCCTCGACCGGCACTATGCTCTTGCCTCGGCATGTTCCGCTGCTACGGTTGTCTTGCTCCAGCTGAATTTTGCTGGCCGGCATTGCCGTTGACAACGTTCCTTTGACCGGCATCGCCTTGGTCACGGTTACCTCGGCCAGCTTCGCCTCGGCTCACACTCCGTCGATCATCATTTTTTTGCACTTCCTTTTCTTTCCTTGCCCGGGTCGGGTCATACGGGACAATCTGTTTGTTCCGTCTGGCCGAGGTTACCACCTCCTCTCTCCTTGGACCACCATGAGGGGACGATGCGGCTCCAGCGGATTTCTCCGGGTTACCCATCGCCGAATGGACGATCTTGGAGGCGCTGGCTCTCTCCGGGTTCGCCCTAAGCAGTTCCTCGTTTTGCCTATTCGCAATCCGAACTAGCTCGTTAACCCGGTCTTGCTGCCTTTGCCGGGCTTCACCCGTCAGTCCCTCTAAATCGGATGCAGCTGCATCCGCCGCTCTGAGGTTCTTGGCCGGGGTACTATACCTCGGCAGCCCCACAGAAAAACAGTTTTCTGATTCCTCGATTCCGACATCACCTTCTCTGTTCATCTCGCTCATGAGATTTCTCCCTTTAACTTTTACAGTATCAACTTTGTTCGCCTTAGCGTACTCACACAGCGTCATGTTCAACGACTGCTGGGCCGCGGCTATTTTCTTTGTGCCCTCTAGTATTTTCTGCCTAGTTTCTTCCAGCTCGGCCTGTGCATGAGCCGGATCTACCGCTGCTACCACAGGGTTTGCCAAGCTATTCATTGCCTCTCTCAGCATGTTTTCCGGCCTCTCTAGCGGAGGACCCCTACCTTTCCTTGGTGCCTTGGGCGTCACCTCCGGATCTAGCGCTGGATCTTTGCTCGCACCCGCACCCGGCGCTGTCATCATTACCTCTGCATGGTCCGGGGAACGAGCAATACGCTCCCCGCGAGCCACAGTGAGGGGCGGTTCGCCTGCTTCTACGACGTGGCGTGGGTGAACGCCAAACACGTCCACCGCAACGTAGACCTTGTGCGTGCCGAGCTTGAGGAAGATGCCGTTGCGCGGGAGAGGGCGCGTGCCGAAGCAGCCTGCGTTGTCGCTGACGAAGTCCCGCGCTTCAAAGCGCTGAACGAGCCCGGAGACGACGCGCTCGCCGGTGGCGACGAATTTTCCCGTCCGCATTTTGACCCCTGCTAGCGCCGCTAGCCCCACGGTGGGTGCCAACTATCCTGGTGGTGTCACGGCAGATGCCATGTATAGGCTGAAGGTGGGGACTAATACACGCTAGGGGAATCCAGGAAGGGATAGTGAAGTGATTCTCCACACACGAACTTGTATTGATTTGCTTCTAAGGTTACAAGTGCTCCTCGAGCTGTATTGGCGAAAGGAGGAAGAAGAAGCTCTCTTACTCTCACCCACAGATCTCACCTGAAACCCTAGACCTTAACAGAATTGTCCAGAGAATAAACCGCCAACCCCTTCTACTGAAGCCCTAGCCCCCCTTTTACAGGGGAGGCTCGGTTTCTTCCTAGGGCATACGTGGAGGCATATTCCTAAGAATATGCCTCCACCCAAAGTGTAACCCGACCGGGGTGCTTTTTCCCCCGCGTCACACATGCTTTAGCTACGTTAGCCACTGCGGCGCCCTCGTCAGCTGACACGGGCGTTGTCATGCTTGTCGGCCACGCCCCGGTGGTCCTGTCCTTGCCCGCTTCGCTCAGGCAGTGCGTACCGAGGCTACTTTTGACCAGCGAGATTCCTTCCTTCTCCTAGAAGCTTGCTGCGACCCGGATGATGGTTCATCTGGCCTCACCCTTTCCTGCATACAGGCAAAACACACACTTCCGACTCACCGCTTGAGTCGGATGAGGACTAGTTAGGCGGGCGCCCCAAGTCCGGGTTACTCCGTGATTCGGCCTGCCTTAAGGTGACCCAGCCAGCATCTGCTTTGCATTGCCGAACCTCGGCTAACTCGGCCTTTATACCCCGGCATGACCCTACCCGGGGGTATCCCCCCAACACATTGCATGTCTGTTCTTTTCATGAACCACACCCGGTGTCATTGCATGTCTGTTCTTTTCATGAACCACATAAGGATCTACCTGTGTCATTAGATGTGTGTTCTTCTCATGAACCACACGTGGATCCACCGGTGTCATTGCATGTCTGTTCCTCTAAACAAAACACATAATGATCCACCAGTGTCATTGTGCGTTTGTTCTTTTCATGAACCACACCCAGTGTCGTTACATGTGTGTTCTTCTAAACAAACCACATAAGGATCCACCAGTGTCATTGCATGTCTATTCTTTTCATGAACCACACATAAGGATCCACCAGTGTCATTGCATGTCTGTTCTTTTCATGAACCACACCCAGTGTCATTGCATTTGTGTTATTTTCATGAACCACAGCTAGAGTCATTGCATGTCTGTTCTTTTCATGAACCACACCCAGTGTAATTGCATGTCTGTTCTTTTCATGAACCACACTCGGTGTCACTGCATGTCTGTTCTTTTCATGAACCACATAAGGATCTACCAGTGTCATTGGATGTGTGTTCTTCTCATGAACCACACGTGGATCCATCGGTGTCATTGCATGTCTGTTCCTCTAAACAAACCACATAAGGATCCACCAGTGTCATTGCGTGTCTGTTCTTTTCATGAACCACACCCAGTGTCATTGCATGTGTGTTCTTCTAAACAAACCACATAAGGATCCACCAGTGTCATTGCATGTCTGTACTTTTCATGAACCACACATAAGGATCCACCAGTGTCATTGTATGTCTGTTCTTTTCATGAACCACACCCAGTGTCATTGCATGTGTGTTCTTTTCATGAACCACAGCTAGAGTCATTGCATGTCTGTTCTTTTCATGAACCACACCCAGTGTCATTGCATGTCTGTTCTTTTCATGAACCACACCCGGTGTCACTGCATGTCTGTTCTTTTTATGAATCACATAAGGATCTACCAGTGTCATTGGATGTGTGTTCTTCTCAAGAACCACACGTGGATCCACCAGTGTCATTGCATGTTTGTTCTTCTAAACAAACCACATAAGGATCCACCAGTGTCACTGCGTTTCTGTTCATTTCATGAACCACACCCAGTGTCATTGCATGTGTGTTCTTCTAAACAAACCACATAAGGATCCACCAGTGTCGTTGCATGTCTGTTCTTTTCGTGAACCACACATAAGAATCCACCAGTGTCATTGCATGTCTGTTCTTTTCATGAACCACACCCAGTGTCATTGCATGTCTGTTCTTTTCATGAACCACACCCGGTGTCACTGCATGTCTGTTCTTTTCATGAACCACATAAGGATCCACCAGTGTCATTGCATGTCTGTTCTTTTCATGAACCACACCCAGTGTCATTGCATGTCTGTTCTTTTCATGAACCACACCCGGTGTCACTGCATGTCTGTTCTTTTCATGAACCACATAAGGATCTACCAGTGTCATTGGATGTGTGTTCTTCTCATGAACCACACGTGGATCCACCGGTGTCATTGCATGTATGTTCCTCTAAACAAACCACATGAGGATCCACCAGTATCATTGTGTGTCTCTTCTTTTCATGAACCACACCTAGTGTCATTGCATGTGTGTTCTTCTAAACGAACCACATAAGGATCTACCAGTGTCATTGTGTGTCTGTTATTTTCATGAACCACACCCAGTGTCATTGCATGTGTGTTCTTCTAAACAAACCACATAAGAATCCACCAGTGTCATTGCATGTCTGTTATTTTCATGAACCACACATAAGGATCCACCAGTGTCATTGCATGTCTGTTCTTTTCATGAACCACACCCAGTGTCATTGCATGTGTGTTCTTTTCATGAACCACAGCTAGAGTCATTGCATGTCTGTTCTTTTCATGACCCACACACAGTGTCATTACATGTCTGTTCTTTTCATGAACCACACCCGCTGATATTACATGTCTGTTCTTTTCATGAACCACATAAGGATCTACCAGTTTCATTGGATGTGTGTTCTTCTCATGAACCACACGTGGATCCACCGGTTTCATTGCATGTCTTTTCCTCTAAACAAACCACATAAGGGTCCACCAGTGTCATTACATGTCTGTTCTTTTCATAAACCACACATAAGGATCCACTAGTTTCATTGCATGTGTAACACCCTCGAATCGGCCCTATGCAAGTTTTAGCCCTTTCCGCCAAACCCGCATAGAAACGATTCAAAGACGCCCACCAGGTACTTTCGTGCGGGTGGAAAATGAAGTAATACCATTACACATTAGTCCACGATGGAACCCATAGAACATATATACACAACAACGACTCCATGATTCAAGAATAGAGATATAAAATATACAAATACCCTGATCACCTTGAAAACGATAGTGTCTGACTACGAACAAGATGCAAATGGGGCTAAGAGCCCTGAAGAATAACCAATGGCGTCCATAACCCTGCCCAGGCCAAGCCGGAAGGGTAACCCTGCTAACGACGTCGATCTCAAACCTGCTAAAACAAAAGGGGGTGCCGACAAAGGGCAAAAGATAAAGAGGAGCGTCAGTACAGAGGCCAGTGCATGGCGAGGCTAGAATTCGGCGGCTCTCGCCTACATAGGTATAGTGGACTAAAGCGGCAGCGCATCATGCACTAAACAACCTATAGAGACTCGATGCAACTGTCGGCTATGAGAAAGGGATAAGGTAGACTTATTCGGGACCAACCTGATACTAACACCTATCATACTCATCCTGGTATTCCCCCTCGAGACCAAACGAGGAAGTCAAACCGAGGAGCTCACACAGTTTTCAGTTTTATTCATTCCATTATAGTTCCAGCAATTACTAGTCAGATATAGATAGCATGAGTCATCCTGAAGCATAAGTAGTGGGCAGTTTTAGTTAACCATTCAGTGGTAGTTGCAATACTTACTAGTCAGATACAATTAGCATGTGACATCCCAAACCCAGCAGTTGTTGGCACTTTTATTTCATTCCATTGGAGTTGCTATACTTACTAAGCAGGTATATCATGACACGATACATCCCAGTTCCACCAGTTGTTAGCACTTTTATTATCCATTCCAAGGTAGTGAAGCTGATTACTAGTCACATATTTAGTAAAATTTATAGCACTACTTTAGTTATGCTTGTCTATGATCGAGATACTGTGCTCCAAATCGTCCATAACCGCGGACACGGCTTTCAGAAAGATTTACCCTACAAGGGTGCACAAATAGCAACACACACACGATCGACCTCAGAAAAACCAAATGAAAACCCAACGAGGCTTTCACGACAAAGCAATCACAGGATTCATAAAATATTTCAGGGGGCCACCCCACTAAGCTACCCGCAACAAAGTTGGCCGCCTCCGGAACGGACCCAGGGTTTGTGACGACGGTTGTAAACGACTGGGAACCCAAAAGTGTGACTGGGCTTGTCGATACCACGAAAATGTGGCATGATCCAAAACAGTACAGGTGCACCACGCACAATCTTAAATAAAGTAGTAAAGCATGGCTTAAGTACGGGATAGTAATAAAGCCCCAAACTAGTTTGTGGCCCCAAGAAATAAGAAATGAATCAAGCTCTGGCTAAGGGGGATTCATAGAGTCTCCTGTATGTGGATAGCACAAATAGTCAAGGAACATGTATCAAGTACTCGGGGCCTATGGGACACAAGTGGGCATAAAAACCAAATAGCATATATTGCCCACCGGTGCCTCTTTCATTAGTTGTCCCAGCAATTTAATAGTTGTATTTAAAGTCATGATCGTCTCCACCATTAAGCATCTCCACAATTTATCATGTGCCAACTTGCCGTCAACGGTGGAACGAGAACGACACGAAGCAACACAGAAGCAAGCAACTACGGCTCGCAAGGCCGACTATCTATCAAACAATAGGCAATAGGATGTGTACATGGCAATATAGAGTCTGCAAGGGGTATAAATGGTACACGGAAACTTAAGCATCGCAATACGGGTAGCAATAGATCAACAGGAGGAAGTAACGACTATAAATGCAAAATAGGTAGAAAGAAGGAGGATGCTCGCCTAGGAAAACACTGCCGGAGATTCATATCCGGAGAACTTGTCGATACTCGCATCAACTCATCGGCCTAATCCGCGAAGAAGCAAACACTAGAAGAAACACCGGATGCATATTTAATACTACGACAGAAGATCCGGCATGCTTATGATATGATGCATGGCATGGCACAGATACGGTGCAATTAGGCAATATTAAGCGAAACCGGGGTCCCGATAATTAGTTACACGGTTCAAGTTATTTCGAACCCCCGCAATTTAAATGTTGTATTACAGAGCGAAACATGGCATCGGTTCACTACACCAATTAAAATGGAGTCCGGAATAAGACAAAAGTATCCCGCATATTGACTCCATATTTAATTATGCGGTGAATCGGCATAATGCCCCCAAACCACACAATATGCATGCGAGTATGAGTAATTCATATGCAACAAGTATGTGTGTCATATTATAAAAATAGGGGCTTAGGGTCACACATCTGGGTTCAGAAGATCTTGGGTTCCGAGGGTCCGGGGTCCGGTCTCAGGGATCGACGGGGACGCGAGGTTCAGATACAAGATGGAGAACTTGTCGTGTCGTGACGGAGAACTTGGTTCCAAGCGGTCGACCTTGTCGTCAATGGCGAACTTGAATGGATCGGGTACCCGTGGTCTTCGGGTCCGTGTAGACGGTCATGGCGTCCGGGATGAAGAACTTCGCGTTCCATGTAGGCGACCTTGGCATGCGGGTTCTCGGCAAACTTGGCGTCCGGTCCTTGGGCATCAGCTCCGGGAAGGAGTACTTGTCGTCCAGGGTCTCGGCGTCCTCGGATTCCGATTGGAGATCTTGACGCTCGGTGCCTGTGAAGTAGAGCTTGGTGTTCCGCGATGATCTTGTCGATTCCATGTCGAAGGCCTTGGCGCCCCGGATCGGTCTTCGGGTCATCGGTTCGAGGGGATGGAGAACTTGGCACGCCAGGGGCTCGAGGTCGTCTGGGAAGGAGATCTTGTCGGCATTTCATCGAGTGCCATCGGGTTCGGGGGAAGAGCTTGGGGTTCCGTGTCGTAGACCTTGGTTTCCGGTGTTGGTGGCCTTCGGGCGACAATAACTCCGAAGACCTTGCGGTAGAAGACTTAGACGATCTTGGTGAAGGTTAACGTCGATTGGGGTAGGAAGATCTTGGAGACATCGCGATGGGGTTGGTCACGGGACAAGAAATGCTTTAGAGGACTAGACCGTGCAACACTCATCGAGAAACAAGTCGAAGTTGCAGGCTTGGAGTTGTTGGATCTTGTCATCGAGAAGGCTTCCAGATGCCATGGAGGCATTGATGGGGAAGTGGGCATACACGATACTCACAAACCTTCTGCTTCTTTAGAGATATGCCTAACAAGCACCTGCAAGATCCTGGTGACACACAACTACCTAGGCCGTCCCACACGTACATAGTGAGCGAGCATCAAGACAAAACGGAACGGCGATGGGGAAGCTGATGATGAGCCTGCTTGCACACCTCCATGCTACGCTCCTGTTCCGCTCCGGTGCCAGCGCGTGGGCGCAGGCGGGAAGGCGAGCCAGAGAAGGGAGCCGGCGGGGCGGAGACGCTCGGGCTGGCGAGGGCGCGCAGATGAGGGCGGCGGCACAGGGCGGGCTCGGATGGCGCGGCAGACAGGGCGGTCATCCACGGCGGAGCGGTCGCTGGTCGACGTTGGTCAAGGTGGCCTTGGCCGGATACGTGAAGGACGGCCAGGGGAGGCAGTCGGTGGTCAACGACGCGGCCTGTAGAGGAAAGAGACGGTGGAGGCGGCCGGGCGTCATGGCGGCGACCTCGAGGCGCGCGGCCAGGGAGGAAGCAGCCATGGTCGGCGGCGCCTGGAGCGGGGAGGAAGACGGGGCAGGCGCGGGGTGGCCGGACGCGGCCAGAGCGGAAAGGGGCCCGAGGCGGCGACAGGGAGGCGCAAAGGGGAGAGGCGGCGATGGAGAGTCGTCGGAGGTGACGTTGGAGAGGAGAGTGCGGCCGGCGGCTGCCTTGCTCGCGGGCGGAAAAACAGAGACGGAGGCTGGGGAAGGCGAGATCGAGGCAGGGGAGAGAGGCGCCACGTTGGCCGGAGACGGAGGGGAAAAACTCGGGGGCGGCGGCGGTCTCTGCTGTGGTGGCGAGGGATACGGCGATGGGGCACCGACTCTGGGCGGCAACCGGAGCCGAGCACAGGAAGGGGCGGCAAGGTCGGGGAGAGGAGGCCCGGTGGTGGGGGTTGGTGGCGATGGGATCCGTGGAGGAGAGGGTTGCGGTTGGTGGGAGTGGGAGGCGCAGGTGGTGGGGCCGGGGGACAGGATTGGGCCAGGTGGGGCTGGGGGAAAACCCAAGGTGGTCGGGGGCGGTATCTATCGCTGGGGAAAAGCGGCCGCTAGGTTGGCGAGCGGCTGGGAGCGCACAGGGGGCATGGGTATGAGCGGCAGGTGGGAGTTGCGGTGGGACCCAGGGGAAGGTAGGTCTGGGGGTGGTTGGTGATGGGAGCGTGCGCAAGTGAGGGGAGTGGACTGGCTGGGGCGTGTCCATGCCGGGGTAGGTAGGTCGCGTGCTGCGTGCCGCGTGTGTGCGCGTGTGCTGCTGCTAGCTGTGTGCACCGGCGGCGGGGTAGGGAGAGGGGTGTGGCGGCTGGTGGAGGGAGTAGGTGGGGTTAGGGTTTAGACTAGGAAGGGTAGGGTTTGGGTCTGGGTTAGACAGATTGGTATTTTTATCTCGGTAGTAGGCTGCTGCCGGCTGGGCCTGGCCGGTGGCGACCTCCCCAGGAAAAATAATTTTATTACTTGTTTTCAATCTAAATCCTTTGTAAATTATTTTAGAAAACAAAATATTCCAGACAAGCCCTGTGTTTTTTACTTGAATTAAAGACGGGGTATTTAGAAAACAAAAATAGACTTTTCGAAAATAGTTTTAGACAAAACCATGCATGATGATGACGATGCTCAAATGCAAGGTGGCATGATGACATGAGCATGCGGTCATGATGATGCAATGCACAAAAACACAGCGATTTTCTAGTAGTGGTTTTAGCGGGATGCCACAACATGTCTGTTCTTTTCACGAACCACACCCAGTGTCATTACATGTGTGTTCTTTTCATGAACCAGAGTGATACATTGCAAATGTATCTATAATTTTTGATGCTCCATGCTTGGTTTTGTCCACTTTCTTGTGTTTTGTCCACACTTTGGAGTACTTTTCATATGATTTATTGGACTAACCTATTAACAAGAGCCACAGTGCCAGCTGCCTGTTTTTTGCTGTTTTTGGTTCCAGGAAAGTCAAAAAATGAATATTCTCGGAATTGGACGGGACAAAAGCCAAAGTGTCTATTTTTCCAGAAGACTCCAGGAGCCAGAATACGAGACAGAGAAGAGCCAGGGGTGGCCACACCACCTGGTGGTGCGGGCCAGGCCAGGCCGCGCCAAGGGGTGGTGTGGCCCCCCTAGGCACCCCCTCGGTCTCCCTCTTCGCCTATAAGAAACCTTCTGACCTAAAAACTCCGGGGGGTTCGACGTTTTTCTAGAAGGATTTCCGCTCCGCCGCCACCACCAGATTCCATGAAACAGCACCAGAAACTCCATTCTGGCAACCTGCCGGGACGGGGAATTGGAGGAGATCATCGCCATCATCATCACCATCGCTTCTCCACAGACCATCCATGTTTCCCCCATCTATGAGTGAGTAATCCCCCGCTGTAGGCTATGGGGATGGTAGGGATTGGATGAGATCGTTCATGTAATGGCATCAGATTGTTAGGGCACGGTGCCTAGTATCTTTTATTAGTGCTTTATGACTTTGTTGTGACTTGTTGTGCTTAATAATTGTCACTAGGGCCCGAGTGCCATGATTTCAGATCTGGACTTATTATTGATTCATTATGATAGTATTGTTTCTGGTCTTATCAACAAGTTGTATACACACGTTGTTGTCCGGAACCTATGGCCCCGAAGTGACAGAAATCAGGATAACCGGAAGGGAAAGGCTTTGATGTGAGGATAACATGTGTTCACGGAGTGTTAATGCTTTGCTCCGGTGCTCTATTAAAAGGAGCACCTTAATTGCCAGTAGTTCCCTAGAGGCCCCGCTGCAAACGGGCTGGCAGGACGAAAGATGTTGTGCAAGTTCTCATTGCGAGCACGTATGACTATATATGTAACACATGCTTAGGATTGTCTAATACTTGGGTGCTTTATCTTATTTATCTGCAATTGCCCTATGTTCTGATTGCTATGTGAATTGTCTTATCCATGCAACGCCCGTCCATCCATCCCTATGCCTACCACACTCGAATCTCATTGTTTACTGCTTTTGTTACTACTGTCTTTGCTTTCTACTACTGTTACTTTGCTATTCCTACTACAAAACTGTTGCTACTGATAAACTGATGTGAGCAAGATTATTTCCAGGTGCAGCTGAATTGACAACACAGTTGTTAAGGCTTATAAATATTCTTTGGCTCCCCTTGTGTCGAATCAATAAATTGGGTTTTACTTCCCTCGAAAATACTGCGATACACCCCCTATACTTGTGGGTCATCAAGACAATTTTCTGGCGCCGTTGCCGGGGAGCATAGCTTTATTTATCAAGTCCACTTGGAATCACTATTGTTCAAGCTAAGTTTATTTTCTCCTTGTTTGCTTGTTTCTTTATCAAAAATACAAAAAATTGGTTCCTACTCTAGTTGTTATTTTCGTTGGTCCATTATTGTCTTGCCTTATCATGCTTGTTGTCAATGGTTGGTTTTTTTGAAACTAAAGCTTATTGGCAAGGTGGGTTCATGAAAGATCAAAAATATTATTATAAGGAACACCGCTTGTCACAAAAAGGGAAACACTTATAGGAACAAATTGATAGATTGTATACTATTGCTAGAAATGTGTGCTCTACTTATAATGTTACTTATTGCTGTGATGAGTTTCGTTGCAGAAAGAGGTATAAACACCTCCCTTTTCAATGTGAGTATAATGATAATGATACCATATCTTCCTATGCTAAAGGAATTTATGACTTTTATGATACGGAATAAATTGAAGAATTTATTGCTTGGAAGGGTGCTTTTGAACTTGCTAGTTTGCTTGAAAATATTGATGATTCACCTTATAAGTATGAGGTCTATGGTATACTTAAATTTTGCTTTGATAATTACAAGGATGAAAATGGCTATATTCTTGAATATTTTAATAGATGCTTTCCACAAATGGAAGAGACTAATGGCTTGCAGGATCCTATGGAAGAAGAAACTGATGAACCTGAAATCTCATTAGATGAAAAAGAGGAGGAGAATGATGAACAAAAAGGAGGAAGAATGGATTAGCTACCCATGCCTACCTTCTAATGAGAGTAACTCTTTATCCCTTACATTATTTGATTGTCCTCCTTGCTTACTAAAGGAGAATGAATGTTATGTTCCTGATGTTTCTCTTGAAAATCTATACCTAATAATAAAGAACGGAACGCTTCTGTCAACCAGCCTTTTTCTTTCCGAGTTTACCCTCCCACCAAAGTACATAATACGCACCAATGCCACTATGTTATTCCCAAGCTGATCCATCTCGTCCTGCCCCGTCGGCCGCAGACCGGGGCTTGGAAAAGTACCCAGGCTCTGTGGTGAAGAGGAGGAGCGGCGACGCTTCGATCTGAGGGACGGGAAGCGGCGGGTGGTGGCTGCGGCAAGGTGGTGCATCTCGTTATGGGGGAGGGTCCTGCCTCCTTGGGTCCAGGCAGTCGAACGGAGAGGATTGGCAGTCGTGAGGGAGGGGAGGCGTGTGGAGGAGGTTGAGCCAAGTTAGGCGATGCAGCGGCGCCGGCGGCGCATCCTGCTCCTCCAGTTATGCATAGACCGGGTCCGTCCGGAGACCCCAGCGCCTGCTCCTCCGGCGATGCAAGGAACGACTCTGCCCGGAGAGCTCAACGCGCACCGCCACCGATTTGGAAAAATCCCAATTGGTTTGCATCGCTGAGATCCCATTGATGGCTACCACTGCCCTTCCTGTCCCGGGTCGTTTCCGGCGAGCCTTCTCCAGACCTCCAGGGGCACGTGCGGCGGGGGATCAAGCCGGAGCAAGGTCAAGCTCGCCCGGAGACCTCAACGCGCGCCGCCACCGATTTGGAAAAATCCCAATTGGTTTGCATCGCTGAGATCCCATCGATGGCTACCGCTGCCCTTCCTGTCCCGGGTCGTTTCCGGCGAGCCTTCTCCAGACCGCCAGGGGCACGTGCGGCGGGGGATCAAGCCGGAGCGAGGTCAAGCTCGGGGGGCACGAGGGAGCTCGGCGGCACCGCAAAGCTTGCAGAGGTCGAGGTGGTGGGCGGCGGCGCGACCACGCATGGGGAAGGACGGGAGCTCGAGGATTAGGGAGACGACGACGGTGCACTGCGACAAAGGGAAACAAGAAGGCTGCGGCGCCTGGTGCTGGTGGTCATGGCGGCGACGGTTGGTGGCGATCGACAGGGAAGGAAAAAAGGCCATGGCGATATTGTTCTGTGCGAGTACTACTGAAAAAGAGTAGTAGTATAATGTGTATTTCGGTCCATAAATTTCAGCTTGTCCCAGCTCTCTCCTTTGTCTACTTGAATCATCGGCTGAATGTTCAACCAAGTTAGATCCTGGAGCGATCTCATCCCCGATACCTTCTGTTCTAAATCCCCACCCGTTGTGGTATACTCCATAGACGCAGGTTTGGTTTCTGTGCAATTGTATCAAAAGCTTTTGTCTGTGTTACAGGATATGTATAGCTGGTTTTGTTAGGAACTGAATTATATTAGTACAGCTCAACAAACATACTCCCTCCGACCTATATTAGTTGATTCGAATTTTTCTAGATTCGGATGTATCTAGACATATTTTAGTACTAGATACATTCGAATCTAGATAAATCCAAGTCAACTAATATGGGTCGGAGGGAGTACTGAAAATTGCATGCTTTGTTACTTTAGGGTGATCATTGGTCAGATCGGATGGTTTCACTGAACAGTTGATGACCTGGCCTGTGGGGTGGGTTGGAGAACATGTTCATTCTTTAGTTCTGGTTTTTGAAATAGCAGTGCAGTACATAGTTTCATGATAATGGATTTGAGCGTGTTCGCTGAAATACAGTTTTGCGAATTGCCACTAAGTAGCCTTACTTCACGGCTGCAAGCGCGACACATTCTATGTGTTAGAAAGATCATGTTTCCTTCATGTATGTGTTTTCCCACTTGCGTTGTACCGCCGTAGACCTGAATGTTTTTATTCCCTGTCAGGTAGCACTTGCCAAATGAATTCTCTCTCGCTGCGTTGAGCTCCAGTTTCGGAGATCCCAAAATCCCGACCAACTTGACAGTTTTCCCATGTTATTCTGGGTTTAGATGGTACCCTCGTGACTACAGGTAATGGGAGATCAGTGGAAATATATTGCATGCTAAAATCGTTTCTTGTAATGGAAGGGAAAAAATGGGATAGCAAGAAAGCTCAATATTTGTTAGAAAAGGGACCTTATGGGGCTGCAGATGTTGTTTTCGAAGACTGTGAACTCCCTTACTCAACAGAAGAGTTCCTCAACTTGATTACTCGAATGCTTACTGAGAAGTAATATCAGCAAATCTCCTGCCGTTTCTGCTGCATAAAGGTTATTAGCAGATATGTCAGCTAGAAATTCAGATGCATGTGTTACCCCCCCTTTACAAACCGTAAGCATATTCGGTTATGGATATCTGTTTATATACTTAAGAAACTATCAGTGCATATACATAAATATTCCATTCTGTTTCTCGCAGGTATTTTTCTATACATGGATCTATGAACATCCCTATGTATTTATGTTCGCACAAAACTTACAAATTTCTCTATATAAGCCTCACTACATGCATGTCTGACTTTAAATATAGAGTCAGTGCTGAATTTCTCTTGAAGCGATAGATGATAATATTGATAGATCATATGAGAACTAGCGATTGGGGATTTTGTAGATGCAGTAAGTTTTTTTTGTCGGCCAAATTTCTCTTTTTGAGGGCTTGAGCGTGAAGCGATATGACATGGCGTGAGAGTGAAGCGATATGACATATGGCGTCTAGCTTAAGGCCCAATGTTGTGCTTATACGTTGTGGCATTTTGATTTGCTACGGCAGTTAGGGTGAGCCATATCTTAAAGTTTACTTCAGAAATATGAGCATTGCCTACGTTATATTGGACTGCATTTGCTAGACAACTCTATTTTTTAGAGATTACTGTACTTAAAACGAAGTGTTGTCTATCCTACTATAAATAAGTTGACTTAAAAATATAAATTCAAGCGATGATAGTTGATATATCAAAATTATATGTCCACAAAATCCTGCATGGCATACCGATTTTAGATAAATATCGAAGACATATTTGGAACTATAAAGTCAATCAATTTATTCTCGGTTGCAATACACAGGTATATATGGCTTTTTCTCCCGTTGCCACGCACGGGCAAATTTACTAGTGTTTATAATAAAGCTCTAGTGCTTGTAGATCATGAAGAGCATGCTTTATGTGATAGTTATATTATTGAGTTTCTTTATGAGGCTACTGAAAATTATTATGAGAGAGGAAAATATGATTGTCGAAGTTTTCATAGTATTGAAACACCTCTCTATGTGCTGAAAGTTTTGAAGTTACAATTGTTTTATCTTCCTATGCCTGTCACTTTGTTATTTGCTTACACGATTCCTATGCATAGGAAGTGGGTTAGACTTAAATGTGTTTTGAATTTGCTCCTTGATGCTCTCTTTTACTTCAACTCATATTCCTTATGAGAGCATCCTCTCAAACGTTTATGCCTGAAGATGATAATATGTCTATTATTTTTGGGAGACCTTTTCTTAAATACTGCAGGAGCTGTTATTAATTATAATCAAGGGAAGGTGACCTTCAATGTTAATGACAAGAAACACATTGTCTATTTCCTCAAGAGGATTGAAAGGACTTATGGTTTGAATTCAATTAAACATGTTGAGGGCATTCAAGTTGGAGAAATATATTGCCCCATACCAAGAGAAAAATTTAAAACTATTATGATTGGGACCATTGTTATCAAGGTTGAGGTAACATAATCATTAGTGGAATACAAAGTTTTGTCTCATATGAAATTGTTTTGGTAACAAGACCTGATCAACCTTGTTAACAAAAGGATTTTATTGAACAAAACAATGTTTTCACCGTGATTATCTCCGCTTATTTCTGTTATATCCATTTTAGTTTGCGCTTATGCCTAACTTAAAGGCGTTAAAGAAAAGTACTTATTGGGAGATAACCCAAAAGTTTTAGATGAGTCTTGGAAGTTATTACCTCTGTAATAACTGCTCATTATCCTTTTTATTTGCTTTTTGTGCCGAGAGTAACCTCTAATGAGAGAGAAGTAATGATTGGGAAAGTTGCTGTCCCGAAACAGATTTATGTGCTTCACCATAAAAATTCGTGTAAAATCTCTGGACGTCTTTTTGAGGCGTGAATTTTTGTGCTTCTGCCCCAGGTTGTTATCTAACTTTCATTAGTTCAACACTTTTTATTTGAGCAACAGAAGGTCTTCGAAAAAATTCGTCTTTAACTGCTGGTCTGTTTTGGCAGATTTCTGCCATTATTTGCATTTGCTTCTTGTTTGTTCCTTTTTGAGTTCTTTTGGGGAATTGAGCTTTTTGATGGAAGTGCTACAGTAGATAGTGTTCTAATGGAAGTTTATTTGGTGTTAGAACTGAACTTTAAGACTTATTTATCTTAAGTGCACTAATGTTGCTAATAAAAATTGTGTGAAGTTTTGTATGAAGGAAAAATTTTAGGTGTATGGAAGGAATGAGTAATGAGATGAAGAATTGACTAAAGCTCAAGCTTGGGGATGCCACACGTGTCACCCCAAGAAATATCCAAGAAGTACAAGCGTCAAAGCTTGGGGATGCCCAAGGCATCCCCTTCTTCATCAATAAAAATCCTAGGTTTCTTCCAAACGCTTCATTTTTATTGTTTCATGCACATTTGTGTTTCTCTTGGAGCGTCTTCTTTTTCATTTTCGTTTTGGTTTTTAGTTTGCGTGGTTTTCTTAGTTTGCTAAATAAATTGGTTGGACCCCCCTCTTTCATACATTGGTGTTCAAATGGTTTGGTTTGGTTTGGAAAAGAGTAGGAAAGCTCATGCTTAAGTGGTAAAGAGAGCTTGTTTTTGACTATGGCCTATGCTTTGTCATGCCATGCTTGATATTGTTTTGGCTTTATTCTTAGTATTCTTTGTTGTAGCATGAATTGTTATAAACAATTGAGATTGCTTAATGTGCCTTGGATGAATCATGCGTTGTTTTAGCATATTAAAGCATAGCATTGTGGTATTCTCCTTTGATGCTTTATTTGGGTTGACTTGGCACATGCTCACACCATGTTATGACTATCTCAAGTCACCATAAGTCTTTATGATCCTTTAGTTTTCAACTTGTAGTATCACTTTATGCTTTGATCAATGATGTTTTGTCGCTCTGCATGATTATGGCTATTATTGCTCTCTCGTTTGTCGCTGCCTTACTATTGCTAGCCTTCACTTACACTGAGTATGTTTTACTCAAGTTTCCAACTCCCTTAAACCTAATATTGCCAAAGTGTCCACCATACCTACCTATTAGCATCATTTTCTACTTCCGTGCATATTCAATATGCCTTATTTTCTTCCGAATAAAATGTTTGCTTGTTTTGAGAAAGTTAGTTAGTAAAGCTCTCACGAACTTGATGGCACACTTTATTTCCTGCACTTAATAAACCTGAACCATTGTGAACTCTCCATGAAAGTTATATGCTTGCTAATTATAGGCGGGGGATTAGCAGAACCGTGCTGTCACGGGAAACGCTTTCAACACTTGTAAATATATACCCAGTTGATACCTTGCTCTTTTATTTGCGGATGTCGTTGATGTGAAATAAAAGGAGAGCTTGTAAGTCCATGGAGTTATGTATGTGTGTTAGAGAAATGCCTGGGCCGCTGGTCTAATCCATGCTGACATGGTGGAAACCTCCAGCGTAACCATAATGATATCTATGAAGAATTCTTCTTATAAAAAAGAGAAAGATAGATACTGAGAAAAGAAAAAAAAAGAGATTTATGAAAAGAGGAAAGAGAGAAAAAAGCACCATTTTCCCATGGTAAATAAGAAGATTGGTGAGATACTCATTGTCTGCTTGCCTTGTCATTTTGATATGGGGATTCTTCCGTATCATCGCGCAAGGGGTACCCCGTTGGCAGTTCTCTATGATACGCACATGCTTACGATGACAATAACTTACCGGTAACTAAAGTTGAGTAGCATGAGGAGCGGCCCTCGTACTCAAGGGACTTGGGATTTTCAGTTTATAGTCTATCAAGCATATAACTCAGATTGGACCTCACTTTCACCTTAACCACATGAAATATGCTTATGATAGGGGCAATGAGAGCTCAAAGCTAATGAGTACCATACTTTCAGCATTTGGAAGCCTTTCAAACTACTCAAAACCTTTTCATTTCCTTGTTGAGTCTCCACACATTCTATGAGCACTTTGTTGAGAGCATAGTGCCCATTCTTAGTTCCATGTGCTTTGTCCCAAGACTTGTTGATTGATGCATACCTTGATATTTCTTGTTTTAAACTATTTGTATCTAGTCACTCTTGTGAACTTTGAAGGTGTCCTATGCATTTATGTTTGCTACTCTTTGAGGGACAAGCTGAATGCCACTATGCTATGTTTTCTTTATGTGAAACAAACAAACGTCTTGCAAAGCATTGTTATTCACGAATCTTTTGTTTGTGCCTTTTCATGTTGCATCATAGTTTCTTTGTCTTATTGCTAGAACTTTGTCTTTCATGTTATGATTGAAGTACTATGATCCCAGCTTTGAGTTTTGCAAATACTTTGATCAAGTCTTTGATGGTGCATGTCACCTCAAAATTATTCTTTCTTTTTATCACTTACCTACTCGAGGACGAGCAGGAGTTAAGCTTGGGGATGTTGATACATTGCAAATGTATCTATAATTTTTGATGCTCCATGCTTGGTTTTGTCCACATTCTTGTGTCTTGTCCACACTTTGGAGTACTTTTCATATGATTTCTTGGACTAACCTATTAACAAGAGCCATAGTGCTAGCTGCCTATTTTCTGCTGTTTTTGGTTCCAGGAAAGTCAGAAAATGAATATTCTCGGAATTGGACGGGACAAAAGCCAAAGTGTCTATTTTTCCAGAAGACTCCAGGAGCCAGAATACGAGACGGAGAAGAGCCAGGGGTGGCCACACCACCTGGTGGCGCGGGCCAGGTCAGGCCGCGCCAGGGGGGTGGTGTGGGCCCCCCAGGCACCCCCTCGGTCTCCCTCTTCGCCTATAAGAAGCCTTCTGAACTAAAAACACCAGGGGATTCGATGTTTTTCTAGAAGGAGTTCCGCTCTGCCGCCACCACCGGATTCCGTGAAACAGCACCAGAAACTCCGTTCTGGCACCCTACCGAGACGGGCAATTGGAGGAGATCATCGCCATCATCATCACCATCGCTTCTCCATCGACAATCCATGTTTCCCCCATCTATGAGTGAGTAATCCCCCGCTGTAGGCTATGGGGATGGTAGGGATTGGATGAGATCGTTCATGTAATGGCATCAGATTGTTAGGGCACGATGCCTAGTATCTTTTATTAGTGCTTTATGACTTTGTTGCGACTTGTTGTGCTTAATGCTTGTCACTAGGGCCCGAGTGCCATGATTTCAGATCTAAACTTATTATTGATTCATTATGATAGTATTGTTTCTGGTCTAATCTACAAGTTGTATACACACGTTGTTGTCTGGAACCTATGGCCCCGAAGTGACAAAAATCGGGATAACCGGAAGGGAAAGGCTTTGATGTGAGGATCACATGTGTTCACGGAGTGTAAATGCTTTGCTCCGGTGCTCTATTAAAAGGAGAACCTTAATTGCCAGTAGTTCCCTAGAGGCCCCGCTGCAAACGGGCTGGCAGGACAAAAGATTTTGTGCAAGTTCTCATTGCAAGCACGTATGACTATATATGGAACACATGCCTAGGATTGCCTAGTCCTTGGGTCCTTTATCTTATTTATCTGCAATTACCCTATGTTCTGATTGCTATGTGAATTTTCTTATCCATGCAACGCCCGTCCATCCATCCGTATGCCTACCGCACTCGAATCCCATTGTTTACTGCTTTTGTTACTACTGTCTTTGCTTTGCTACTACTGTTACTATGCTATTCCTACTACAAAACTGTTGCTACCGGTAAACTGCAGTGAGCATGATTGTTTCCAGGTGCAGCTAAATTGACAACTCAGTTGTTAAGGCTTATAAATATTATTTGGCTCCCCTTGTGTCGAATCAATAAAATGGGTTTCACTTCCCTCAAAAATACTGCGATACACCCCCTATACTTGTGGGTCATCACACAGCTAGAGTCATTGCATGTCTGTTCTTTTCATGAACCACACCCAGTGTCATTGCATGTCTGTTATTTTCATGAACCACACCCGGTTTCATTGCATGTCTGTTCTTTTCATGAACCACATAAGGATCTACCAGTGTCAATGGATGTGTGTTCTTCTCATGAACCACACGTGGATCCACTGTTGTCATTGCATGTCTGTTCCTCTAAACAAACCACATAAGGATCCACCAGTGTCATTGCATGTCTGTTCTTTTCATGAACCACACCCAGTGTCATTGCTTGTGTGTTCTTCTAAACAAACCACATAAGGATCCACCAGTGTCATTGCATGTCTGTTTTTTCATAAACCACACCCAGTGTCATTGCATGTGTGTTCTTCTAAACAAACCACATAAGTCATTGCATGTCTGTTTTTTTCATGAACCACACCCGGTGTCATTGCATGGGTGTTCCTCTAGATAGACCACATAAGGATGCACCGGTATCACTGATTGTCTGTTCTTTTCATGAACCACATAAGGATCCACCCGTGTCATTGGATGTGTGTTCTTCTCATGAACCACACATGGATCCACCGGTGTCATTGCATGTCTTTTCCTCTAACAAACCACATAAGGGTCCACCAGTGTCATTGCATGTCTGTTCTTTTCATTAACCACACCCAGTGTCATTGCATGCGTGTTCTTTTCATTAACCACAGCTAGAGTAATTGCATGTCTGTTACTTCCATAAACCACACATGGATCCACCATGTCATTGCATGTTTGTTCTTTTCATGAACCACACCCAGTGTCATTGCATGTAAGTTCTTTTCATGAACCACATAAGGATCCACCAGTGTCATTGCATGTTTGTTCCTCTAAAAAAACGACATAAGGATACACCAGTATCATTGAGTGTCTGTTCTTTTCATGAACCACACCCAGTGTCATTGCATGTGTGTTCTTCTAAACAAACCACATAAGGATCCACCAGTGTCATTGCGTGTCTGTTATTTTCAGGATCCACACCTAGTGTCATTGCATGTGTGTTCTTCTAAACAAACCACATAAGGATCCACCAGTGCCATTGCATGTCTGTTCTTTTCATGAACCACACATAAGGATCCACCATTTTCATTGCATGTCTGTTCTTTTCATGAACCACACCCAGTGTCATTGCATGTGTGTTCTTTTCATGAACCACAGCTAGAGTCATTGCATGTCTGTTCTTTTCATGAACCACACACAGTGTCACTGCATGTCTATTCTTTTCATGAAACACAGCCGGTGTCATTGCATGTATGTTCTTTTCATGAACCACATAAGGATCTACCAGTGTTATTGGATGTGTGTTCTTCTCATGAACCACACGTGGATCCACTTGTGTCATTGCATGTATGTTCTTCTAAACAAACCACATAAGGATCCACCAGTGTCATTGCGTGTCTGTTTTTTTCATGAACCACACCCAGTGTCATTGCATGTGTGTTCTTCTAAACAAACTAAATAAGGTTCCACCAGTGTCATTGCATGTCTGTTCTTTTCATGAACCACACATAAGGATCCACCAGTGTCATTGCATGTATGTTCTTTTCATGAACCACACCTAGTGTCATTGCATTTGTGTTCTTTTCATGAACCACAGCTAGAGTCATTGCATGTCTATTCTTTTCATGAACCACACCCAGTGTCATTGCATGTCTGTTCTTTTCATGAACAACACCCGGTGTCACTGCATGTCTGTTCTTTTCATGAACCACATAAGGATATAAGAGTGTCATTGGATGTGTGTTCTTCTCATGAACCACACGTGGATCCACCGGTGTCATTGCATGTCTGTTCCTCTAAACAAACCACATAAGGATCCACCAGTGTCATTGCGTGTCTGTTCTTTTCATGAACCACACCCAGTGTCATTGCATTTGCGTTCTTCTAAACAAACTAAATAAGGTTCCACCAGTGTCATTGCATGTCTGTTCTTTTCATGAACCACACATAAGGATCCACCAGTGTCATTGCATGTATGTTCTTTTCATGAACCACACCCAGTGTCATTGCATGTATGTTCTTTTCATGAACCACACCCAGTGTCATTGCATTTGTGTTCTTTTCATGAACCACAGGTAGAGTCATTGCATGTCTATTCTTTTCATGAACCATACCCAGTGTCATTGCATGTCTGTTCTTTTCATGAACCACACCCGGTGTCACTGCATGTGTGTTCTTTTCATGAACCACATAAGGATCTACGAGTGTCATTGGATGTGTGTTCTTCTCATGAACCACAAGTGGATCCACCGGTGTCATTGCATCTCTGTTCCTCTAAACAAACCACATAAGGATCCACCAGTGTCATTGCGTGTCTGTTCTTTTCATGAACCACACCCAGTGTCATTGCATGTGTGTTCTTCTAAACAAACCACATAAGGATCCACTAGTGTCATTGCATGTCTATTGTTTTCATTAACCACACATGAGGATCCACCAGTGTCATTGTATGTCTGTTATTTTCATGAACCACATCAACTGTCATTGCATGTGTGTTCGTTTCATGAACCACAGCTAGAGTCATCGCATGTTTGTTCTTTTCATGAACCACACCAAGTGTCATTGCATGTCTGTTCTTTTCATGAACCACACCCGGTGTCACTGCATGTCTGTTCTTTTCATGAAGCACATAAGGATCTACCAGTGTCATTGGATGTGTGTTCTTCTCATAAACCACACATGGATCCACCGGTGTCATTGCATGTTTGTTCCTCTAAACAAACCACATAAGGATACACAAGTGTCATTGTGTGTCTGTTCTTTTCATGAACCACACCCAGTGTCATTGCATGTGTGTTCTTCTAAACAAACCACATAAGGATCCACCAGTGTGATTGCGTGTCTATTATTTTCATGAACCACACCCAGTGTCATTGCATGTGTGTTCTTCTAAACAAACCACATAAGGATCCACCAGTGTGATCGCGTGTCTATTATTTTCATGAACCACACCCGGTGTCATTGCATGTGTGTTCTTCTAAACAAACCACATAAGAATCCACCAGTGTCATTACATGTCTGTTCTTTTCATAAACCACACATAAGGATCCACCAGTGTCATTGCATGTCTGTTCTTTTCATGAACCACACCTAGAGTCATTGCATGTCTGTTCTTTTCAAGAACCACAGACAGTGTCATTGCATGTATGTTCTTTTCATGAAGCACACCCGGTGTCATTGCATGTCTGTTCTTTTCATGAACCACATAAGGATCTACTAGTGTCATTGGATGTGTGTTCTTCTCATGAACCACACGTGGATCCACTGGTGTGTCATTGCATGTCTGTTCCTCTAAACAAAGCACATAAGGATCCACCAGTGTCATGGCGTGTCTGTTGTTTTCATGAACCACACCCAGTGTCATTGCATGTGTGTTCTTCTAAACGAACTAAATAAGGATCCACCAGGGTCATCGCATGTCTGTTCTTTTCAGGAACCACACATAAGGATCCACCAGTGTCATTGCATGTATGTTCTTTTCATGAACCACACCCAGTGTCATTGCATTTGTGTTCTTTTCATGAACCACAGCTAGAGTCATTGCATGTCTATTCTTTTCATGAACCACACCCAGTGTCATTGCATGTCTGTTCTTTTCATGAACCACACCCGGTGCCACTGCATGTCTGTTCTTTTCATGAACCACATAAGGATCTACGAGTGTCATTGGATGTGTGTTCTTCTCATGAACAACAAGTGGATCCACCAGTGTCATTGCATCTCTGTTCCTCTAAACAAACCACATAAGGATCCACTAGTGTCATTGCGTGTCTATTCTTTTCATGAACCACACCTAGTGTCATTGCATGTGTGTTCTTCTAAACAAACCACATAAGGATCCACCAGTGTCATTGCATGTCTATGGTTTTCGTGAACCGCATATAAGGATCCACCAGTGTCACTGTATGTCTGTTATTTTCATGAACCACATCCAGTGTCATTGCATGTGTGTTCTTTTCATGAACCACAGCTAGAGTCATTGCATGTCTGTTCTTTTCATGAACCACACCAAGGGTCATTGCCTGTCTGTTCTTTTCATGAACCACACCCGGTGTCACTGCATGTCTGTTCTTTTCATGAACCACATAAGGATCTACCAGTGTCATTGCATGTGTATTCTTCTCATGAACCACACATGGATCCACCGGTGTCATTGCATGTCCGTTCTTCTAAACAAACAACATAAGGATACACAAGTGTCATTGTGTGTCTGTTCTTTTCATGAACCACACCCAGTGTCATTGCATGTGCGTTCTTCTAAACACACCACATAAGGATCCACCAGTGTGATTGCGTGTCTATTATTTTCATGAACCACACCCAGTGTCATTGCATGTGTGTTCTTCTAAACAATGCACATAAGGATCCACCAGTGTCATTACATGTCTGTTCTTTTCATAAACCACACATAAGGATCCACCAGTGTCATTGCATGTCTGTTCTTTTCCTGAACCACACCTAGAGTCATTGCATGTCTGTTCTTTTCATGAACCACACCAAGTGTCAGTGCATGTCTGTTCTTTTCATGAACCACACCCGGTGTCACTGCATGTCTGTTCTTTTCATGAACCACATAAGGATCTACCAGTGTCATTGGATGTGTGTTCTTCTCATGAACCACACATGGATCCACCGGTGTCATTGCATGTCCGTTCCTCTAAACAAACCACATAAGGATACACAAGTGTCATTGTGTGTCTGTTCTTGTCATGAACCACACCTAGTGTCATTGCATGTGTGTTCTTCTAAACAATCCACATAAGGATCCACTAGTGTGATTGCGTGTCTATTATTTTCATGAACCACACCTAGTGTCATTGCATGTGTGTTCTTCTAAACAAACCACATAAGGATCCACCAGTGTCATTACATGTCTATTCTTTTCATAAACCACACATAAGGATCCACCAGTGTCATTGCATGTCTGTTCTTTTCATGAACCACACCTAGAGTCATTCCATGTGTGTTCTTTTCAAGAACCACACAGAGTGTCATTGCATGTGTGTTCTTTTCATGAACCACACCTGGTTTCATTGCAGGTCTGTTCGTTTCATGAACCACATAAGGATCTACTAGTGTCATTGGATGTGTGTTCTTCTCATGAACCACACGTGGATCCACTGGTGTCACTGCTTGTCTGTTCCTCTAAACAAACCACATAAGGATCCACCAGTGTCATGGCGTGTCTGTTCTTTTCATGAACCACACCCAGTGTCATTGCATGTGTGTTCTTCTAAACAAACTAAATAAGGATCCACCAGTGTCATCGCATGTCTGTTCTTTTCATGAACCACACATAAGGATCCACCAGTGTCATTGCATGTATGTTCTTTTCATGAACCACACCCAGTGTCATTGCATTTGTGTTCTTTTCATGAACCACAGCTAGAGTCATTGCATGTCTATTCTTTTCATGAACCACACCTAGTGTCATTGCATGTCTGTTCTTTTCATGAACCACACCCGGTGTCACTGCATGTCTGTTCTTTTCATGAACCACATAAGGATCTACGAGTGTCATTGGATGTGTGTTCTTCTCATGAACCACAAGTGGATCCACCGGTGTCATTGCATCTCTGTTCCTCTAAACAAACCATATAAGGATCCACCAGTGTCATTGCGTGTTTGTTCTTTTCATGAACCACACCCAGTGTCATTGCATGTGTGTTCTTCTAAACAAACCACATAAGGATCCACCACTGTCATTGCATGTCTATTGTTTTCATGAACCACACATAAGGATCCACCAGTGTCATTGTATGTCTGTTATTTTCATGAACCACATCAAGTGTCATTGCATGTGTGTTCGTTTCATGAACCACAGCTAGAGTCATCGCATGTTTGTTCTTTTCATGAACCACACCAAGTGTCATTGCATGTCTGTTCTTTTCATGAACCACACCCGGTGTCACTGCATGTCTGTTCTTTTCATGAACCACATAAGGATCTACCAGTGTCATTGGATGTGTGTTCTTCTCATGAACCACACATGGACCCACCGGTGTCATTGCATGTCCGTTCCTCTAAACAAACCACATAAGGATACACAAGTGTCATTGTGTGTCTGTTCTTTTCATGAACCACACCCAGTGTCATTGCATGTGTGTTCTTCTAAACAAACCACATAAGGATCCACCAGTGTGATTGCGTGTCTATTATTTTCATGAACCACACCCAGTGTCATTGCATGTGTGTTCTTCTAAACAAACCACATAAGGATCCACCAGTGTCATTACATGTCTATTCTTTTCATAAACCACACATAAGGATCCACCAGTGTCATTGCATGTCTGTTCTTTTCATGAACCACACCTAGAGTCATTCCATGTGTGTTCTTTTCAAGAACCACACACAGTGTCATTGCATGTCTGTTCTTTTCATGAACCACACCTGGTGTCATTGCATGTCTGTTCTTTTCATGAACCACATAAGGATCTACTAGTGTCATTGGATGTGTGTTCTTCTCATGAACCACACGTGGATCCACTGGTGTCACTGCTTGTCTGTTCCTCTAAACAAACCACATAAGGATCCACCAGTGTCATGGCGTGTCTGTTCTTTTCATGAACCACACCCAGTGTCATTGCATGTGTGTTCTTCTAAACAAACTAAATAAGGATCCACCAGTGTCATCGCATGTCTGTTCTTTTCATGAACCACACATAAGGATCCACCAGTGTCATTGCATGTATGTTCTTTTCATGAACCACACCCAGTGTCATTGCATTTGTGTTCTTTTCATGAACCACAGCTAGAGTCATTGCATGTCTATTCTTTTCATGAACCACACCCAGTGTCATTGCATGTCTATTCTTTTCATGAACCACACCCGGTGTCACTACATGTCTGTTCTTTTCATGAACCACATAAGGATCTACGAGTGTCATTGGATGTGTGTTCTTCTCATGAACCACAAGTGGATCCACCGGTGTCATTGCATCTCTGTTCCTCTAAACAAACCACATAAGGATCCACTAGTGTCATTGCGTGTCTGTTCTTTTCATGAACCACACCCAGTGTCATTGCATGTGTGTTCTCTAAACAAACCACATAAGGATCCACCAGTGTCATTGGATGTGTGTTCTTCTCATGAACCACACATGGATCCACAAGTGTCATTGCATGTCTGTTCTTTTCATGAATCACAGCTAGAGTCATTGCATGTCTATTACTTCCATAAACCACATATGGATCCACCTAGTGTGATTGCATGTCTGTTATTTGCACAAACCACACATGGATACACCAGTGTCATTGCATGGGTAGCTGTTAGATCGAGTCTTCTAGAAGGCACGCCCTAACATAGTTGTTCTGCTTGACAATTGTTACATACCGTTCGATTGGGGCGCTTGGACAATTGGGATGGTCTTCGTGAGAGCGATCCGCGAGTAGGCTATTCTGTGGCATGATTGGTCATGCTTTCTCTGGACAAACTGGCAACACCGGGCGCTCCCCTGTTGCGAGTGTCACGTCTCACGAGTTCAGTGGGCCACATCCCAGTGTCACGTCCCCATTACTTCTCTTCCTCCCCGTACTTCTCTTCCTTACCCTCGAAGCCACTTTCCCCACTCCACTCCCATCCCGCCGTAGCAGCAAGCCGACGGTACCTCCATCCCAATCCCCTCTCCGGCAGCCACCCCCCCTCCCCTCTCGCCATGGGTTCAAGGGGAGACGGCAAGGAAACGCGTCGTGACAACAGGGACAGTGATTTCGATGTGAGTCGTCTCATCTCTAGTTCTATCATCTATGGCCAGTTATCTATTTTTTGAGCTAGATCTAATCTGTTTACTCATGCGCGTATGATGTGTTAGGCCAACCAGACGATGTATGACTCCAACTATCACGGTTTAGTGGATGAAGACAATCCTCTAGTATGTAAACATGGATATGTGCCCGCTAAATTTGTAGCGTTCGAAGGACAAAACACAGGCAGGAGGTTTCTACGGTGTCAAGGACATCGTGAAATGATGCAAGGCGGAAGTTGCGGTGTTGTCAAATGGGTAGATCCAGAGTGGCCCAAATCAATGCAGAAAACGCTGGACAAACTATGGGAAATGACTATCAAGTTGAAAGAATGCGTATTCAGCTCACTTCTTGACAGTGTTGAGATGAAGCTATGGGAACCAGTTGACACGACCAAGCATAAGCGAGATCTCAGGTGGGTGCAAGACAAGGTTATCAAAGTCGAGAAGGAGAGGGACGCGGTGTTGGCCCTGAAGGATAAAGAAGAGCAAGAACTGACTCAAGCAAGGAATGATCTCCACCAGGCCAAAGTCCTGCAGTACACAACTACGAGTATTGACAAGTGCGTGAGGAAAAATGCAGAGAAACAATTGAAGCTGTGCAAGGAAGATGCTAAAAGGAAGGAGCAGACAATTTGAGGGAGGAAAAAATTGCTCTGACCCCGCATTACTTCTTTTGTCTGACCCCGCATTACTTCTTTTGTCGGACCAATGCCCCTTGGATATTCCGCTCGTTGCTTCGTCGTCCTCGTGTACAAATAGGAGGCGCCACAGCGCGTCGCTTCGTTGTCCATCCCCTCGTCCTCTCCAATCTCCATCGCGCCGCCATGGAGATGCCCGATCTGAACTTGTACGAAGTGGTGATGTTCGCGAACTTTGACATCCTCGCGCCGCCAGCCGCGAAGGTGCCCCACGGATGGCGCATTAGCTCTACGGGGGTGCCGGTTGCTCTACTCCCTGTCCGAGCCGAGATGGAGAGCGAAATCGCGGCGCGCCGCTGCCAGATGCCCGTGTAGAAGAGGGCGCTGCCCCGGTACGCGGCGGCCAGCCCATACTGGCCGGCGCTATTCAAGGAGCGGAAGGCCAAGATTGGCAACTGCATCGCTGACGGGCGCGTGGTGCACCAGGATCTCCGCAACCGAGAAGGGCGGGAGAGGTTATGGTCCATCCCTGGACGGACCAAGTACACCGTCATCACCGCCGCTCGATGCGAAGAGGTGCTCCGTCTCGCGAACAATGCGGACATCTTGGAGGTTTCGTCTGACAGCGACGAGGAAGCTGGCGGCTCGGAGGACCGTGGCAGTGGAAGTGAAATTGTTCACTAGTGGTTGAATTAATGTAGGATGTGAAATCGCACCTTTGTTTAGAAGAATTTGTGGTTGAAGTAATGAAATG
This sequence comes from Avena eriantha, assembly GCA_910589775.1. NCBI lineage: Eukaryota > Viridiplantae > Streptophyta > Magnoliopsida > Poales > Poaceae > Avena > Avena eriantha. Next base: position 86,686,859 of record OU342743.1, read on the forward strand.
CCTCGATTTAGATCTCTGTCTCGATTAATTTGTGAAAGAATTTGTGATTTAGATCAATTTTTGCCTCGATTTAGATCTCTGTCCCGGATTGGGAACGTGACCGTGGACCAAAGACACATTTTCTACAAGTGTATTCTGACATTGGTGGTTTGTTTAAATGTATTCTACGTGGATTGTGCCGCATGCAAATGACACAACCACAATTTATAAAGTGGAAGCACGTACACCCGGTTACTGGAGATCCGGGAGCTTCGCCAGATGCAGGGGATGCAGGAGCAGAGAAGCGGTGAGATAGACGGGCTCAAGATTAGGCCAGAAAGTGGTACCGATTTCCTCCTCATCTGGGCGTTATCGGTGAGAACATTGTTGTTTATGTTGCCACGTCATTGTGGAGCATCTGAAATAAGTTGCTGCTTCGTGGAGTGTGGCGGCTTAAATAATTTATTTCTGTGCCACTTACATTCCGTCGTATTTGGAGACCTCCTGCCCCTCAGCAATCGTGGAACCGGTGGATCCTTGTTTTCAGATAGCAGTCGCACAATCACAATTTCGGATTTAACTACTGACTCGGGCATTTCCAAACCCTAAGTCGCGGTACATTTTACTCAGAGAACGTGGGTAGATTGTATCGCCCAGCAACGTGCCACACACAAAGCGATCATAATTTAACAGAATTACAAATATAGGTTCAAGTTCAACACATTACTATGCATCTTCATTGCCAGCGACCTTCTTCCGCAGCCTAGGTGCCAAGCCTTCACGTCCACTGGCTTCTTCATTTCGTGCCTTCTTCCTCTTCCTCGATGCCAATTTTCTTCGCTTCACGTACTCTACATCGCCGGGACAATGGGCACCAGAATCATGTCCAACATCATTGATGACCCACAAGTATAGGGGGTGTATCGCAGTATTTTTGATAAGTAAGAGTGTCGAACCCAATGAGGAGCAGAAGGTGCTGGCTAGTGGTATGGATCAGGATTTTTAGGGGTTTTTGATATAGCAAGTAAAAAAAGTACGAGTAAATAAAAGACAGTAGGAATAAATGCAGCAAGTGGCCCAATCCTTTATGCAGCAAAGGACAAGCCGGTTGTATTACTTAAGATGACCAAACGTTCTCGAGGACACATGGGAAGACTGTCAAGTGCTTTCGCTTCATATAGTTGATTAATCTTCTTTAGCTTGCTAAGTGTTGTGTGGGTGAACCTGTGCTAATGTACCGCCCCATACAAGACTAATACATACTTGTGATTATACCCCTTGCAAACATCTGTAAGTACAACAAAGTAATTAAGGTAGAAACCTAACCACAACTTTAAACTCTAAGACCCTTATGTCCCTTGTGCAATGGTTTCCTAACGGGGGTTCAGGTTTCTGTCACTCCAGCAACCCCTACGATTAGTAGCCAAATACACAATGCATTCCCCTAGGCCCATATAGGTGAAGTGTCATGTAGTCGAAGTTCACATGACACCACTAGAAGAAGTACACCACAACTTAAATAACAATCTATTGAATCTTTCTCAACGCAACTCCACTACTAACAACAAGACTTCTCCCATGTCCTCAAGAACAAAACGAACTACTCACAAGCCATCATATGGATCATGATAAGATATGGAATAATGATGTATAACAATCTGAACATAAACAATAATTCAATGGTTCACTCAATAGCATCAACTACAAAGAGTAATCAACACCGGGAAAGTTTCCCCTATGAACTATGCAAGATTCAACGCAATTGTTACAGCAATATGGAGATGGTGATGAGGGTGCTGATGGTGATGATGGTGGTGGTGATGATGATCCCGATGAAGTCCAGCTTGATGGTGGTGTTGATGGCGAAGATCTCCCCTGTCCGGGAAGGAATTCCCCCGGCAGAATCTGTCTGCCGGAGAGATCTTTCTCTCTAGGTGTTTTCCGCCCCGCAGAGGCGGCGGAATCTTTCTGTGGTCGCTCCCCAAGTCTTAGGGTTTCGGGAGGATGATATACGCCAGAGGGGAGAGGTTGGAGTGGGCCAGGGTGGCCACACCACCTCCAGGCGCGGCCTAGGGCTGCCCGCACCAGGGGGTGGTGTGGGCCCCCTGTGGCCCATCTCCACTCCGTCTTCTGGCATCCTTAGTCTTCTGGAAAAATAGGATTTTCCGTATATTTTTCCGGATTTTCTGATCTTCGTGAATTTTGCCTCCAAACAACACCTTTTCCATCAGAATCCTGACTACAGCGGTCCATGCTCCAAAAGTCATCAACCATGCAAAAACAGATGAAATAACATAAGTATCACCTCTCAATATGAAATATATCAATGAATAATAGTGAATTAAGACATAGAATAGTGATGCAAAATGGACGTATCAACTCCCCCCAAGCTTAGACTTCGCTTGTCCCCAACCGAAACTGAGCTCAATAAACATGGCCTTAGGTTTATGGAGTGAAGAGTCGATAAAATAATACGGACAAGAAGCATCACATTCATCAAATACATAGCTCATAATAGAAGACAACTCACTATTATATAACTCAACTTGCAATGAGTAAAGGAAACACAATAAAGATACATAAAGTGAATCATAATTGGTAATGGCAAACTTAGCTCTTGGTCGAAGAATAGTTGATAATTTGCTGGAGTTCACAAATAGCTAGTTTTTCAATGATAGCTTTCAAAGTAGTAAACATCAAGATAAGAGCAATGTGCAAAACAAGGAACATAAGAAACATGAGTGAATAAATCATCATATGAATGAATGAAACACATCAACTCAAAATACTTTCTGAGGTAGAAGGGAGTAGGTTTACTGACTCAACTACAAAGTAAAAGAAAGGCCCTTCAAAGAGGGAAGCAGGGATTGCAAGTATCATAAAGAGCTCCCAAAAATTATGATACTTACTAGCTTTCAGCTCTCATTGCCCCTATCATAGGCATCTTTAGGTCATTAAGGTTAAAGTGACACAACTAAGAGGATATGCTTGACAAGTTATAAGTTGAAATCTCATGCCCCTTACTTATGTGTACTGATCCTCATGCTACTCAACTTCAGTCACGAGCAAGCTCTTGTCATTGTAAATACATGCGTATCATTGAGAACCGCCAACGGGGTACCCCTTGCACATGACACAGGAGCTTTCCCATAATCAAAATGACAAGGCAAGCAGACAGTGAGCATCTCAGCGATCTTTTTATTTGCTATTTGCATAGGTTTTTATTGAGGAGGCTTCATAGAATGCTCACTATAGTTATGCTACAAGTTTCCACCATGATTAAGCATGGCTTAGGCTAGCGGCCTAGGCGTTTCTCTAACACACATATAAACTCCATGATCTTACAAGTTCCACTTTTAATTCACACCGTCGGGATCCATAAGCAAAAGAACATGATATCAACTAGGTACAAAGTACCAAATGAAGGGGTCAAAGCGGTCGCCATGATACATGGTTCTGCTAACTTCAACTCAGAAAGCGCAAGCATATACGCAACAAATAAGGACCCAATGGTTCAAGTTTATTAAATGCGAGAAAGTAAAGTGTGCCATCAAGTTCGTGAGAGCTTTAATCACTAATTTTCACATAACAAGTTTAATTTGGGAGGTAGATAAAACATGAATTTACTTGGAATAGCAATAATGCTACTAGGTAGGTATGGTGGACACAAATGGCAAAGGTTTTGGTTTAAAGGAGGTGGATGCACGATAAGAATACCCTCTTAGTATAAGTTTTTGGCTAGCAAGGCTGGGTAGCAAGTATAAGAGTTGAAGGAAACAACCAAACATACAAGTGATAAAGACAAACATGCAATCTTCCTTGGAAGCACAAAAGATCTTAACTAGAGAATACTAGACTTATGAGAAAATCAAGAAAGAAAGATGATGAAATAATTTTTCTCTAGAGTACTTCGATCTTTCAAAAATAGTGTTGCTACTGACCGAGCCAGGTTTGCCAAAACCAACTAAATTAACTCAATGATGCCAAAGTGATACCAATACTAACAACAAGATCAATCATATAACCACGAATTGAAAACTAATATAAGCTATGCAAAAGAGTAAATGATAGAACTTCTCATTAATATTCCATAACGGCAACTCACACTAAGGGATACATATCTAACGAGAGAGGGGACACTTCCATAATGCAAACCATCATACATAATAACTCCTCTATTCATGATATGACTCTACTAAAAGGGTAAAAAGATAGAAAATAGTGATGTGATACCGCGTCACTCCCCCAAGCTTGGAACACACCAAGGGGATGCCAAACCTGATGACGAGTTACTCCTTCGGTGGTGGTGGTAATATTTTCTTAGTTGACGTGAGGAAATCTTCTAGCATCTTGCGAAGCCTATTATTCTCCCATTGAAGCATGTCCACCTTCCTCCTCAAGTCTCGGTACTTATCGCAGAACTCCTTAGTGACTCGTAGGGCTTCCGTTGATGCAGGGCAAGAGACTAAAGGTACCAGCCCCTGCTTGGGGTCTTGGAGGTCTTCCTCCATAGGCTCCTTCTCTTTATCCTTGGCGGACACCATTGTGTTTCTAAGCTTTCAAAGAGTATGTCCTGGCAGAAACAGATCGAAACAAAAACACGACGAAAACACGATATACGAACCTCGAGGGATCCGGGGGATTATATATTACGAAGTTTCATATCAAAAGGAAGGTACTGGGTGAAAACGGGTCGAAGGCGGAGTCCGGAGTGGCCACACCACCTGGTGGCGCAGCCAGGGGTGGGCCCGCGCCATAGGGTGGTGTGAGCCACCCTGGCTCCGTTTCCGTCCCTTTTTCGCTTCGTAGCTTTCCTTATTGACTAAAAACTGCAAAAACATAGTCGGATAGTATTTTCGCGGAACTTTTCTTACCAGAACTATTACCTATTTGAAATCAGACTCTGCAGGTCTTTGAATTTGGTATCTAGTAGATTCTTCCGGAGTCACCACTTGAATATCATCAATATCTTCATCTTCATACACTTATTACTTGAGTCATAAAACCCTTCTCTTCCTTATTACACCATTATCTCCACTTCCTGGAAATTTCTTTCACACAAAACTTCTCACAGTTCTCATTAACAACATTAGTATAAGTGAAGTGATAAAACCTTTTGAGTCCAACTTCAACTGAAAACCATCAAAACATAAGCTACTGTAGCAACTTCTTTCGAAAACCCAAAAAGAATTCAAAAAGGAAATAGAATAAAGAAGCAAATGCAAGAGTGGCAAAATCCGTCAAAACAGACCAGCAGGTAAAGATCAATTATTTCGAAAATCTTCTGTTGCTCAAATCAAAAGTGCAAAACTAATGAAAGTTAATTAACAACCTGGGGCAGAAGCACACAAAATTACAGCTCAAGTCGATATACAGAGATCTCTCACGAATTTTTACGATGAAGCACAAAAATCTGTTTTGGGACAGCAACTTCCCCAAATCTTACTTCTCTCTCATTAGAGGTTGATCTTGACACAAAAACCAAACAAAACGGATAAGGAACGGTTATTACCGAAGTAATAACTTCCAAGACTCAAAGAAACAAAGACAAACTAAAAGTAAAAACAAATTGGGTTGTCTCCCATAAAGCTCTTTCTTTATAGCTATTAAGATGGGCATGATAATTTTGAAGAAGCTCTCATAGGGATATGAATTGAAGTGAAAGAGAGCATTAAGAAGCAAAAACACACACACACATTTAAGTCTAACCCACTTCCTATGCAGGGGAATTTTCTAAACAAATAAGTTATTGAAACCAGAGGCAACTTGCATAAGAAGGCAAAAGAAGTGCAACATAAAAACTTTCAGCATAAAACAAGGAAACTTGATATTATTGAGATGCATACGAACACTTTTCCCTCTCTCATAGTAACTTTCAGTATCATGCAAAAACTTAACAATATAGCTATCACAAGGACCATCATAGAAATGATCACTTATTCTAACAGAAAACACATGAATACTAGCTCTCATAACACTACTATGTGAAACAATATTAGAGGTATCCTTACAAAGGATAGTGTGTCCCTCTTCTTCATATTTAGTGACAAAGTCTTTCACACTTGCTATTATAGGTTCATCAACCATTTGTTTATCAGGTTCAATAGCTTTATTTGTACTTTCATTAACCATACTAGCTATCATAGAATGTTCCTTTACCTTAACTGGGAAAGGCATTTTCTCAATGTAAGGTTTGGGTAAGACATGATTAGCAGTATAAACTTCAGTATTTCTTGCAGGAACACTCTTAGCAATATCTTTATAAGGTTCATGATACTTATTCCACTTCTTTTTAGGCACTTCAATATAGGAAGCAAAAGCCTTAAAATAAGAAGCAATAGCTTGAGAGTCTAGACCATAAGCATTTTTACTATTATGAAAGTCATCAGTTCCCATAAAAGATTCAATGCATTCATAATCATAATTTATACCTAACTTTCAACCTTTGTCATTCTCCCAAGCTTCAGCATTGTCTTGAATACGGTCCAGAAGATCCCATTTAGCTTCTTCTTCCATGCGAGTGAATGATCCAGCACAAGAAGCATCCAATACATCCTTATCATGTAGAGGGAGCCTTGCATAAAAGTTATTGATAATAATATTGTTGGGGAGCTCATGAATGGGACATTTGAGCATTAGTAACTTCAATGTCCCCCAAGCTTGAGCTGTACTCTCTCCATCAATAGGCCAAAAGTTGTATATTTGATTCCGATCTTTATGAATCTCACTAGGAGGATAAAACTTTGAATAAAAGAGAGGCACTATTTCCTCCCATTCCAGAGCTTGACCATTCTTCAGCAGCTTATACCAGTCCTCGGCTCTTCCTTTCAGCAACAATGAGAATAACTTCTTCTTAACTTGATCTGTAGTAATACCTCCACACTTGAGCAACCTGCATAATTCGTGTATAAAGAGTAAATGATCACCAGGATGGACAGTTCCATCCCCAACATAGTAGTTATCCATAACACGATCAATAATTCTTGTAGGTATTTTGAAAACATCATTCTCAGCAGGTGGTGGCTTATCTACTACCTTAGCAGTGGTAGTAGCATTACCAAATAAGAAACTCAGCGAATTATCCATAACGAAAATAAAGCAACTAACAGAAGTAAAGAATACTCACAGTAGAAGTTTCCTTTACCAGTTCCACTCTCCAATAGCGCCTCACTCCCCAGCAAAGGCGCCAGAAAATAGTCTTGATGACCCACAAGTATAGGGGGTGTATCGCAGTATTTTCGATAAGTAAGAGTGTCGAACCCAACGAGGAGCAGAAGGTGCTGGCTAGTGGTATGGATCAGGAATTCTCTTCAAATACTTAGCAAACGGATTTTTAGGGGTTTTTGATATAGCAAGTAAACAAAGTACGAGTAAATAAAAGATAGTAGGAATAAATGCAGCAAGTGGCCCAATCCTTTATGCAGCAAAGGACAAGCCGATTGTATTACTTAAGATGACCAAACGTTCTCGAGGACACATGGGAAGACTGTCAAGTGCTTTCGCTTCATATAGTTGATTAATCTTCTTTAGCTTGCTAAGTGTTGTGTGGGTGAACCTATGCTAATGTACCGCCCCATCCAAGACTAATACATACTTGTGATTATACCCCTTGCAAACATCCGTAAGTACCACAAAGTAATTAAGGTAGAAACCTAACCATAGCTTTAAACTCTAAGACCCTTACGTCCCTTGTGCAATGGTTTCCTAACGGGGGTTCAGGTTTCTGTCACTCCGACAACCCCTACGATTAGTAGCCAAATACACAATGCATTCCCCTAGGCCCATATAGGTGAAGTGTCATGTAGTCGATGTTCACATGACACCACTAGAAGTAGTACACCACAACTTAAATAATAATCTATTGAATCTTTCTCAACGCAACTCCACTACTAACAACAAGACTTCTCCCATGTCCTCAAGAACAAAGCGAACTACTCACAAGACATCATATGGATCATGATCAGAGATGGAATAATGATGTATAACAATCTGAACATAAACAATAATTCAATGGTTCACTCAATAGCATCAACTACAAAGAGTAATCAACACCGGGAAAGTTTCCCCTATGAACTATGCAAGATTCAACGCAATTGTTACATCAATATGGAGATGGTGATGAGGGTGCTGATGGTGATGATGGTGGTGGTGGTGATGATCATGATGATCCCGATGAAGTCCAGCTTGATGGTGGTGTTGATGGCGAAGATCTCCCCTGTCCGGGAAGGAATTCCCCCGGCAGAAATCTGTCTACCGGAGAGATCTTTCTCTCTCGGTGTTTTCCGCCCTGCAGAGGCGGCAGAATCTTTCTGTGGTCGCTCCCCGAGTCTTAGGGTTTCGGGTGGATGATATACGCCAGAGGGGAGAGGCTGGAGTGGGCTAGGGTGGCCTAGGGCTGCCCGCACCAGGGGGTGGTGTGGGCCCCCGTGGCCCATCTCCACTCCGTCTTCTGGCATCCTTAGTCTTCTGGAAAAATAGGATTTTCCGTATATTTTCCCGGATTTTCTAATCTTCGTGAATTTTGCCTCCAAGCAGCACCTTTTCCATCAGAATCCTGACTGCAGCGGTCCATGCTCCAAAAGTCATCAACCATGAAAAAATAGATGAAATAACATAAGTATCACCTCTCAATATGAAATATATCAATGAATAATAGTGAATTAAGACATAGAATAGTGATGGAAAATGGACGTATCAATCATCTCTCCATTCGTTTTTAATTTCTTCGTGCTGCAAAATGACATCTTTCCACTCATTTTTAATTTCCTCGGGCAGCAAAATGATTGACCCGGCAGTCATGTTTCTAACCTTGCGGCGCTTCCTGTCAAAGAAACAAGACTGTTGCATAACTGCCCAATATCTACAGAGTAAATAAGACAAAAATTACAATTCAGCACAAACATGCGAACCCCAAGAGACCTTTGCTTACCAGGAGCTAATTGGGTTCAAGCAACCACCCTGTCCAAGAATAGAAGGGCGACTCCTAGTTGCAGCAGCTTCCACATCCAGTACATCACATTTCTGCTCAAACATGGCAGCCGTAGCATATCTTTTCATCAACCCAATTAGCTGACTGTCACACGTTATAGGAACCATGATGCCACGTTCATCCATGAAGCTGAACTTTGCAGTCTGCTTCGGCCATAATTCAACATGATTACGCAGAGCAGCAACCATACCAGATATAGTGCAGATCTGCGCAGGCGCTTCTTCCATCGTGAAACAATGGTGTCCATACCTCTTGCCCTTACAGTCGTACCTATAGAGGACTACCATAACCAGGTAAGGGGGGTCCGCGCAGATCCCACTTGACAGAAAACTCTGGACAAAATATGTTTTGTCAGTGTTGGGCTAACAAACAATTTGAGGTTCAGTAGCCAGCTAGCAGTTGTAATTAATGCGAATAGCAAAGAGAAGGGTAGCTCACCCGCTTGTAGACAGAACTTCTTCTTTCTTGATAGTAGGATCTGCCATCCTCCGAGCTACTCGGCTCGTCGGCGGCGGAGGCGGGCTAGAGCCTCGCAACGGCGGCTATGGCATGCACCATTGGAGCTCGGGATTAGCGACTAGGCGCAGCAACTGGGCACAGCAACTTGGCGCCGGAAGTCAAATGTCCAAAGGGACCGTCCTGCCTGGAGGGTGGATTCCGATGCCACCGGTGCTAGGGAAAGCTGGGAATGGATTTGTGAAATTGCTCAACGCATCCAATCCACTTAGCTGCTCGATGTGCCTAAGAGGTTGCCACGTTGGCACCCGCGTCACGGATAGATGACCGACATGAGGGTCCCGACCGTGTACTTCATGGGGCAGTTTAACGAATGTTTGAATTTGGCAGGGGTGAGATGAGTTTGCCTCGAAATGGCCCCTCTCAGTAGTTGGCGGCCCAACTTTTCGAAACGCGGTAATTTTAGGCAACTTAGGTACCGCCCTGCACTGGCCTGCGAACTTTGGTACCGCAGACGAACAAGCCCAATGGAGAGGACTCAGTTGAAAACCGTGTCCATTCTGATGACAACGACGACCTCGGTCACATGCGTGACCACCGAGGAAAATGTCGAATGCACGGATACGAGGACCGCAAAGAGGTCGACATGGTCATGGTTGGATACACTGAAAAACACGACGACAACCGCAACAACGGATACCGCAGCGATGGATACCGCGACAACGAAAAAACCTCACAAGTGTGGCAGCATCGCACTCGCGATGAGGCATTGGAACATCCATCCAGGACAAACTGTTTGGACCGTGCGATGTACACTTCTACATCGACAAGCACGACGGCAAGAAAAATTCCAGCCACCTCCTAAAGGACTACCGCGAGTTCCTCAAACTACATGAAGGCCTGGCCTAGATGAATCACGGCGCGATAAACCAAGGCTATGGGGCTTCCCTAGGCGTCGTGGCTCATGGAGCACCTCCACCACCACCCGGGCCACCACCACCTGTGGCTGCACTAGTCCAGAACCATGGAGAAGAGCTGTACCCCCGCCGCTAGGGAATATGTGGATGATCCAAAAAGGACATCCCTCAAATCGAGTGCAGAAGGCAATCACTCGCCAAGTCAATCTGGTGACGAATTCTATGCCCTCCACCACTAAGTACCTCAGTGGAAGCGAGTCCTGCATCACCTTCGAGAAGCGTGATCATCCGCGCCAACTACCTCGTCCTGGCCACTGTCCCTTGGTGCTCGAGGCACGGATTAGAGGTTTCGAGATGAGTCGCGTCTTCATGGACGGCGGAAGCGGCATTAATCTCATGTTCACAAGTATGTTGCACGCAATGCGGATCCCTCTGACATGTATGGAAGTTTCAGACACGGCCTTCCACAGAATAGTCCCAGGGAAAGGCATATACCACCTAGGTAAGATCAGCATCAACGTCATCTTCGGCACGCCGGTAAACTTTCGGCGAGAGCGCATTGAATTCGAGGTCGCCGACTGACCCTCACAATACCACTACATCCTCAGACGTGTCGTGTTCGCAAGATTCATGGCAGTGCCACACTACGCCTACCTGCAGATGAAGATGCTAGGCCCAAACGGCATTATCACAGTCAACAGAAGCTTCGAGAGATCCGACAGCTGCGATAGGGAATTCAATAGAATTTCCCAGTATTTCAGCATGCAAGAGGAACTGGCGAGGTTAAAGGAGTCGACAAACAACAGCCTGCCTCCCCTGAGCAAGCCAAGCTCACCCGACCAATCCTTCGACATGACAGTGCGCACCAAGAAAGTCCAGGTCCATCCAAAGGACCCGACCAACACGGTCCTCATTGCCAACAACTTGAGTCCCGCATAGGAACTCAAGCTCGTCGAATTCCTCCGTGAGCCTTGGGAAATCTTGGCCTAGTGTCCAGCGGACATGCCAGGATTTCCCAGGGAATTCGTCGAGCACTCACTCAACATGAATCCTGAAGCAATGCCAGTCAAACAAACAATACGGCGACTGTCTGAACCAAGGGCAAAAGCGGTCGGTATGGAAGTCAACAGACTCCTCGATGCTAATTTCATACGTGAGATCAAGGAAAGCACCTAGGTCGCAAACCCCGTGCTCGTTCCTAAAAAAGACACGGATATCCTGCGGATGTGCGTGGACTTCACCTCCCTGAACAAGATTGCCCAAAGGACCACTTCCCGTTCCCATGGATTGATCAGATAATCAACTCCACCACGGGATGCGAACGCCTCTGTTTCCTTGATGCCTACTCAGCCTATCGTCAGATTCGAATGAAGGAGGAAGACTAGGAGAAAACTGTGTTCATCACGCCCTTTGGTGTCTTCTGCTACACAACAATTCCCTTCGGGCTGAGGAACGCAGGAGCCACCTACCAGCGGTGTATGCAGTTCTACCTCAAGACCCAGCTTGGTTGCAACATTCAAATCTACGTTGACGACATCATCGTCAAAACCAAGGAGGAAGCCTCGTTACTTGATGATCTCCACGAGACCTTCGATAACCTCGACCGCTACCGAATCAAACTGAATCTGGACAAATGTGCCTTCGGCATGCCATCTAGGCAATTTCTCAGGTATCTCATCTCCATGAGAGGGATCAAGGCCAACCCGAAGAAAATAAAGGCCACATTGGCCATGGAGATGCCGAAGAACGTAAAAGGCGTCCAGCAGTTGGCTGGGCGAATCGTGGCGCTCAGTCGATCCATCAGTCGAATGGGCGAAAAGGCCCTGCCTTTCTACCAACTTCTCCGCAAGGCTGAAAATTTTTGAGTGGACAGACGAAACACAGGAAGCATTTGAGGACCTCACGCGTCTACTATCCACCTCACCGGTATTGGTGACACCTCGCGAAAAGGAGACGCTACTACTATACATCTCTGCCACCAACCAGGTGGTAAGAATTGTGCTTGTAGTAGAACGAGCCGAATAAAATAAGGTCCACGGGGTGCAACACCCAGTCTACTACCTCAGCGAGGTGCTCACGCCAACAAAACAGAGGTACCTGCATTATCTAAAGCTGGCATACGTCGTCTTCATGACAGCCAGGCGACTGCGCCACTACTTCCAGGAGCACCCAATCGTAGTGGTGAACGACGCCCCACTCGGGCACATACTCAACAATCCCAACGCCACTGGACTAGTCGCGCTCTGGGGGATAGAACTGTCCCCGCGGAACATTACATATGAGAAGTGAAACGCGATCAAGTCGCAAGTTTTGCCAGACTTCCTCGTGCACTGGATGGAAAACCAGCTCCCTGACAAGCCAGACATGTCCTATCTATGGACAATGCACTTCGACGGGTCCAAGCGCAAGGAGGGAGTTGGCGCGGGCGTCATCCTGATGTCACCTCAAGGTGACAAGATGAGGTATGTTCTGCGAATGCAGTTTACCGCCTCCAGCAGCGAAGCTGAATACAAAGCCTTGCTTCATGAGATGCCTATGGAAAAAGCCTGCGGCGCCAAGCGACTCGTCATCTACGGCGACTCCAAACTGGTGGTCAACAAAAAAATGAACGAGTGTGATGCTTTGAGCGACAACATGATCGCCTACCGCAACCTCTACGATGCACTCGAGGGGGATTTTGACATCTATGAGCTATGACACGTAGGCCGTGAGAGCAACGAGGAGGCGGACATACTCGCCAACATCGTCTCCACCTGCGCCCAAGTGCCACCAGGAGTATTTCTAGAGCGCATCTGCGAGCACTCCATTAAACCAAAGGCTCCAGAGCATAAAACCAGCACGTCAAAGGACTCGGGGGCTTTGCCACCCAACGATCCAACGACACTCGACAACACGGAGCCAGACACAGGACTAGAAGGCCCCATGGAGGTCATGATGATCGAGCCATCCTGGACGCAACCATACATCACATACTTGCTCAACAAGAGGCTGCCAGATGATCCGACTGATGCGTGTCATATAGCGCGACAATCCAAGGCATTCGCCCTCATCAATGGCGAACTGTACAAGCGCAACATCACGGGAATCCTTCAGCGGTGCATCTCCAATAGGGACGGAAGAGCCATCCTCCTCGGTATACACGAAGGCACTTGCGGGCACCATGCCGGCAGTCACGCCCTCGTCGCCAAAGCTCTACGAGATGGATTCTACTTGCCAACGGCAATGCACGATGCCAAGGACATCGTCCAACGTTGCAAAGCCTACCAGTGATTCGTGGACAAGCCACACGCACCTGGCATAGAGCTCAGGCCAATACCTGTGGCTTGGCCTTTCGTGCAATGGGGGCTCGACATGGTCGGCAAGCTCCAAAAGTCTTCACCCGGAGGATATGTCTACCTCCTCGTCACAGTCGACAAATTCACCAAGTGGATTCGGGCCATGCCGGTGACAAACCAATTAGGAGCCAGCATCGTAAAATTCTTCGAGTCCATTGTCGTCTTCCAGTTCAGGGTGCCGCACAGCATCATCACCGACAACGGGACAACCTTCACCTCAAATGAATTCCAGGGCTTCTGCCAAAAACTGGAAATCAACATTAGCTACGCCTCAGTAGCGCACCCCTAGACAAATGGTCAAGTCGAAAAGGCCAACGGCCTCGTCTGCAACTGGATCAAGAAAAGGCTCCTTCAACCACTCGAAAGAGCTGCCGGGTGCTGGCCCGACGAGCTGCAATCAATACTATGGAGCCTGCGCACAACTCCAAACAGCGCTACAGGCTACACTCCATTCTTCATGGTACACGGTGCCAAGGCGGCACTACCCGCAGAAGTACGCTACAAAGCCCCACGGGTAGTAGCATACATCGAGACGGAATCAACTCTCATACTCGAAGACTCCATCGACCTCCTCGATGAGGCACGTGAGATTGCAGCGGAGAGATCCACGATCTACCAGCAGAACCTACGCAACTACCACAGCAGAAGGCTCCACCCCAGATCCTTCGTCGAAGGAGATCAGGTCCTGCGACTGAAGCAACAAGGCCACCTCAAGCTCGAGTCCCCTTGGGAAGGACCTTATGTGATTACTGAAGTAATCCCAGGTGGCGCCTATCGCCTTAAAGACTTAGAGAGTGGAGTCGCATACTCCAATCCCTGGAACGTTGCGCAAGTACACCGTTTCTACCCTTAGATGTTTTTTACTTTACAAATAAGGCTGTTCAGCCAGGCTACTTAGCCATACATTGTACCTCGTGATATTCTGCGAATAAATAAAGCTAAGTGTCCCAAACCTTGTGTTTTTTCTGCTTTCCTTGCAATTACATTACTCGGGGACTACACCACCCTTTACACCTTGTTCCACGAACAAAATAGTATCCTGAGTAGCTGACATAATACCAGTCGAACCCTTGATAAAACCAACCCAGCTATAACGCACCTGACAAGTTGGCAAGGTGTTGAGATAAATATACGCTAGGCTAACGAAAAAGAACTATAGATTACAATACACTCAAAAAATATACAAACTAGCAAGCTCTTTACACAATAACGGGTATCAAAAACACCCAGCACAATTATATGAAATTTACAACACTTATACATTCATGTGTATGTCCAAGATACATCACTGCTGCAAAAGGAAAACATTTGTTTGCTCTTCAAAGAAATCAACAATATCTTTGGATGGCTGGTCAACCGCCTAGTAGTGTGGCACCATGTTACAGGTCATCTCTTCTGGCGGCAACGGTGGTCCAGCAGCAACAGCTGCGACATCCACATCTGGTCGATGCAAGCAAACAAGCGCCAATGCAGCCTTGGCACCCGCGACCAACTACTGGCGTACGCACTCGCGGACTCTGCTAATATCTTGAAACTTCGCTAGCAAAGCTAGCAAGCTTGAAGGCATCACGTCCAGGGGAAACATCCCCTAAAAAATATGCCTAAGGCATGACTGCGCCTTCTTCGAACACTGAAGCACCCGCGATGCATGATCCTGCAGCCGAGGCCCATATTTACTGCAAGTACCGGCCAAAGGAGCGAACACTACCTGCTGGCCATCCGTGTTAACCGGCATCGCCTCAAAGATTACGCTGGGGTCCAACTAACCGATGTGCGTTCTTGAAATCCATCAGCACGCCCTCTATGAAGGAATCCACCAGGCCATCAAGATTTTCGATTAATTGGGCCTTGGGAGCCATCTCCTATAGACATCAATACATGTGTGTTTAATAAACAAAAAGGGTTCCTAGTTATGCCTCTCTTATAGACTAGCTTGTTGATTGACAAGATGATCAAGGTTTCCTGATCATGGACATTGGATGTTGTTAATAACAAGGTCACAGCATTTGTGAATGATGTGATGAACATTCATCTGAAATATAGCATTATGATCAAGTCATTATGTTTACATTGCTATAACATCATACGAAGTAATCTTTATTCTTAGACATGAGATCATGTTAATTGCTAACACCGGAAGAGTATCTTGATAACATCAAACGTCACACCGTAACTGGGTGACTATAAAGATGGGTTCAGTGCTACGAAGGTGTTATGTTGAGGCTCATGGATCAAGAGTGGAATTTGTCAATCCCGATGACGGATAGATATACTCTGGGCCCTCTCGGTGATATCACATTGAGATAGCTTGCAAGCAATTGATGTGATCACTAGAATGTTATATCACGGGAACGATAAAAGAGTGCATGTCGGTAACAAGATCAAACTAGGTATTTGGATTCCGGTGATCGAACCTCGTACATGTATTATATCAAGAGACAAAGGGATTAAATTACAAGCGTTAAAGGTTCTCACGATCACAGAAGTCATAGTTGAATATGCAGGAGTCGGTATGGACCGCTAGGTCCCGCTTCTGATTATTGATCTGAGAGGAGTCTCAAGCATGTCTGCATTATTCGCGAACCGTAGGGTGACACACTTAAGAGTTACCGGACACCATTTTGGAGCACATATGTTTCATATGAAAGAATTGCAAAGTGCGGGAATTGTTTTGATAGGAACCGGAAATTGTTTCGGGTGAAATTGCAGAAAGTGGTTCTGCATGTGATATTGAAATATTGCAAGGGGTTATATGTGAATGTTTGTTAATTAAAGTAATTAACAAAATTCTGAATAAATTTAATAAATGAGTTTTATTAAATGAGAGAGCATTAAACTTAGAGAATTTTAATGCATTTAAAGTAGGGACTTTAAAGGGGAATGTGAAGAGGCATTTTAATGTGGAGGGGTTACCACCACATGAATGGAGGAGCTGAAGGGTCACCTCCCCCATGCGCCGGCCATGGGGAGGGGTACCCCCTCCTCCTATAAAAGGCCCCCCTCTTCCTCCTTCTTCCTTACACCTCCTTGTGAAGGATCTCTCTCCCCCTCTAGAATTATTCCCCCATGGTCTCGAATTAGCGAGATACATGTTCCCGGTGGCATTTCGTCTGGAAGGAGTTGCTGCTTCCGCTAGATCACTGGAGCGAGGAGGTGGAGGTTGTCCGGTGGCTTGAACATGTGTGCGAGTGCGGATGCGCTGCTGAGTTGCGGCGCTCGGACTTCCTCACGATCTTGAGATCGGCAAGTGTACGACTACATCAACCACGAGTTCCTACTCATTAACAAAACTCGTTGTCTTCGAGGGTAAGTTCTCGATGGATGTATGTCCACCCGTTGCTCTGTACCTAGTAGATAGATCTTGGCGTGTAGTTCTCATCATAGGAAATTTTTTGTTTTCTATGCTGCAGACCCAACAGAGTTCACACCACCCCGAAGTCTCTGCCACAGATCACCAGCCTCCTCCGGATCTCCAAACCCTTCTCCATCTCCATAGCCATATTCCACCACTTGTAATAGTATATCTCTTCTCCGATTGGCGACATTGTAAGACTACTACTACCAGTCTTATGATTTTCATTACAATGTTTGTGATTGTTGATCTCATCTTTATGTGTGAGTAATTCTCCTTGGGCTAAGGGCTCCGGCCTAGCCATGTATCAATTGTGCATGTTATTTATCATAGATGGGATCGTGTATTAGTTTGTATGACATGATGATTATTGTATCCTCTCTTGCCTCAGTCTAAGGACTTGTCAGGTACGCAAGACCCCGAGGGTTGATCCAGGTATAGGGAGTATGAGTGATGACTGATCTGCAGGTTGGGAACCCAAGTGACAGATGGGGTAGTACGGTTGTATGTGAGGGATTTGCTTGGGATTAACGGTGACATCACTATGCATATCATTTGTTCTGTTTCTTCTATGGATGAGACTAGTAGGTTATTTCTATAAGAGGTTGTGGATGCAATAGCAATTATGGATGCACTGCCCACATATAATTTATCTTGCTCTAACAAGTACACGCATGCTTTATTTATATCTTTTATTTCCATCAGATGTTTTGCATAGCTACAGGTGAAACCGAACACCCTATTCCCTCTCTCTCCATCATCGACAACAACAAAAAGATGTAAAGCTATTGGTCCGATAAAAACACAAAAGGAATACTAAAACTCCTGAAGGTCTGTTAAAGTAACTTCACTACGCATTCGTTTCCCAAGGATTCGATAACCTAGGTCTACTAGGGAAAAAGAAGCTATACTACTTCCATAATCCGGATCGATAGTATCACCTGGCAACGCACCTACTGCGCTCTACCAGAAACAATCCGTGCCTGCAGGTACGATGAAAAATACTTGACAGACGTGTCGAGTGCTCACACTTAAACACTGGGATTCGACTCTATAAGACCTCCGCGGCCTGAGTCGAATTACGCCAGCACTTTTCCAAATTCAAGTCCAGGGACTCGATTTTGAGTAGATTGCGTTGTTTTGCCCTAAGCAGTTAACTTATCCCGATACATCAGATAAATCAGGCACGTATATCAACAATCCCTATGATACAAATTAGAGCACTCGAAAATATGCTCAGTTATGCACTCGAAAGACTTCATAAGTCTCCGCTTGAATCTGCAATTCAACCGGACACTCGGGGGCTACTGACATGGGCATACCTTATAGGTACTCGAGCTTAGCATATACGGTCCAATCTAGCAGAAGCCCACGGCATTACCAGGGCCCAATCGAAGATTCGGGTGATCGAAGGAGACTTCGACTGCTTGCGGCACACAACAAGCTCAAAGATAGAAAGTTTAAAGGGACAAACCCTAACTTGTAACTGACTCGACCTGTTGCCTGAGACCTAGCCTATCTATATAAAGGCTAGGAGGGGGTAGTGAGGAGGACAATCACAACACTAGTTTCCACAACCTCGCCAGATTGCATCTGCGCACCCCCTGTAACTTTCGACTCCCTCGATAATTCCAAGAGTAGACAAGTAGGAGTAGGGTCCTCTACGAGGCCTGGACCTGAGTAAACCTAGCGTCCATGTGTGCTTGTTTGCTAGCCGATTGATGCCTCCAGTGCTCCCTCCTTCTCCAAAACCCAAGTCCATAACAATGGGCATTGATGAGTTTAACTCTCGTCACCACCAGTCTTGTCGTTCATCATCGTGATGACTACTACTATACAACTTAGTAACAAGAAAGTAAACTACTTTACCTTGTTCATGACTATAACCATAACACATCAGAAGCCTCCCTGCAACATAAAGTTAGACGCATCTACTTTATCTATTGCAAGTTTTATGTGGTTGTTAGGATTTCGTAATAGAACCGTTTCTACCTACGAACTTCCAACCACAACATGGATTCAACAGTTGTCTATACTACACCCCTTTTGGGGCCCTCCATTGTAGATGCTATATCAACTACTTTGAGATAGACAGATACCCGCTAGCCACTTATATGGTACAAGCCTTATGTCGAGCGTGAACCAGTCCCGCGTAAGGTCAGTCCAGGATGCTTCATCAAACAGTGGCACGATATGAACAAATCCACGTGGGATGGTAATTCCTAGAGAATAAATGCCCATATTCATCATGTGTCTATCCGTACTAGCATACTACGCATAATTGGCTCTGATGCCACTGAAGGGGTTCCATGGCAGAAAAAAAAATTCTACGGTGGAACACACCTAGCCAGCATCTATCTAGGAGTAATGCAGTAATAATGAGAGACAACAGTAACATACCCTTGTAGACCATAAGCATATAACTCTCATGCAGGAGCCTGGATGATGTAGTCGTACTCGTCCGACCTCAAGGTCGCGGAGCTCCTCACAAGTCACCCCTTGTCTAGGTCCTCATACGATGGTCTGGTGCCACAAGTGGCATCACTCCCGAGGTATCGCACACATGCGGTGCAAGACGGCGATTCCTGGATCTCTCATCCCTACTGAGATTGTGAAATTAGATCTCCTGGCCGGAATCCCTATAACACAATGGCGTGTCGCATCGATGTTGTCTCTTGCACATATAGTCCTTCTAGGGATCGCGCCACCGCAGAAGGCAACGAGAGGGAGATTTTCTTCTCTAAGGAAAATTGCCTTAAAGAATTATTTGTTGTGTGTTTATTCCCACCCATAGGCACCCCTTTATATAGGCGAAGAGGGTGTGCTCTTCGCAAGTGCTCCCCCATGTGGGACTAAACGAGGGAGTAGGGGAGAGGGGGAGGCACAATGGGGCAGTCGGCCGCTTGGCCTCCCTCCTTGGGAGGTTTTCCCTATTGGGCCTTGTTCCCTTGGGAACTTGGACCATTAGTGGAAGTTTCACCTCAAATTTAATTTTAAATTTTTATTTAATATTAATTGCAATAATTGGTATGAAATACATATTATTAAATTCGCTTTGACCCAAAACACCTTTCGGTTCACTCCGAACAACTTTGGATCCTCTCGAAATGATTCCAGTTCTCTCACGGAACACTTTCGGTTTCTCTCTTCTCTTTCTTCTGTGATTCCATCAATTCTAGAACAACCTATAGGTGTCGTAATTCCCTTAAGTGTGTTACCCTACAATTCGGGAATGGCACAGCTGAAAGAGCATGTGGGCCCCTATGTGTTATTTTGGTAATTAATGACAATATTTATGGACTAATGTTTGTATTAATTTGCACTTGTAGGAATTGTCCATTGGCATTGCTTGGAGCATGTGTTGGCTTCAAGGTAGAAGAAATTAAGAAGATATGGTGTGCAAGCTCATAATGCGCCATCTCTACAAGATCTCATATTTGATGCTTGCCACCCTCGATGATCATGGATCGATGAAGACAAGGTCAAAGAAGAGGCTTCCCATGGTGTATGGGGGAGCATATGTCAAGTCTTCATCAAGCGAGTGCATGCAAAGGTAATCAAGAAAGGTGTCCATCTTGAGGAGGACAAGATCGTCTCATCTAGCTCAATTCTATTGCTCAAGGCAAAGGTATAATATTTATAGGTTTTCCCTTTTACTAGTCTCATGTTGGTAGTTGGGAGTCCGGGTTTAGGATAGATCAGTGGCGGAGCTGCGGCCGGTGCTACCGGCGCTGTAGCACCGGTCTAGCTCATTATCCAAAGGTACTATGTATTAGATTTCAGGCGTAAAATGCAAAGCCCATAGGGACAGCACCAGTAACAACACCGTCTATGCTTGTTTACGTGCCCTACTCGTCTGTTCCGCTTAGGCTATGAGCTACACATCACTTGATGGTAGTTGTAAGAGTCCAGCAGCAACTTCCACTCCATGCACTTTGGCAATAGTGAAGGTCGTCCCTGTAAGTTAGCACCCCTCTTTCCCAGCTTCTGGCTCCGCCACTGGGATAGATCACCGTACTATCAAGAGGGGCTCTCGAGTGAGTAGCTCGATCATATCTTTCAGAGAGAGCTCAAACCGTTGCATTCTTAACATCATCTTTCGTGGTTGTTTGTTGGATCTTATCCATGTTTGGTTCTAGAGCCTGTGTTCAATACAAGCTCTAGTTCATCAAAAACGGATCTCCCCTTTATATCTTATTGCGTTTTTTATCTTGGAGGTTTTTCGGATCCTCAACAAGAGAGGTATCTCACATTATAATACTTGATACATTCTCACTTGGTGGTAGCTCTTTTTTCCCTCTTTCCAACAAAATTGGATTCGGATCAATCGGAGTTACCAAACTCAAGATATTTCCATTTGAAGTTTGCCTTGTTTTTAATTTAAAAACAAAAGTTTCTTACTGGGCCAAGCGATAGTACCACAGTCAGCTACCGCCCGCCCCTGCGCATGCGCTCTCGCTCTCTGTGCCGCCCGATAGGCCCAGACCGGTAGTACCGGCCCAAGCGGTACTACCACTAGCGATACCGGGCCAGCCCAGCTTCGCCGCCTAGCTCTCGCACAGCCTGCTCCACTGCCATACTGCTCGCTCCCAGCCGCCCCGCTCGCTGGCCTCGCGCACTCTCCCTCCCGTTCCTACGCGCGCCTCCCAAATACCCTTCCCTCTCTCCTGTTTCTATCGCTCCCGATCTCGCTCGCGCGCTTGCCCATGCTCCCACGCTCCCCCGATCCTCTGCTTCGCTGGCTCACTCTCCCTTGCGTCGCTGGGCTGCTGGGCGGTAGTACCGGCCCAATCCGTTACTATCGGCCCAGGCCGAAAAAAATGCCCCAACGAGCAGATTCTTTTGTCCCCCTTTATTTAGCCCTCTTTCTCTCTCATTTGGGTTGCTTCTTCTTTGTCTCTTGCTCAAGATTTGCCCCATTATTTTGACCCCCTTTTGAGCTTGATTTATTCCTCCCCATCCAATGATTCTTGCATCCATTTGAGAGGAATATTGAGGAGATATAGATCTACAATTTGAGCAAACCAAATCACCTCTTTGTGAGTGAATCTTTGGGATCTAGATCTTGGAGGATTTTGTGTTCTCATTGTGTTCTTCCTCTCTTGTTCCCCCAATTGCTTTAGTAGCTTTGTTGGAACTTGAGAGTGAAGGAGCATCTTTGTGGTGTTCTTGCCATTTGTATTAGGTGCATCAGTTTGTGTCCTCCTTGGAGGATTTGGTTGGTGAAATCAAGAAGCTTGTCCCTCTTGGGTTCTTGTAACCCTAGACGGTTGTGTGGTCTTTGTGGCATGTTCTTGTAGCCTTCAATTAAGTTATGAAGCTCTCCCCAAGATTGAGGCCTTGGTGGCGATTATTGCGAGCCTCCAATTAAGTTGTGGAGATAGCCCCAATCTTGTACGGGTTTGGTGATCGCCCTAAAGTGTCCCCTAGTGGAACGGGTGCTTGCCGTGTGGTGGGTGCTCGGGAGAATAGGGTGAGGCCTCTTGTGGTGTTGGTGATCTTAGTACCACCCACCCCTCCAACGATATGTGCTCCCTTGTTGGGAGGAACTCGGTAAAATATCGTCGTCCCCGCGTGCCTCGGTTAGCTCTATACCTGAGCTCTTTACTTATGCACTTTACATTATGATATCCTTCGTGCTTGAAGTAATCTATCTTGTTATCACACTGTTGCTTGTCTTGCTTAGCATAAGTTGTTGGTGCACATAGGTGAACCTTAGTATATCTAGGCTTTGTGCTTGACAAAAGAGAACTCTAGTTTTATTCCACCATTATTCAGCCTATCTTGTAAAAGTTTTAAACCACCTATTCACCCCCTATAGGCGACATCCGTGATCTTTCAACAACCATGATCGAGGCATTCTCGAATCAATGATCAATAGCGGGTTCAGGATGCCCATAATCACCCCCGTGCATTCCACAATGTCAACGTCGTTTTGAACCATAAAAGTCGAATCTAATTCCCTTATTACTTCGATACTTGACTTGTCTGAGATCTGATCATTGGTATCATGATACCTTGTTCAATTTCGTTTCCAACAAGTACTGCTTTACTCATTCACATGATATTCTATCCTCATGACCTAGTCATATGTTGCGTAACTTATGGATGTAATTCATCGAGTGGGCTAGTGTATCTTACCGTCACATAGGAGAACAAATCCCGATCTTGATACATACGCCTCAACATGCCCCTCTGGAATACCCAACATACATCTTTATAGTTACCCAATTACGGTCATGACGGTTGATGTAGTGAAAACAACCTCGGGTGATAGTGATTAAATATAAACTCACAGTCTAAGGATTAGGACTTGGTTGTGTTGGAACAATCATCGGTGGGTAATATCCATCACATCATTTCCAGATGACATGATTTTGTTGTCAGTTGGCATAAATACACCATGATTAGGAAACCTTGATCATCAGCTGCCAGGGACGGAGCTTCCTTGAGACCAATGGGGTCAGCTGACCCCAATAAAAAATGTAAAATCCTTCACTAATTAGTACTAGCTAGGGTTGATTTATGAAGGATGACCCCAATGTAATAGAGAGATTATAGTGATGACCCTAGTACCAGTTTTCTCCAGCTTCGTCCATGTCAGCTGCCCAATAAACTACGTAAATAGAGGCTACTAGGGACCTTTGGTTTATTTATATATCACACCTATATCAATGTTTCCGACTGATATAATTATAGTATTATATAAAAATATTATGAACTAATGAGATATGATAATAAACACCTTTATTATTTGCCTCTCGGGCATATCTCCTTCACTTTGGCGCTAGCGGCGGCGATGCCTACGGGTGTCGTAACCCTGTTGGGGGTGTCGTTGTAGTTACATTCTCCGTGCTAGAGCTCCTTGTGAAAGCCCTTGACCGTCACGGTCTAGATGTTACCCTCTCGGTGTGGCATCATATAGCTCCAATCCCACTCGGTCTCGTTTCGGTGTCTTCGATTTTCAGGTTTCCGTGTGTTCTTTTGTTTATCTTTTATAACAGGGTCTCCTCATCATCTTGTATATGTTCGGCCGTTGTGCCTTTGTTTATAAAACGGGAAGTCTGTTTTGAGAGTAAACATGCCGCATCATGGCAAATTTCGTGTACACATTTGATGCACAATTTGCTAGATATGTTTTTTTGGCACAGTATGCAATTGTTTGATAAAAGTAGGTTCACTACACGGAAAATGGCTTTGGAGGACGTCCTTTCGTGGAGGACTTTTTTGAATTTTCAAAAAATATCAAATATTTTCTAAAAAAAATATTCGTTTAGCCAACGGTACAAATTACAAGTATGCAAATTTTTAATACAATATACTTTGGATTTCGGGTGCAGCAAAAATGCCAAACATGACAAATTTTCGAAAAACGGAGGCCCATTCAAATTTTTTGTTCACATCCAGATCTACAAATTTCACCTTTTTGTTGAGGCGAGAATAAAATGTATTTTCAGATGACTTTCAGCACACGTGTATTATAATTCATTATCTACATCCCAGTATTCTTTTCTTTTTTTGAATCTTAAATTTTGAATATTTCAAAAGAAAAAATAAAGCCCTCAAAAGAGTACGAACTCCAAATCGACACTCTCATTCACTACAGCCAACAAAACATATAAACATAAAAAAAATTACAAACGTTTTCCTATGATTTGTTTATTGTGACACAATTATCAGTTTCCAAAAATAAACAGACACAAGATTTTTCAGTAAAGAATTGATGTTTCATATGAAGTAGATCTATTATGGCCTATAGTTCCCCACAAAAACTAAAGCATTTGGATGAATAATTATATTTCTATAAATTGTATAAGCATTTATAAATTTTACGCATAAATTTGGAGCACTTGTATGAGGGACCCGATCGTGTTGTTGACCGAGCTAGTGCATTATTAACAAGAAACAGGTGGAATGTGCAAGAGATTAGAAGTATGGTGAAAGCAACATTTTTTTTGTAAAACTGGTGATCGTTGCAAAAGCTTCCAGTGAAACAAGTGCAAACTGTAACTTCCTCGTATTTCTTGTGAACCACAGTATAAAAGACAATGACTAAAATGCATATTGGCAAATACAAACTTTTGTTTGCAGGGAATAATGAAGTCATGTTCATATTTAAAACATTTTCACGTTATGTTTGCTACTCGATCTTTTTCTGCACATTTGATGCATCATCATGCTTTATTTAATTTTTATCGACTATCTTGTACGCCCTCCGTCCCGGTGTATTAGTCCTGCGTGAAATTTTAGGTCGTCGATTTGACCAACTTTAGATGAGATATATGTATACGGTAATAAATACATCATTAGAATCTCTAGATGTTATGCTTATAATTTTCATGTTATATAATTTATTTATATATGTTAAAATGAAGACACATAGGGACACACACGTGACTAATACACCTGGAGGGAGGGAGTAGTATTTTTATTTTGACTAATGCAAAGAACTTTCAGAGACTAGTAATGCGGGAATTTATTGCTCTTGAGAAGAGTCATCGGGTGAAAATTATCAGATGTTCGGAAAACATCAATTTGGTTTCCAAACTGCAAGGCCATACTTAAATGCAAATATAAGTTTACGAGTATTAATTATATGGACAAATTACATATGTTACGGAGAAATTAAAGAGGGGATAAAACTCCCATTCATACCGGTACAAGTACTATATGTAAAGTAACCCGCAGAAAAGTACTATATGTAAAGTATACATATACTCACAAAACGACTACTCAAGATTGAAGTCCCACAACTTAAAGATTGAGGAAGTCACCATACACAAGTCGCTACCAACAAAATTGTACCTCATAAGCTGGAGCAACAATATGTTTTAGTGAGACACACATCTTGTCAAACCTAGGTGTCCGTGTCATGGGATTTGGATACTCCCACGGAGAACAAATGATGCCCACCGGGTGAATCCTAGGATATCGTTGTAAACCACCTGGCCCTTGTAAACCTAATCCACGACCGTGTATATAAGGCGGGGTAGGGGCTTGCTGAGTCAGTACACATTACATACTCCAACATAGCGGAATCAAGAACACCTCTTGGGAACGTATCTGAGCATAAGAGGGTAATCGAAACTATCTAGGCCAATGTGGTGATCAATCGTGGATGTGGGTTGCAGTGGATATGGACCTCACCAATGGAATCTGGCGATCGGTGTCCCCTCCTCCCCACCCGGCAATGTTGATATAATCTTCTCTTTTCCTTGTGGTACGTGGTTGTGTGCTTTGGTGGTCTTCAGGTTTGGTGGTCAAGGCCTAAAACCCCCATATGGCGATGTTGAAGACAACGTTGATGTTTGCGGGTGCCCCTTCTCCCTAGGCATTGTCATTTCCCTGGTTGATGCATCCTCTCTAAGAACCAGGGGAAAGCCTTGGTCCGGCTTGTCGTGCTAGATGTGGAAACATCACGATGTTGTTCCTTCTTCGGGAATATTGTCCAATTTGTTCTTGGAGTTCTAGGGCGTGGGCCTCCGGGGTGCAATGTATGTCATCGCCAATACCAGCACTCGATTGACGACGTCTTCTTCATGTCCAATTCAGCCCTAACAACTACTTTACAATTCCTCTATGGCACATGATGGAGGGTATGTTGGTTCGGACTACCATGAGTCATGGTCAATCTACGTCGGGTGCCCGATCTTGGCCTCAACATGGCTCATACGCCATGTGTCCATCTGCCTCGACGTCGTAGTGGCTAGAAGTTGCAAATAGTTGAGTTCTTTCTTTGTCGTCGGACTATAACAACATTGGGTGCTAATCCAAGAAATTGGCATTGTACCAGCCGAGCGGGGTTGTATGGGCCGTTTGTCCTTCCTTGAAATAAAATAAAACTAAGGGCCAAACATTGCTAGATATTATTGTTAGAGGCATATGATAATAAAAAATATATATATCAGCTTAATGGAAGACACGGCGCCCTACTATTTTTTAGTCTATTTTTTGAAGTCACAAAGGAGTAATAATTAACAACTTAAAAATTGCAAACTACAATTTGTATTCCTTCTCCAATTTACAGTCCTATAACTAAATCAGAGAGATCCTTGGGTAGAATAATTAGCTGGCTGGCAAAGGGAGGCCGCTGAAGCTGGGAAAAAACTATTCCCACAAAACAAATCTATACCATGAAACAAAAGCCCACAAATAATCTATATCTAGCTAGGTCGTGCGCGCGCGGTAAATCTAATCGATGTATGGAGATCAGCGAGAGGTAGCCCAAAAACACGTACTGTGCCGGCGGGCAGGCCTACGCACGTCGTGCTGTTTTAGCTACGGTTTGCTCCGCAGGCCGCAGCTGTTATATGGCCAGGGCGGAGCGCTGACACGACAGGACGCGGCCGCGCGCGCCCAGATCTTCTCCGCTCCCGCACGCCATGACCGATCGGTCGGCGGGAGACCTGGCTTTTCCGTCGTCACACACCTCCGTCTCTTCACACCACACCAGCATGAATTACTAAAGAAAACACATGGTAATCTTGAACTCAAATCAACCCGTACTACTAGAAGCCAAGAAGAAATGAACAGTGACCTCTCGGTCGGAGCTACAGTTAAGCGAACGCCACGACGTGCCGGGGACAGTGGGCGTAGCAGCAGCTAGCGTAGTAGGCCAAAGATCATACGCATAAACGTTGCAGTTCCGGCGTCTCTCGACGGGGTCTCAGCGACTCGGACATACACGTAAGCAATATATAAATTCTGGTCAGAGAGAGCAATCCTCGCGGCAAGTACTGTACTTCGGCGGCAACCATATCAAATCAAGAAAGGCTATATAGTCATGAAGTCATGATCATCATAATGTAAATTTGCAGGCGTATAGCTAGCACGGGGCGTGAATCAGAGACTTGTAGTGTGCTAATACCTGCTACGTTTATGTACATACTCCCTCCTTTCAGAAATATAAAACATTTTAGCTTTGTGAAATGAATGTATATATCTAGACGCTTTTTAGTGTATAGTTTCAGTCTAAACCTCTACGAACTCATACACTAAAAGTCGTCTAGATACATTCGATTCACAAAGCTAAAACATCTTATATTTCTGACCGGAGAGAGTATATCAGTACAAACACGCATTGTACGCTATGAAACCATGCATGCTAAATGATAAATGTAGTAAATGTCAGTTTGGAGTTTATGTGCTACTTGTATAATTTTAATTTCCTCTTATATATAGCTGGTCGAACTATAATATTTGAGTGGTAAAAGTATTATCTTGATAACAACGCAAAATGTCTTAAAAGGCTTTTATATTTTCTATTCGGAATAAATACTCCCTTTGTGTAAGTGAAAATGTGTATACATCAAATACCATGGATATAAAGAGTGTTAATATTGCTACTGGACAGATTTCGCAACCCAAATTTTAATCAACTACTGTATGCTTTCTTTTCTGGGTCTATGTTTCGATCAGAAACTTTATGAAATGATTGATACATGGTGTGACTATGTCACCATTTAAAAAAAATAGTCACAGTATTTAAGGAATGATAACCAAATACTTGGGAGTACCAGATCTGATCACTCCAACCCGGCCTATAAGTTCATGCTACTTTTTGGATCGACCATACACCACTTTGCGAGAGTTTGGAATTCCATCGATGACCAAAAATAAATTATCTTCCTAGGAGTGCATGCAACAATTTATGCACTCACTTATAGCAAGGTACATACACAATTTTGTTTACGACTTTTTACACACAATGGTTCAAAACCACTCATAGGACCAATGATGCATTAGGATTTCAAACCGGAAATAATGGAGTTAATTCCACAACAGAAATAATACCCTAACATAGAAATTTGATTAATTACCTAGAGGGTGAAATGGGCATGATGAAATTATTGATTGTTCAGTTATATAGAAAATGTGTATATGTAAGATATATTAGAAATTAAGTAAATCCATGGAAACATGATCATTTTGCATCTACTCCCTCCGTTTTAAAATATAAGATGTTTTAGCTTTGTGAAGTGAATGTATCTAGACTCTTTTAGTGTCTAGGTTCACTCCGAATTACACAATAAAAGTCATCTAGATATATTTTTCATAAAGCTAAAACATCTTATATTTTGAAATAGAGGGAGTATATGCTAATTTTCTAATTTTGTATGTGTCATCAATTAACTTATGGGGAAATTTTATTTGTGTATCACCAATTATTTAAGTTATTAAAATAAATTCATTGACCCACCAAAACCAGAAAAATAGTAGTATTCTCAAGAATCGAAAGGACCTATACTAGGGAAATTATTTTGGATAAATGAAGTATGTCACATGGCTATATTTTAATCCATAAGTTAATCATATATCTTAGTTCCATAAACTAAACAAATAGTTATGAGGTTCAGATTCATCGCCCCATCATTTAAGGTACATGTTGAATTAACCTATCGAGTCCTAATTATGAATGCAAATTATTTTTGAGATTATTATCATTATAGTGTTCTTAGTTTAGACCAGATGTTAACAGGTAAATATGATATATTGAGGCCATATTATCAACCTGATTCAATGTAGGATGATTACTTTTGTATGAATGATTCCAGGTTTAGCAATGAAACTAAACCAAACTAGAACGTAAACTGCATAAATTAGACTTCAAATTTAGAAAGTTAATATTCATAAAATATTACTAGTTATAACTCCTTTCCAACTTCTCTCACGCCTACACTTTCAACGTTAATTCCTAATTTGATATTTTGTCCTGTTTTGGAGGGCTCTTGCAGAATTCTGCTAACCATCCAAAACAAGAAGTGTACTTGCAAATGATTGAGTTTGGAAAGGTATTCAAGATAACCATGTACTTGGTGGAGTGGAACCAAGTACTAATGTACACTAGCATATACGCAATGATGTCATATAGCTTTATAGGCACTGAGATAGTGAGTTAGATATTGAAGTGGATATGATTGTAGTCATGCAAGCCGTTGTTCCAAGAAAATATATAGGCAAGCTAGCGAAATTAGAAAATACATAGGTGTGACAAAAAAAAGTTACAGATGAACCTAAACAGGTAATTACATATTTGCATAAAGTTTCCAAATATTCTTGTTTTTTATCATAAAAGGCGCTTTGTGCTTGTCAATGTAGACTGTGTTTACTTTACCTGAAATAGTACTATTTTCGTGGATCTACACTCTTTATCTCATGAGTGTGCACTCAGCACAAATATATTGATCTTCTGTCTCCAATTTCAAAACAAAACAAAAATCATCCGTCTCCCTTATCATACGGCCATGCGAGAAAAGATGCCCAAATTGACATGAAAGAAAGGCAAATTAACCTCCTCGTTTCAAAAAAAAGAAAGAAAAGGCAAACCTCACATACCTGGTCAGATTCTCAAAGAAAAGCACAAATAACAGCATCAAACCAAATGAAAATATGCGAATAGTAGATCCGTAGTTCCGTACAGATGCAATAATTATGAAAGTAAGACGATTGAAGCGCTCCGCAGATCGACCAAGACCTAATGAAGTTGCTACTAGCTAGCTACTATATAGAGAAATCATGCAAGCACAGCTCGAACGAACTATCTAGCTAGTATTGCATACCGTCCAAGAAATCACCGTCTTCGTCGTACTCGCCATCGTCGTCGCATTCTCCTCCATTGTTGTACATCATGCCGCCGAGGTCGTAGCAGTACTCCCCGCCGACAGCCATGGGCGCCGGCATGAGGCCGCCGCTCATCTGCTCCACGAGCACCGACGTGGTCGTCCCGCCACCTCTGGCCCTCATCATCATCACCTTCTCCAGATGATCCACTTCTCCCTTCCCTGACCCGGCATCGGCAGTCTCCGCCTCTTTAAGCCGGCGGCCGCCGCGCACTCCGGACGTCAGGGAAGACGATACCCCGTCTTCTCCAGCAGCGCCGGCGACGTTGGTCCTCCGAGAGGAGTCGGCGGAGAGGCGTTCAATGGCCGGTTTGGACTGGGTGAGCAGCCAGTCGACTGTCTTGCTGGCCTTGTCGAAGCCGAGCTGGTCCTGCAGCGCGAAGAAGTCGCGCGCCACGTCGAGGGAGAGGCGCATCCGGCGGTCGCGCACGCCCTGCGCCGTCCGGATCTTGCTGTGCCGGTCCGTCCTGAACGGACGCTTCCGCGCCCTGGCGTGGCCGGCCCCGGCGGTGACGGCCATGGGGGCGCCGTTTCTTGCCGCGTCATGCACGGCCGCCGGAGGAGCAGCCGGAGGGCGCGGCCTGAGCACGGCCTCCAGCGTCTCGGAGTTGAACTGGCTGGCGTTGCCGGGGAAGAAGTGGTCGTAGTGCTGAATTTGATGATCCAGGTACGCGTGGGGCGGCATGGTGAAGGTGCCGGCAGGGTTTGGCGCCTGCGCGGGGGGCTCCCGGGAGATCCAGAAACTGTGAGGGTTAGGGTAAGGCAACATTGGCGAGTGTGGTAGCTACCACCACGAGCTGCCTGCACCGCAGCAGGTAGTACTATATATCTTCCAAGCAAGATCTACCTCTCGATCTAGTACTACACACAGTTGCCTCTCTTAGCTCTCTCTTCCTCCCTCCCCTTCACATGAAATCGACTATATTAGCATGCAGTGACTAGGTACGGCCGGTGTAGATATCAGTTTAGCTCACTCAGCATGGCCTCTCCATGTATCCCCTGTCGATTGTGTATGTTCATCGATGGATGGATCAATTAGCTGGGAGGGATCGAACGACGAAGGCTGGACAGATAAAAGGAGGGAGAGGAAAGATCGGAGATGGAGAAAGGGGTGTACAGGAAGCTGAAAGATGGGAGTAGTAGTGAGCTAGGAAGCTAGGTATTACTAGTGGCAGCCAGCATATAGCTAGGGTGTGGGCGTGATGATGTGTACGCCCGCATTTTGTTTGTTTTCGCCAGCGGTTTTGCTGCATTCTATGCTAGGTTTACGGAGGGCATTTGGGCAATGGCGTCCATCGATTGCTGTGGGGTAGTGGAGTAGTGGCGCGCTGTCTGGGCATCAACTGTTGCGTCACTACTGCGCGTGTACGCGCAGGCAGCAGACTGAGCTAATATAAGCATAGATCGAACTCGACCCGTAGGCAGGTAGGTACGTAGCTGTCTGGTGTTGGTGTGCGTAGTAACGGGAGTTAGCGAGGGAATGATGAAGGCATTATTGCGGTCGATCGACGGCTACAGTTCTGCACTGTAGGGACACGTGGGCATGCAGGCGACTATGTAAACATATACCTGTGAGTGGTCTCCCCGTGTGAAGTACTACTAACTCATATGTCATCATAAGTTAATCAATTAATTAACCAAGCTAGCTGCGCAATTGTACTTGTATTACCATTACCAGGCAACTTGGGCTGTGTTTGAAATACACATTTTACGTTCAAAGCTACATGCATGTATTTGAAAATATAATGGTGTATCGCATGTAAACCAACAAAACTGGTGCAAATACATGCCCATGTGTGTGTTATTTCAGATAACAAATTTGCACAACTTGAAAAGCGGATATATAGTATTTATACCATTCAAATTGTATTGTATCCTTTTTTTGCAGGTACATTCAAATTGTAATCCGCTAACTGTTTTTTTTTATCTAGGACAAACATGGTCCTATTTTACACTCATACGCGTGATGACCATCAAAACAATTCATATCGTTTTGAGAGGGGGTCCTTTAAAAGGCTTCTAGAATATCTTCCGACTTGCGTGCCATGCCGGTGCACCTGGCTGCCTTAGAGCAGAATTACATTTATTCGTCGACAAGTTTGATATGATCCAAATTTTGATAAAGTTGAGTTCTTTGGCGCCCTTTATGATAGACGGATATAGCTAAAACTTCTTCGTAATAAAATTACCTGTGATGACAGTACTACAAATGGTGATATGTTCGATAAAGAATGCCCACATATTATGAATTTTATAAGATTTCTATATACCCTTGCCATTTTATTAATGACTTTATGCCGTTTCAATTGCACATGTTTTTTGTTAAAAGAAGGAGTGTGAGATGTAGGAGTGCAATCACACACAATTTTAAATCCAAAATGTTGTGCGATGTAGTAAAAAAATATTTCATTATAATGTGCCCATTTTTTGCACAGAGTTGTATACTGCCATCGAAACGAGCGTAGCCAAAGTGACTTTCAAAATAGTTTTGTACAAAAAAATCATTTTACTTTTTTTAAGTACCAAAAAAGGGTTTTTTGAAGCAACCATAAAGAATATGGTGCAAAATGGCATCACTCCAATTTAAAAAAAGACTAAACCATATTTGATGGATAATGTCCACATATGAATTTTTAAGCTTTCTATCTACGCTCACAAATTTTAATGAATTTATTCATAAACGCTTTTGCTTAAAAGGGGTGTGTCATGTAGGAGTCCATCACACATAGTTTTAAAATTAAAATGGTGTGTGATACACTTAAAAATGATTTCATTAGAATGTGTCCATTTTTGCATAGAGGTCTATATTTTCATGGCAAACCACGTATGCAAAGTGAGTTTCCAACTTTATTGTTTTAAATTTCACTTTGCATGTCCAAAGTGACAAAAATGGGATTTTTCTGAAGCAAATATAAAGAATATGCTGCAAAATGGCACTTGTCCAATTTTCAAAAAATATAGACCAGATTAATGCCCACATAATATGAATTTGTAGATTTCTATCTATGTCACCCATTTTATATTAATGAATTTATGTCGTTCAATCGCGTGCGCTTTTGCTTTTTTTTAAAGGTGTGTGATGTAGGAGGCACTCACACAGTTTTAAAACTAAAATGATGTGAGATGCACTAAAAATAGTTTTCATTATATTGTGCCCATTGTTTGCACAGAGCTATATATTTCCATTGGAAAGAACATAGCCAAAGTGAGTTTTCAACTTTTTTGTACAACAAAAATCATTTCCCATTTTTTAAGTGCCAACATGTATTTTTTGTGAAGCAAACATAAAGAATATTGTGCAAATTGCACTACTCCAGTTTGAAAAAAATACTAGATCATATTTGATGGATAATGCCCACATATTATGAATTTTTAAGGTCTCTATCTATGCTCACATTTTAATGACTTTATGCCATTTTCAATTGCTAAAAATAATTTTTTGATGTAGCTGACCATCACAGGTTATAAATATATAATGGTGCGTGATGCACTAAAAATATCATTATATCATGCCCATGTTTTGCGCAGATGTGTATATGCCATGGATAACAACAATTCACAAGTAGTTCGAAGGAAAATACCAAACTTTAATATCAAAGAAACATTGAGAGTTTTGAAATATTTAACCCATTTCTATGAATATGTTGGAAAATTTGACATGTTTTGTAAAATACTAAATAAAATGAAGAAAACTTCAAAATATGCAATCCTTCCACCTAGAGTCCTTTTATGTGTACGAGTTGCCGGAAAAAATACCAAACTTCTAATATGATATTTTTAATTCTTCACAAAATGGACTATCATGTAAGATGATACATGGGTTTCAAGCCAAATGACTAAGTTCATGGGCATATCCATGGCATAGTGATGCATGTAAAATGCACACATGTTATTTGTAGTTTATTATGACATATTCCATTATATTTGCATCATATATACTATTATAATCATCTTTTACATTTATTTTAGGGAATCCAAAAATATACCCATTATTTGGGTCATAACTCTGCAGAATAAGGAACCATTTTTTGTGTATTTTTGACTTTCAAGGACCTTCGCGAACTCAAGAGTACCGGAGATTTTTTCATCAATAAGGAGTCCATGAGCACTTGGACCACACCAGGGGAGGAACAAGGCCCAAGAAGAGGCCCATGGCATGGAAGAAGAAGGTTGCCACACCATGGGGCCCTACTTCTATCTCATGACTCTAATGTCATCCATCTTCGTGTCGATATCTTCATATTTACCTAAAACTGAATATATATGGCCCCTTTAGCAATCTCGTAAGGAGACATATCGACAAGTTCGGAAAGTAATACATGGATCAAAACCTATGAAAACACACTCAAATCTTAGATTGATCCAAAACATGAAGTTGGGCTATTTTTTAGAATTTTTGCATTTATGGAGAAAATACCAAATCGAAGAGAATATGTAGCAACCAAAGGCTGCAGATACCACTATGATACGTAGGTAGCAAAACAACAACTTGAAATTGTGGCTAATTTTGTGTAATTTCGAATTTTCTCATGAAAAATTTCTGGGTGGATGGGGAAGAGACCAAAAGAAAATCCGTGGGGAACCTAGGTTCTGATACCAATATGATAGGGGTTAACCTTGAGGGTGGCACGATCTTGATGGATCTTGTGGTAGAATCGGGAGGAAAGCATGGGAAAATGGTAAGAGGTAGCAGAAGCAACCACACATAACATGAAGAACATGGTGAACTCTACACAAATACACAAACATGGAAACTTGACCTATTGCTTCCGCCAGTAGCCACCGGTCCAATAGAATCCTCACAAGAAAAGATCGGGCTAAAGCATGCACTCAATCACAATCGGAGAGGGATGAATACCACTGAAAGAGCATTGACAACTCAAATAATGATCATCCAATGTGAGGCCTTACACATCTCAAAGATACAAATCTATTGAGATCATGAGTGATAAGTAGATCCCTTCAAAAGGGAGGTGACACTAACTAGAGGATCAAATCTAGTGTTCTAGTCTTATCATCTATGTCTAAGGAATAAGAGTGAGCCATAGGGGATATTTATGGTACAAAGGAAAAGGGGTAGGTAGGAAAGGATAAGGTAACATAAGATAGGGTGAAATAAAACTGAAAACGCTTCATCTGGTTGAGAGTTCGATTGGACCGGGGAATGGAATCGGACGAACTGGTTCGGGTCCATTGGAATTGGGCTAGGGACCGGGCGACGCATTTTGTTCGTCCGGTTGACATCCTATTGGAACTAGTCTTGGAATCAGAACGTCCAATTGGTGTTCTAGTTCAGCCGAAGCTGGGACTGGACATCATGATTCAGCCTCTTCCTCTTCTATCTTCTCTTCCATTCTTACGTGACATCGGACATGAGTCCGTGGGATTCCTCCATTGACTTCATAATTGTCTATGTGAACCTAGCATTGTCATAGGATGGAGTATGCGGTATGATGTCCACGGGCTTCCTCACTTGTCTTCATAATTTTCAATGCAAACCTAGCATGGTCATAGGATGGTGTATGTATTCTGACGAGCTACAATTGTGCTGCCGTTTTACCTCCTTCAATAATAGGGTTATTGAAATACTTGTAGCGGAAAATATATCCCACTATGTATCATCCCTTGGAAGCTTTCCAGAATGGAGATCACTAAACCCTGCAATCATGTTGTCAATGTGGCCATGATTGCACCGAAAATAGTCTACTAGCTAGGATAATAGTAGTTAAAGAGAGTGTTTGTAAACAACTACTACTAGGACTAGAAGTAAACTAGATAATAAGTAAATACACTACAAAATCACCCCCCGTCCGCGATAATTTTTTGGGGAGACACAAGCAGAATACTTCCAAAAGTTGGTCAGCCGGTGGATGAACCCTCACGACACAATTTATCGCGGTGGCCAACTATACGCAATGGCACACTTGATACCGGAACATACTAGTATTTTGTTAGATGGTTCACAAGCGTGGCTGTTTTATATGCCGTTCTTGGCTAATGGAGGCAATTCCGTGTTGCGTCGTCTATTGTATGCGCCATTAATTATCTAGCTAACAGATGCATCCCACCCTCATCCAGTGTGGTTGCTAGAGACCGACTAATGGGTCTGTCCTGCAAATTTGGCCCACGTGATTAGCCACATATTGTTTTACATCCCATATATAGGGCAATCCCTAGTTACCACTCAGCAAGGACAACCTCTATATAATACAGGGAACACTTAATCGCCACTCATCTACTCCTCTCTCTATACGGGGGCCGCTCTCCCACTTGGTAAGGCCAATCCTAGATCTGAACATAGTAATTTCCAAAAATATCCCAAGTTCTCACCAACTCCCGTCTCTACACTTTCTACCAATCCGACGCAACCTCCATCTCAGGGTCCTTCTAGTATATATTTATCTTCTTAATCTCATCTATAGATCGAATGTGTTGCATTTTGTTCTTACTCTAATGGATCTGTTGTTGCATCTTTTCTTTCTCGAATGGATCCGATGTTGCATCTTGTTCTTTATCTAATGGATCTACTATTACATCTTATTCTTTCTCTAATCGACATGTCTTTGCATCTTGTTCTCTCTCTAGTCAATCTGTGGTTGTATCTTGTTCTTTCTCTAATCGATCTACTATCTATTTTAGATCCACGGTGACAACGTTAGTGCAAGGTGAGCTCTGGAGGATGGGGCGTGTCGCCGCCGCCATGAAAGCACCATGCTCGAAGGATGGTGGGCGCGTCGCCGCAGCCATGATAGCACCATGCTCGGAGGATGGCGGTCGCGTTGCTGCCACCATGATAGCACTATGCTAGTAGGATGATGGGCGCCTCGCTGCCGCGATGATAGGACCGTGCTCAGAGGATGGTGGGTGCATCACCACGACCATGATAGCACCATGCTTGGAGGATGGCGCATCGACACGGCCTTCATAGTAACGTGCGAGTAGAATAGAGAGGCTCTCAATATTAGGCTAGGTAGATTTGTTGACAGGATTTTTTTATTTTCATAATTTTATAAGAAGGGGTTTTGAAGAATTAGTCCTTTTTCAGATTTCCATTTCAACTTTTTTTTAAGATTTCTCTTTTTAGAAGAGAAATTGGGGACAAGGATTAGACCATTTGAAGACGTTGTTAGAGTGTAATATGTCTAATAAATTTTCTCTCTCAATAAACATAAATTTTCTATTTGAATGCAACCAACAACCAAACACTATAATTGTAATTTGATTACTGTTAATGTAGTTAACCTTCTGTGATGCTGGTAGGTGTAACACGACAATTAATGAAGTGTTACATGGCACTAAATTTTCGTCATCTTCCGTTATGTACCGAGGCGGATCCTCTATCGTGCCGATGTAGCTCTAGCTCGGCGGATAATGATGTGCCGAGCCAAAAAAAAGCGCAGCGTAAAGAATTTTCCTAACGTAGTTAGTGTTGTAAATACGCCCTAGAGGCAAATAATAGAGAATGTTTATTATCATATTTCATTAGTTTATAATAGTTTTATACCATGCTATAACTATATCAATTAGAAACATTGGTACATGTGTGGTATGTAAACAAATCAAGTACCTAGTAGTATCTATTCAACTAGATAATTGATCAACTGATGATTAAGGTTTCCTGATCATGTACATTTATGTCAATTGACAATGAGGTCATATCATTAGTGAATGATGTGATGGACATGTACCCAACATAAGTATTGCGACATTATCAAGTCACAAAGTTCATCGTTGCAATAATTAGAAACGTAGTATCCTACTCCTTAGACCGTGAGATCATATCTAATCACTATCACATGAGGCTGCCTTGACTGCACCAATAGCCACACCATAACAGTGATCATAAAGGTGTCTATCAGGTATTACAAAGGGATACGTTAAGGTGTATGTATCGAGATCGAGATTTGTTCTCCCGCGTGACAGGAAGATTCACTGAGCCCACTTTGTGAGATTACATGCAAAGAAGCTGTCCAACATACGACTAGGCATGAGGATGGAATATCATGCAACAAGTTAAGAAATACTTGTCGGTAATGAGGTTGAAAAAGGTATAGTGATACCGATGATCAGATCTTGGACAAGTCAGGCATCGAAGTAACAAAAGGAATTGGACTCAACGTTTATGGTTCAAACGACATTGATATCATGGAAGGCACATGTGTCATTATGGGTATCTAGATCCCGCTGCTGATCATTGATCCGAGAACTGTCTTGATCATGTATGTGATGTTTCCGAACCATAGGGTAACACACTTAAGGGTTTTACGATGCTTGGAGATCGTTTTGGAATCATCGGGATCACATGAAGAAAGAAGAGAGAAAGCTGGAAGGGTTCTGGGTGAGAGTCTGAAGGATGTTCGGTGTGATCTGAAATGAGCTTTGGGTCATAGGGAATTTAATAATATGTATTTATATTAGTTATTGGAGTTAATATTAAAATAATATTTAAAATTAAATTTAATGGAAGCCCACCTTAATGGGCCAACTCCTAGAGGGACTGGCCCATATAGGCTAGCCGCCACATCGAGAAGCAAGGGGGGCATCGGCCACTAGGGCCAAGGGCGCGTGGGGTGGGGGGCCCAACCACTAGGGCCAGCCTAGGGTTGGTGTGAGGGTGGGGACCACCTGGTCGCCAACCGTCGCCTCCCCTCCTTGGCGCCTTGTCCTCCCTTTAGTCCTGCCCTAGGACTTGCCTTGTGGGAATCCCCCTTCCCCTATTTAAGGAGGGTCATATGGGAGGGAAACACACAACTCACACAATACTTCCTAGGGCATTTACTTAGGGAATCTCTCTCTCTCTCTCTCGTTGGCTCTGGTGTTCGCAGTTCCAAGAAGAATTACGTGAGTGGGAGACAATGTTTCTTCGGCACGCCGTCGCGCTGCTAGATCCCGATTCCATAAGGTCTACTTCCGCAATCCCGGTTGGATCAGGGACAATAGGAGTCATTGTTGAGCACCGAACATGTGCGAAACCACGGAGGTGCTGCTAGTTCTGGCACCTGGATTGTCGTGAGAGGAGAAACACAACCTTGAGGTCGGCTACGTCGTTCGACTGCATCATCCATGTTCATGTGAACGTTAACGCTTTCGGTCTATAAGGATATGTTACCGAAACCTTCTCCATTATAGTATTACTCGTAGATATATCATGGAATTTGGTGTTGCGCTTGTTAAGAAAAATATTGTTTTCTGCTGTGAACCCCTTCAAATATACCTGGATTTTTTTGTCGTGCTAGCACAATTGCGGCGACTAGGCGTGTGCCTCAGAGTTTATAAGCGCCAGGGCACACGACTCATCTTGTAGTGATACTAAACAGAGTGACTACGACGAGAGAGTTTTAGTGTTATGACTCCAAAGTAAATTGGTATATAGGCGTGTCGGTAACATCTATGGGTTTCATATTATAATTGTGGTGGTCCCTCCAATACCATTATCTCCCACTACGCTAGTGGCATAATAGAACTCAATTTTCCTCCCCCGATTACACACTGGCCATGAGAAATGGAAGATATCATGAGTAAATAATAGTGCTAGATTGTTTCGGCTCAAACTTTTATCCACATCGTCCCGATTCTTTTTGGTCGTTGGATGGATCCTGAAAAGGACATGCGGCAATGTCTCAAAGAACCCTGCAATCCCGCTAGGCAGGACCCGCAGCGGCCCATGGCAAAAGATTCATTACCACGGACAGGTGTACCATGCGTCGCTGGACGGTGGGGTGTGCGCACGGCATGGGCCCGCCATCAGCGTCCGTAGGCAGTACCACTCTCTGTGAGAGGTGGTCTCGGCGTGTCACGACTCTACACCTGCCGGGTGGTGGGACCCAATACAAGCATACATGGCATGGCGAAGAGGCAAGCTGGAAGCTGAGGTGGCATGAGAAGGCATGGATGGATGCTGGTTCTAGCACTGGAGAGACGAGCTGGTAGCATAGACCATAAGCATCCATGTTTTCTCACAGTGATATCATATGATGGATCCTGGCGATAGCTGAGCTAGCGTCTTAGGACATAGGGTCCACGGTTTCCCGCGGCGAGGTCGTCCTTTTGGTCTCATCCAGAGTTGTCGTAGCCAAGTAAACTCTTGACGTACGCGTGTTCTCGCAGGCGAGATCCCAGCTGGCTTCCTACACTATAGGTGTCTACGGGTTATCGTGGTGGAGAGACGAGTTTTTAGCATCTCATGTTTTCACGCCCACACATTGGCTATAAAAAACCGAGCGGCAACTCCTTCTTCCTCGATGCATTATGTACCTTTTCTTCTCTCCCACCTCCACTCTGCTTTCTTTAGCTCGGGCATTCCGCTTCCGGCGTCACCGATGAGGGCGAACATGATGTGTGCCCAGAACAACTTCAGTGTACGGGACGAACAATCCAGGCATGAGACCGACTCTATGGTTGTCTCGGTACCATCCTCTTCTTCTTTCGTCGCGTACACTGGTGAGGTGCTCTTCCATCTCTCTTTTTGCTGCCTCTGCATCATGCTCAATCCTTTTTTCAGATGCTTACTTCCTTTCTTTGTCTATGCTCGTAGATGCTCTAATTTCGGCGGTACAGGTAGGCAGCAAAGATGGAGAGGACGAGCGTCATCGCCTCAAGAACCACACTGTGATCGTCCACACATCTCTCCACGGCTCTTCTTTCATGTAGGGGGTAGTCTACCTACTACGTCGTCTATGGTTGTCACTTCTGTAGGACGACAGTCGGCGCTTTGAGAGGACCAACATGCCATTTGCGTGCCCTATCGCTTCCACGGATAGGTCTCCACTCATGCGGTCATGAACGACGAGCTTTTAAAGATAGTTAGTACTAGGGGCAAGACGTTCGATAGAACTTTTTACTCTCTTTGTTTGCTGGGAAAGTTGTGTGTATGTAATAGTTAGGTTTGTAATACGAGACAAAAAATAAAAATTATGTAATGTGTTTGTTTGCGTCAGATTAAATAAATGGTGTTTTTGTCAGGTTTAATTTTTAATAGAATTTGTGTTTAGCTGTTGGAAATATTGTGTCTCTGTAATACTTTTGTTTTTAATTGGAAAATAAGAAATAAATAAAAAAAGTCATCGCATAATGTATTCGTTTGCGCGAGACTAAGAAAACGTCCTTTTATGACTCTTGACTTGGTAATCAGGTCATTGTCTCTGTAATACTTATACTTATGTTTTTAATTGGATTGAATAAATAAATTATCATTGTTTTGCGTGTATGCGTACGTGAGAAGAAGGTTTTTTTGTTTTTTCTGTAATACTTAGACTTATGTTTTGGATCGGATTGAACCAATAGATTCTCGCCATGTATGCGTCTGTGAGAACAACTTTTGTTTTATACGGCTTGCCTCTATAGCCGGATTGAACCATAAAAAAATGAGCGCCGGTTAGTGTGTTTTTTGTCTAACCATGTTTCGTATATTTACTTCTTCGAGGCACTTTGACTTTTTGGCTGTTGAGTTATTGACGGTCAGATTTTCGGGCCACTTCGTACGTCAGAACGTGGGTGTCGAACGTGTGCGAGATTGTCTCTTATATTATTGTATAAGAGTTTTCTTGGACACGTTGTGTATACTTCGTATGTCGGGTCGTGGGTATCGAACATGTGCGGGATTGTCTTTTATATCGTTGTATAAGCATTTTATCGAACGCATGTCGTGTACGATGCCCGCACACATATTATCTCGACGTCCTAGAGCGCTCTTACTTAGGTATATTTTACTTATATAGCCATCATGGTTTCATGAAACTATAAGAGTTTACTTTCTTTGCTTCATCGACATGTTGTAAAATGGTATGGCTGACAGATTCAAATGATTTGGTCATCAAATATTTTTTCATCAACGTGTTTACCATGTTATGATTCTTAAGGTCTTTTGTCTTGCGCTAAGATGTAGCGTGATCATATCATCAAGCATTCTGCTTATAGGCAGCGTCCTGGGGGCGTAGAGAGAAGTCTAGTTAAGATTATAAAAACCAAAACAAAGACATTAAGTTTTATGGACAACCGTGCTCCTATGTATATGCACGTATCAAGAGATATCAAAGCTATCACTAGTAATGTCAAATGATTCACACAAAATAACAATCTAATACATGTTTGGACTTGGGGAGTTGGATGTCTCCAATTACACCAATGGATTGGAAATCTCCAATCACTAAGATATAGCATAACGCATGATTAGAACAACACAACCAACAACTCAAACTTAAATAAAGGATCATAACACCAATTCAAAGATACTCCAAGTAATCATAATATTAAAGGGGGTTCAAGCCATAATATAACCCATCACGGAGACCATGATGGGGAATGAAGAAGAAGCAGCAGTGGTGATGATGGAGACGGCATGATGGTGGTGGCGGTGCATGGGGTGCACCTTGGTGGTGGTTATTCGGTATCTTCCTCCCCGATCTTCCTTCGAGGTTGAGGTAGATATTGTGGGGGCTTGGCAATGGTGGAGATGGCTATGGATGTAGGGCTCCACTGTGGAGATGGTATGTGGTAGTTGTGCTGACAGATGGCTTCTCTCTTCTCTTATCTACTACGACTAGGGTTTTTCCC
Organism: Avena eriantha; assembly: GCA_910589775.1. Classification (NCBI taxonomy): domain Eukaryota; kingdom Viridiplantae; phylum Streptophyta; class Magnoliopsida; order Poales; family Poaceae; genus Avena; species Avena eriantha. Next base: position 86,730,058 of record OU342743.1, read on the forward strand.
ACTTTAAATAGGCTTATGGTGGCTCACAAGGCGGTTCTGGGAAGATCCGTAGAGAATATGCCCTTTGTACCTTCACAAAGGTGGATCCATTTGACGTTGTGGTTTAGACACGCTCTACCCATACTGATGACCATTACAGCTTCAGTACCTTTAGTATTTTGGGCGTATATTTATTCATACAAACTCCGATTAAGGTGTTCTTTGGTTTGTTGGATTGGTATGGACGAGAGGTACAACACTATGTTCTTGGATATTTATTCTTTGTTGATGGAAAATATCACTTTTCCCATTCCTCATATGGCTAAGTCTGATGCCTGTAACTCCTCCATATCGCATCCTTTTGGCTTCATTCCTTAGGCTTTATTCATTTGTTCTTATTTGAACCTAAACCCAAACCAATGCCAAATAGGAATAATAAAATCCTAGTAAAACTAATAGTTGTGCAAATCTCACTTGAAAGTAAATAGAAATAGTAATCATGCATAATAGTCATAGTAATAGCAAGATGGAGCATGAAATGAGTGATTATACAAAAAAAGGTATGCTTAAAAGTGCACAAAAAATTCACTCGTCAACATCCCTAAGCTTAAACATTGCTCGTCCTCAAGCAAGAGGTTTCATAACTTAATGCTATCATCTAGCTTACCAACGAAAATTGATGCAACATCCTTATTTTTCCCGAAAGCTCAAAGCAAGATAGCATGTACTCATGCAAGGCAACACAAGCTCAGGTATATAATTTCCAAATCACTATATATTCATAAGAACTTCTATGCCCCATGTAAAAGTTAAATCTAGCTTCCAAACAAACTTGTGATCCTCCTCTATGCACAAGATGAGAACCAAAAGATGTTAAACACAAATAGAAATAAAGTTTTTCAATGCTATCTGAGTCATGTCATCTAGTCGAGACTCTCATGTGCAAACATCAGTTACTAAGCTTTCAGAAAATCAATATCTTAATAACAAGACTATGCCATTAGAAAATATATTATGGAAGGTTTCATCTTTATATCAATTAAAAGTGTGAGAGCATATCAAAAGAAACATAGCATTAGATTGTATTATTTATAACACCCACATCAATAAATCATGGCTATCAAACACTTATTTTCTATTTATTATATTTCTAGAACTCCAATCCTTTAGTAGCAAGATTATGCTAAAATTTAGTATGTTTAATCAGACTGTGTAGGCTTGGAAGGACACTCGATGACTGCCACCAAGTTTCTTTGAATTTAATAACTATTTATCATAGTGATCAGAGGAGTTTTCCTACCTTCACTTGTAACGCAGGCCCATGAGAATACCAAGACTCTTACCCATTATAGCATTGCTACTATGAATGTTTAGTCAAATCATAGCCAAAATCCAAGAGTTTCCTTTGTGTGGATTGTCCATAGTCCAGAGGAATTTTTGGCATCCCATGGTGTGTGACATTGTTGCGGACATGCATAAAGCTATATCATATTTTAATCAACAGGTCAAATTTTGGCATGCATCTCAATTACTACGAAACATAACTTCCTTCAAATAAATCCTTTCAAGAGTTCCTTCAAGTCGATATTTAAATCTATGGGGTTGAGTATATATAAGACTAAACTCTTAAGACAATTAAACAACACTCAGGTCATCATTCTTTCTTACTTTCTCTCTTTTGGCATATATCTCGTCATCATTCTTTCTTACTTTCTCTCTTTTGGCATATATCTCGAAACATTGAAACATCAATTCCAATTGACAACTTTCTTTGTAAGTAACTATTGAGACTATCATTTTTAACACTATGGGGTCGAGCAACTTCATCAATATTTATTTCAAAAAAACTAAATAGTGACAAATCCCAAGTTTCAAAGACCTTCTTTATTATATTTTTATATTTTGAAAATGCATTGAATATGACAATGTATTCTAGAGGATCACATAAATTCTTCACAAGTTAGATGGAAATTGAATAGAGTGCATCAAAGTTATAACTTGTATCCCGTGGGTAACATGAGCAAATATATCCCTCATATAAATATGAAACACAACTTAAGCAAAAACAACTATATAAACAATTGCACGAAAAAATTAGATAGAGAACATTTCACAATACTCTACGCATGAAAAAGTAATTTCCCTAAGCTTAGAACTTTGGAAGAACCAACTCAAGAAGATTACGAAAAGAAAATAAAAACATAGTGTTGTCATGTCCTAGGTTTTGGCACTAGGGATGGGAGGCCCCCTTTTGAGTTCGGCCAGAGGCACAAAGTACGGCGAGCTCGATTGGCAGTCAAGAAGAACATACAAGCATATAGAGGCACAGTATTTTTACCCAGGTTTAGGATGCAATGTGAGAAACCCTATGTCCTGCAATTACTATATTTCTGCTGGATGATGAACTGGTTATAGAGTTTGTTCCTGAGGATGTCCTCACTAGTTCTCTCTTCTCTAACCCCTTTTTCTCGACCGGCATGGGCCTCCTTCCATAAGAACAAGGGGACAACACATATGCCAGTCACCATGTGTCGAGGTGCAACGTGCATGGTCATGTCGTGGAGAGGTGCTTCTGCTGACAAACACTGGTCTACCATTGTTTGAACATTCAGTGGTGCGTTGGTTCCATCCCATAATCTGTCTCTCCTCAAGGGTTGCTTGTTGTGTACTCTTCCTCCTCGAGGAGGACATCCTTGTGCTCCAGAGAAGCGTCCCAACTGGGATCGTCCATTTGGTACTTTCCCCCGGAGTCATGGTCCACATGTTGGATCCGGGGGTACCCCGGTTCCATAGAGACAACAAGTATGAGAACCGATTACCTCCCCAAGCTTAAAGCAAGGGTAACACACTTTACCATTGAGGCAAAATTAACCTCTCCTTCAATGGACAAGAACCTTTGGTTAAATGAATGTTTCTTGATGTGGTATGGTGGTTGTCTTCCTAGTGAACCTAGTAGAAACAAAACAAAAAGAAAAAAATGTGCTTTTTAACTTCTCCAATTTTTATTTGTTTTTGAAGCACGAGGGCTTAGCTAAAATAAATAACAGGTCCCACAGAAGACCGGTTTATCAACCTAAGCACCACGCTTTTGCTAACAAACTGATGGCTCAGTATTGATGTAGAGCTCATTGGAACCCCAAGAGGAAGGTATGATGAGCACAACAGCAAGTTTCCCTCAGTTATGAAACCAAGGTTTAATCGAACCAGTAGGAGCAAGGAAACACCCCAAAGGTGTTGCTAGCTGAGCCTTGGCAGGGCGCACTACCGGTGCTAGTAGCAACGTGGAGACCTGCACAACACAACCACATAACTTTGTCCCCAACTTGCGATGAGGTTGTCAATCTCACCGTGTTTTGCTGAAAACAAAGGATTAAACGTATCGAATGGAAGAAAGTAATAGTTTGCAGAAAGTAAACACAAAACAGTAAACAGTTTGTAGATTGTATGTAAAAGAAAAGGATCGGGATCCATAGTTCACTAGAGGTGGCTCTCCTTGATAGATAACATGTTGGGTGAACAAATTACAGCGGGGCAATTGACAAACATCGAGAAAGCAATACATGCATATACTAATTATCTTGACTCCTTTGGAACTTGATTGGGCATTACAACATTATACATAGATCGCCATCCAACTGTATCTATGACTAATAATCCACCTTCAGGTTATCATACGAACCCCCTCCAATATTAAGTTGCAAGCAACAGATTATTGCTTTACGAATTGCGTGTAATGTAAACAATATGATTGTTCTATGAACAAAGGATTGTTGTTTTCTCCCTAGTAGCAACAACACATCTAGTACCTAGAGATTTCTGTCACTTCCCCAGATTACCAGAGGCATGGACCCACTATCGAGCATAAATACTAACTCTTGGAGTTTCTAGCATTTACTTGGCCAAGATAGCTACTAACAACGGAAAGCATGCAAGATCACAAATAACAAAGATATGATAGAATCAATAATCAATCTGAAATAGCATCTCAATATCCATCGGATCCCCGCAAACACAACGTGCAGAATTACAAATAGATGATCTTGATCATGAACGGAGCTCACAAGATCTAAACATGAAAGCACAAAGGAGGAGAACCAGCCATCTAGCTACTACATGGATCCGTAGTCCAAGGTGAACTACTCACGCATCACACCGGAGGCTTGCATGGTGATGAAAAAGGCTTCCAGGGTGAATTCCCCTCTTCGGCAGTGTGCCAGGAAGAGCTTCAGATCCCTCCCGATCTTGGGATGGAGATGACGGCGGCTACAGACTCTTTCGTGGATTTTTGATCGGGTACTTAGGGTTTTCGTCCCGAGGGCAATATATAGGCTGAAGGAGAGGCCGAGGGGGTGCTGGGGTCGGCCAGACCACCCCCTGGCACGGGCCAGGCCTGGCCGCGTGGCCAGGTGGTTTGGCCGGCCCCCAGCCCTTCTCCGTCTCGTATTCTGGCATCTGATGACTTTCGGAAAAATAGGCACTTTGGCTTTTGTCCCGTCCAATTGCGAGAATATTCATTTTCTGACTTTCCTGGAACCAAAAACAGCAGAAAACATGCAGCTGGCATTGTAGCTCTTGTTAATAGGTTAGTCCAAGAAATCATATGACAAGTACTCCAAAGTATGGACAAAACACAAGAAAGTGGATAAAACCAAGCATGGAACATCAAAAATTATAGATACATTTGCAATGTATCACAAACTAAGTTTAAGAGTGTATACTCTCCTATATTTTGATGAAGTGTAAGTGAGATAAGATATGGAACACGAGTGTGCAGTACTATGTGCCTAGTTACAAGATGAGATCCCCACTTAAGGTGAGAAACTCCTACTACTACTTTTAGTGAGAGAGGTTCGGGTTGGAAGGTTTTATCAGACACTTTCTATTGAAGCGTTGAGTTGAAACAACCAAATGTCTTCTGCAAGTATTTGCACGATTGGCACTTCCGTATACATCACCACACAAGGTTAAAGTTCCTGCAAAAATAACACACAAAATAAAAGCGAACAATTTGGTGTTTGAACAAAGTTTGCTCACCCAACCAAGAAATCATATTAAAGAACAAACATGAAACACTACAAATAATTTTAGGATAGGGAGTTTTAAAGGTAGGTAAAAGAAAATTAAGTGCAATAGAATAATTAGAAGGTAACCAATTAACCTTAGAATGCAGAAAAAAAAGATTGAGAGGTTATATCCTTAGACACGAGCGTGCGGTATGGGTACGGTATGGGTAGCATGCCGTCGTATGGCTGCCCGTTATGTGTTATGCTTCCTGGCTACGTGGCGTTGCCCCTCGATATGGCCATGAGGTACAGGTGTGTGTTCCTACTGCACCTCGCCTTCTCTTCTCTCTCTTCTTTTGCCACCGAAGAATTTCGTATAGACGGGTGGTACGGGCGTGTCGTTAAACTTGCAGTAACTTTTCCTATTTTCTTTCGTCGCAGAGCGAAGTCAATACGACCACGTGGTATGGGAGCGTGTTCGTACGGTTGGTTGTTGGTTGTTAAAACATCTGGAAGCTCCAAAACACTTTATTTTCTCTATAAAATTTTCTAGGACCTGAAACGTTAGGCCAGCATCCAAATAAAGTATACGTATATTTTTATAGATAAGTTTTAACCGTGATATGGAACATATGATTACGACAAAGAACAATTCTATCTTTCGAAATTAGTCCCAAGCCAGCTCTAATAGTAAATCATGCAAATATACAAGTGCCAATGCATTATGAATGCAACTAAACTCAAGGCACAAAATTAAGAAAAGACACCTATAGACTTCTAGGTTGCCTCCCGAGAAGCGATATCTTTAAAGCTATATGTGTGTGTGTTGTTAATATAGTTATAAAGTGGAGATCATGCACTAGCCCCCCCCACCCACATGAGTCCACACCCACGTGTCCACTCGAGGACTACCAACGGTCCCGCATATATAAACTCACTCGGCCTTCTTCTTCCAAGAGCTTGTGTCATTTCCTCAATCTATCTAGTCACAAAACCCAATATGCACCTTCCGCGCGCGCCGAAGCTCCTTCTCTTGCGCCACCGCCCTCCCTAGCTACACCATGAAGCGTACGCGTGGAGATTATGCAGAGGTGAAGCCTGTTGGAGGCGCAGCAGCAGATGGCTTGGTCATCGCCGAGCAGACGAAGGAGGCTTCTCCAGGAACGCGTGCCGCTCGTTGCCACGTTGTCGAGGCTTCGGGCTCCGTCCACCCAGTCGCCATCGCCATCAAGAAGCAGGTGGCCGATAACGTCCTGGTGCCAGCGGCAGATCTGGATGAGGGGCATGTGGTACGCGGAGGCAACACGGTTCTCTACATCAATGACCCCATCCTCCACGAAAAAATCATCGACGCAATCATGGAGAATGACGAGTTCGAGGAGGAGGTCTCCGATGAGGCGTCCGAGGTACTACTTTGCTAGCTTCTCTAGTCGCAACGGCAGATTTCACTATAGAGGATTTGCTCAATCCTCTATAGATTCTTTTGCTCTTGATGTAGAGAATATATATGGTTTGAACGGTCGATTGTTTTGGAGATTTGATTAGATATGCTCATCTTCCATCTAGTAAATTTACATTTTCTTAACTTGTTGTTGTTCATACGGTTCTTCTTGTGCTATAAATTTAATCAATCTATAACATTTGATTTTAGGGGTTTTAGGGATTGCTAGATGAGTGTTGATTTCGATACACAACATGCATATAACATTACATTTCTATTCCTTAATGAGGCCAATGATTCAAGTTTTCCCCAAAAGAGTGCAAGGGGAGACACATATGATGGTGTTAGATTTTTATAGGGATGGTTAGTGAACCTGAGGCAATGTACAACAATATAAGTTGTGCAATTGGTACTTTGGTTCGCTAACTCCATCTCTAAAAAAATTATGAGGCCCCAGATTTATTCTACACATATGAACTATGATCTTTGAAGTGTTTCTCACTAAGGTCGATGATTGAAATTTGCCCCAAAATATTGTAGGGGTGACACACAAACAATATATGTTGTGTTTTTGGTACTTTTGTTCGCTTACTCTGTCTCTAAAGAACTTATGAGGCCCCCAGATTTATTCTACATTTATAGAACTATGATCTTTGAATTGTTATTGCATGCATTCATAGTGTATAAGAATTACATTTCAGTTTCTCACTGAGGCTGATGATTGAAAATTGTCCAAAAAGGGTGCAGTGGTGACACATTTGTTGGTGTCATTTATTTAGGGATGGGTTAGTGAACCTGAGGTAGCAATGTACACAAACAATATAGGTTTTGTTGTTGGTACTTTGGTTCGCCAACTCCATCTCTAAAAAAAATTCGGAGGCCCTTGATTTATTCTCATATAGAACTATAAACGATCTTTGAATTGTTTATGATCTTTGAATGATTCGTATGATTCATATGTATATGCATGATTTTGATCAAAGTTGTTTCTACATGTACCTGAAGATTGTTTGGTTTTTGTTTATTTACAATTACAATATTTAGGATTGTTTTTGTACCTAAATATGTATATCCTTGAATATTGTTTCGTAGGATTACATTTCAACTTCTTATAGTGGCTAATGATTCAAATTTTCCCGAAAAGAGAGGCAGACACATTGGTATCAGATATTTTCAGGGATGAGTTAGCGAACTCGGGGCAATATACAAGAACAAAAGGTTGTGCAATTGGTACTTGGTTCGCTAACACCGTACCTGAAGAAATGACATGGGAACGAGTAAACAAGTTCATCGGTAACGAGATCGAACTAAGGTATGGAGATACCAAAGATCACGTCTCGAATGAACTAGGTATCAAGTGTCAAAGGGAACGGGAAACGACTATTCCTGGTTTGAGCGATAGGCTTCATGGAATGCACGGGGGTCATCATGGGCATCCAGGTCCTGCTGATGATCATTTATGTGAGAGGATTCTCAATCATGTCTGGATTGTTCCCGAACCGAAGGATGTCATGCTTAAGGGTGGGGGCTCTTAGGGATAGATGAGGTACCGTAGGAGAAATAGAGAGAGAGAAACCAGAATAATTCCGGGTAACATCCGATGGTGATCGGAGGGGGTCCGGAAGGAGTTCCGGAGTAAAGGAATATATTAATATGTGTATTTGAATGTAAATTGGAGAATTAATATTAAATATATTTTTTATTTTATTATTAAAGGCATCCCAATGCTAATGGGCCTCACCCCAAGGGGAGGCCCAAGGGGCAAGGCGCCTAGGGAGAGGGGGCCAGTCGGCCTAGGCTTAGTGGGCCACCCAAGTGGGGCCCACCTAGGGCCGGCGGCTGCCCCTAGGTGGCTGGCGTGTGTGGGCATTAGTCCCACACCGCCTGGCCCCTGGGTGGTGCACCCCCTCCTACTATATATAGGGGTCTCCCCCTCCCCTTTGGAGGCATCCAATTCTCTCATTCTCTCTCTCATTTCCATTGAGGACTTCTCTGTAATATTGGGGAGGACCTCGAGGATTTGAGTTCTCCACCTTCACACTACCGTCGTGTGATCTTTGGTCCGGCATCTTCTTCTTCCGCTGCTCGGCCGGATCGAACCCCGAGAGACGCTGCATACACCAGACGTGTGTAGTACTTCGGAGGCACCACACTTGGGGTGCTTGGAGCTTCTCGGCTTCATCAACATACGTCTTCCTACGTAAGGCGTGCCTCGGTCTTCAAGGGTATGAATATCGTCTCTCTCTTTAATTGCTTATGTCTACATAGTATAGATCCTGGTATTAGTGTTCGTGTAGATAGAGTTTTTTGTTTTCTGCTAGTAACCCCTACAGTGGTATCAGGGCGGGCCTATGGGTCGACATGGCGTACGGATAGAACACATAGCAATGTGTGGGTATTGATTCTCTAGTGGCTACCCTCTTTTAGGTTCTTGTTCATATCATGACACTATTTGATGAAGCGGCCCCCAACCAACCTCACATGGTGATTCACGAGACTGGTCCACATATTAAAGTGGCTTAGGGGGTGTCTGTCTCTCTCTACGATAGTTGATATGGCATCGACATTGGAGGGTCCTGAAAAGGGAAGTAAAACGGTAATCATTGAATCCATGTCGTGGCTCCATGTTCGTAGGTGGGAAGGGGTTCTACCGCGAAAGCCGTAAAGCCGCGTAAAACATGCAATAGATAATATAGAGGAGTATATCTCTGATTTGCATAGGAGCTAGCATTGTGACATGGCAACGACAAGTTTGTGAAACTTCCATTGGAGCTCTCGATGGTGATCAAGATGCTGCAACCACGTCATGACACTTTACTTTAAGAAGTATCTTTGTGAGCATCTTGTTATGCTAGTATGACAGTATATACGATGATAACATAATAGGATAATCCCTCATAGAATTCCAATCTTAATATTCCCCTTATGTATGTACCACCAAGAAAGTTCTCTGTTATGAGGCAGGTCGTGACGATCGGGTGTCAGACATATTTGCGTTCGCATACGGTGGGTGTAAGCCATGTTGCACTGTGGATACACACAAGTTAGAACTGGCAAGCCTAGCATGTGTAGACATGGATTTGGAATACAAGAGACCGAAATGTCGAGCATGAATCACATGGTTGATGTGATCGACATTGGGGAATCTAACTTTGAAACTGCATTGCCGATCGTGATGATCGGGGGTGGTGTAGCGGATTAGGATCATGTGATCACTGAAACGAATAGAGGGATGTTCATTTGAGTGGGAGTTCTTTTGTTTTAGTTTAGGAACATGAATTAAAACTGGAACTCATTATTATGAACATGGTCTAAACACTTTGCAAATCCATTGTAGATGTCTCGCCCACCCACCTTCAACCTTAGCATTTTCTTCGAGAAGGACAAGCTAAAAACTGATGGAACCAACTTCACCACATGGTTCCGCAATCTTAGGAGCCTCCTAGTCCCGTACAAGTTGACTTATGTCATCGAGGCTGAGCTTCCAGCTAAGCCTGTAGATTCTGTCTCCCAGGACGAAAAGAATGTTTGGCAGTCCAAGGCGGATGATTTCTATCTCATCCAAAGTGGAATGCTCTATGCCATGGAGCCAGAGCTTCAAAAGCCTTTTGAGAAGATGAATGCTTTTGAGATCATTGAAGATCTCAAGGCTGTCTTTGCTCCTCAGGCTCATGCAAAGAGGTATGATACCTCCGAGCTCTTGTTCTCTGCCAAGATGGAAGAGCATAGAAGTGTTAGTGAGCACATAGTCAAAATGTGTGGCTATGTTAAGCGCTTGAATGCTCTGGATTGCAAAATCTTGGAAGAGCTTGCGATTGATAGGGTGTTGCACTCACTTCCCCTAGCTACAAGAGCTTTGTGATGAACTACAACATGCAAGGGATGACTAAGGCCCTTGCTGAAGTGTTTGCTATGCTCAAAACTGCTGAGGTAGAAATCAAGAAAGAGCACACGGTGTTGATGGTCAAGAAGACCACTAACTTTAAAAGGTCGGAGCAAAAGGGCAAGGGCAACAAGCCAAAGAAGGATGGTAAACCAGTTGCCAACACCTCTAAGGCTACAAGGCCCGACCCTAGGTCAGGGACCACGTCTTATTACTGCAAAGGGGACGGGCACTAGAAACGCAATTCCCCCAAGTACTTTGAGGACAAGAAAGCCAGCAAGATAGCCGCCAAATACAAAGGTATATGTGATATACATGTTATAGATGTATTCCTTACCAACGACAGGAGCAACACCTGGGTATTTGATACCGGTTCTGTTGCTCAACATATGTAACTCTCAGCAGGAGCTGCGGAGTAAGAGGCAGCTGGGGAAGGACGAGGTGACGATGTGCGTCGACAATGGCACGGAAGTCGATGTGGTGGCCGTCGGAACGTTATCTCTACATCTGCTGGCAGGGTTGATTCTAGTTTTGAATAAATGCTACTATGTACCCACTCGTTATTCGTTTAAATCTGGAACAAGTGGTTGTTATATTTATATGGATGATGTTTTCTATGTTCATGCGCCTGTGAGTAATGGTTTATTCTTACTAGATCTTGATTGCAATACTCACATCCATAATATTGATGTTAAATGTTGTAAGCATAGTGATGATAATTCCATGTTTATGTGGTATTGTTGTCTTGGTCACATTGGCGTAAAGCGCATGAAGAAGCTTCATTCAGAAGGACTTCTTGGATCATTAGATTTCGAATCTCTTGATACATGTGAGCCATGCCTTATGGGAAAGATGACTAGGACACCCTTCTCTAGCACAATGGAGAGAGCTACATACCTACTGGGAATCATACATACAGATGTATGTGGACCAATGAGTGTCTCAACACGCAATGGTTATCGTTATTTTGTTACCTTTAGTGACAATTTGAGTATATATGGATATATCTACTTAATGAAACACAAGTCTAAAACCTGTGAAAAGTTCAAGGAATTTCAGAAGGAAGTAGAGAATCAACTTAACAAGAGAATCAAGAATCTTCAATCGTATCGGGGAGGCGAGTATTTGAGTTATGAGTTTAACATGCACTTAAAGGACTGTGGGATTATCCCACAGCTTACGCCAGCTGTAACACAACAGTGTAATGGTGTGTCAGAATGACGTAACCGTACTCTATTGGATAGTGTGCGGTCCATGATGTCTTTGACTGGTTTTTCTATATCATTTTGGGGATATGCGTTAGAAACCGTCGCTTTTATTTTAAACCGAGCACCATCCAAATCCGTGGAGACAACCCCATATGAGATATGGTATGGCAAGAAGCCAATTTTGCCATTTCTGAAAGTTTGGGGATGTGAGGCTTACGTCAAGAAACTACAGCCGGACAAACTCGAACCCAAATCAGAAAAATGTATCTTTGCGGGATACCCAAGGGAAACTATTGGGTATACTTTCTACAACCAGGCCGAAGGCAAATCATTTGTCATGAAAGTCGGCAACTTTCTTGAGAAAGAGTTTCTCGCTAAAGGAGTTAGTGGAAGGAAAATTGAGTTAGATGAAGTTGTTGACCCTTCTCTCCAAATTCCGAGTAGCGCAATGGAAGCTGTTCCGAAACTACTCTCCAACATGGAAGAAGAGCCCAATGATGATGATCAAAATAACAACATCGAAACTCCTGTGGTTCTCAAGTCTATAAGAGTTCGTGCCACTCCTGATTGGTACAATAACCTTGTGATGTATGCCATTCTAGATGAACGGGAAGAACCTGCAAACTACAAAGAAGCTATGGATAGTGCTGACTCCAAGAAATGGCTAGAAGCCATGAAATCCGAAATAGGATCCATGTATGAAAACAAATTTTGGACCTTGGTAGATTTCCGAAAGGCTGCCAGGCCATGGAAAATAAATGGATCTTTAAGAAAAAGATAGATGTGGATGGTAATGTGACCATTCACAAAGCTTGACTTGTCGCAAAGGGGTTTCGACAAATTCAAGGAGTCGACTACGATGAGACTTACTCTCCCGTAGTGATGCTTAAGGCTGTCCAGATTTTACTAGCAATTGTTGCTCATTCTGACTATGAAATTGGGCAGACAGTTGTCAATACTGCATTCCTCAATGGTCACATTGATGAAGAGTTGTATATGATGAAACCGTAAGGTTTTGTTGATCCTAAGGATGATAGGAAGGTATGCAAACTTTAGCAATCCATTTATAGACTGAAGCAAGCATCTCAAAGTTGGAACCACCATTTTGATCAAGTGATCAAGAGTTTTAGATTTGTCCAAAATCAACAAGAGCTCTGTGTTTACAAGAAAGCGAGTGGGAGCTCAGTGGTTTTCCTAATAGTATATGTGGATGACATATTACTTATGGGAAACGATGTGGAACTTATGGAAAGCGTGAAAGCGTATTTGAGTAGTCAATTTTCCATGAAGGACTTAGGTGAAGCTGCATACATATTAGGCATCAAAATCTATAGAGATAGATCAAGACGCCTGATTACATTAAGTCAAAGTACTTACCTTGAGAAGATTTTGAAGAGGTTCATAATGGAGGATGCCAAAAGTGGTTTGGCGCTTGTAACAAAAGGTAGCATACTGAGTTTGTCTCAATGTCCGGTAACGGATGCTGATAGAGAAAGGATGTCTTACACCCCCTATGCCTCAGCCATAGGATATATCATGTATGCAATGTTGAGTACTCGACCTTATGTGGCATTGGCTCTCAGTTTGGCGAGTCGATACCAAAGTAATCTAGGAATGGATCACTAGACAGCTATGAAAAATATGCTAAGGTATCCCAAGAGAACAAAGGATATGGTCCTAGTCTATGGAGGTAATGATGAAGCTCTAAACGTAATTGGTTACGTGGATGCGAGCTGGCACTCAGATCCTGATGACTCGAAGTCTCAGACGGGATTTGTGTTTTTGGTGAATGGTGGGGCGGCAAGCTGGAAGAGCAAGAAGCAACCGGTAGTTGCACAATCTACAATGGAGTCGGAATACATAGTTACTACTAATGCGGTGAATGAGGCTATTTGGCTAAGGAATTTCATCATTGAACTGGGAGTTGTTCCAAGTACGTAAGACCCTGTGACGCTTGTGACAACAAGGGCACTATTGCAAATGCAAAGGAATCAAGAACTCATTCCACAGCCAAACACATCAAGCTACGGTTTCACGTCATCTAGCAGAACATTGACGAAGGTGAAATCAAGATTTGCAAAGTGCACACGGATCTGAATGTGGTAGATCCGTTGACTAAAGCTCTCATATAAGCCAAGCACGAACAACACTGGGATGCCATTGGTGTTAGGTTCTTTCCTATTGTAAACTAAATTAATTTGTACTCTAGTACAAGTGGGAGACTGAAGGAGTTATGTCCTAGAGGCAAATAATAAAGTGTATTGTCTGATATATCTCCTATATGTTCATAATACGTTTCATACTATGTTATAACTGTATTAATATGAAACGTTAATACACGTGTGGTATGTAAACAAACCGTGTCTCTAGTTACCTCTAGCGAACTAGTTCATTGGTCATGAGGATGATCTGGGTTTCAAGATCATGGGCATTTATGCCAATTGACAATGAAGTCATGCCATTGGTTGAATGATGTGATAGACAAACATCAGATAGTTGTATCTCAATGAGATCTAGTTACAAAGTTCACCATTGATGATAAACACATGAAACCTCGCAACCTGATCCTTAGACTATGAGATAATGGAAATCACTGTTTTGGAGGGATCTTAGATGGTATCAAGTATCATTCCGTGAATGGATGATCAAAAAGGTGCCACTCAGGTTTCCCAAAGGTCGTGTAGAGGAGTACATATCAAGACCAGGATTTGCCAGTCCATGTAACAGATAGATACATATGTGGCCATCGTGGTGATGTTGCATTAATGAAGCTTGCAAGCGTGTGACTGGGTCACGAAATTCAATGACATGGGAATGAGTAAACAAGTTCATCGGTAACGAGATCGAACTAAAGTATGGAGATACCAAAGATCACGTCTTGGATGAACTAGGTATCAAGTGGCAAAGGGAACGGGAAACGACTATTCACAGTTCGAGCGATCAGATTCGTGGAATGCATAGGGGTCATCATGGGCATCCAGGTCATACTGATGATCATTGATATGAGAAGATTCTCAATCATGTCCGGAGTGTTCCTGAACCAAAGGATGTCACGCTTAAGGGTGGAGGCACTTAGGGATAGATGAGGTACCGTAGGAGAAATAGAGAGAGAGAAACCAGAATAGTTCCGGGTAACATCCGATGGTGATCGGAGGGGGTCCGTAAGGAGTTCTCGAGTAAAGGAATATAATAATATGTGTATTTGAATGTTAATTGGAGAACTAATATTAAATATATAGTTTATTATATTATTAAAGGCAGCCCAATGCTAATGGGTCTCACCCGAAGGGGAGGCCCAAGGGGCAAGGCGCCTAGGGAGAGGGGGCCAGCCGGCCTAGGCTTAGTGGGCCACCCAAGTGGGACCCACCTAGGGCTGGTGGCTGTCCCTAGGTGGCTAGCGGGTGTGGGCATTAGTCCCACACCGCATGGTCCCTGGGTGGTGCGCCCCTCCTCCTGCAATATATAGGGGTCTCCCCTCCCCTTTGGAGGCATCCAATTCTCGCATTGTCTCTCTCATTTCCATTGAGGACTTCTCCGTAATATTGGGGAGGACCTCGAGAGATTTGAGTTCTCCACCTTCACACTACCATCCTGTGATCTTCCGTTCGGCATCTTCTTCTTCCGCTGCTCCGTTGGATCGGAGCCTAGGAGATACCGCCTACACCGGACATGTGTATTACTTCGGAGGCACCACACTTGGTGTGCTTGGAGCTTCTCGGCTTCATCAACATATGCCTTCATGCGTAAGGCGTGTCTCGGTCTTCAAGGGTATGAATACCATCTCTCTCTTCCGTTGCTTATGTCTACATAGTATAGATCCTGGTATTAGTGTTCGTGTAGATAGAATTTTTTGTTTTTTGCTACGAAACCCCTGCAAATATTCCCTTTAGTCCTTCACAAAGGCTGTTACATTTGATGTTACAGAGCCAACGGAGGGTGGTACAGGCGGGCGGTAAGGACATTCTCTGGTTGTACAGATGATCGTTAAAGCTTTAGTACCTTTAGTATTTTTGGCGCTATTTCTTCATATGAACTCTGACTGAGGTGTTGTTTGGCTCGTTGGATTCGTTTAGAAGAGATCTACAACACCATGTCCTTGGATATTTATTTTGTTTGATGGAAAATATCAAATTTCCCAGTAATCATATTGCTAAGTCAAGTGCCTGCAACTCCTCCATATTGCATCCTTTTGACTTCTTTCCTCAAGTTTTATTCCTTTGTTCTTCTTTGAACTTAATCACAAACTTAGTCCAAAGAAAACTAATTAAATAAGAAAACTAATAGTTGTGTAAATCTCACTTGAAATTATAGAAACAGTAATCATGCATAATAGGCATAATAATAGCTAGATGGATCATGAGATGAGTCATTATATACACAATTCTTAAAGATGTGCCAAAAATGCACTCATCAAAGTAGTATACCCTTCAATAGGGTAGGTAGTGCACTCTCATAGAGGATATAATTCACCTTTGAAGTCCATGACAACTTGAGGTAAGTTGTAGAGCTTGATATGGCAACAATCATAGGTCGGGTCATATCAAGGATAGTGGTAATACTATGTCTTAAGATTTTAAAAATACCATTATATATTTCGTGTCTACTCAAAAGGAACTAAATAATTAGTTCATAGCTAAATTTGATAAAGTCAATGCTTTGTTTGATAATGTAGAACTCTTGACTAAATAAATTAGCTCCCTTAAGAATTTTGTGCAGCCACAAAGGTCCGTGAAGATACCATTAAATATGTCTAAGACATAATAGATAATTCATGGGAAACTCTTATAATAATGGATGACATGGAAGATCAAACTATCAAAGAAAACGAAATTTTTATGGCAAGGGAGGAAAAAGAGAAGGATAATCAAACTACACAAATAGAGGAATTAAAAATGCTTAGCTATACCATTAATAAACCTTTACTTGATCTTGATAAGTGTAGCTTGAATGAACTTATTTCCATCTTGCAAAAAAATTCAAAGGATCCTTCTATTAATGTTCATCAAGCAGGCTTTGATTGTTACATAGCCAATCATGGTTTAAAATAGTATATTGATAGGTACAATATAGAAGCTATGATACCACCTAATTTTGGGGATATATCAACCCCCAAGATACAAATAACTATTGGAAAAGTCACTTGGTATGATATTCTAGATCTAGGATCTAGTGTTTTTGTAATACCTAAGGAACTATATCATAATCTTGAAATAGGTGCCATAGAAAAATATGATATTGATATTTTACCTGCTCATGATTCTACCAAGAATACTTTATGTAGAGTTAATAATTTCATGGTTCAATACATATGACTTTTTTCCTATGGATTATAGTGTCATGCACATGGGAAGAAATTTTTGTAGTCCTATAATGCTTGGTAGACCTTTATTGAAAACCACATGTGGTATTATTGATTTAAAGGAGGACAATGTCAAGTTCTAGTTCCCTCATAAGAAGTGTATGGAACACTTCCAAGGAAGAAATAGGTGGCCACCAAAGTTAAGTGCCCACATGATTCATGCCCTCTTGAAAAACAAGGTATTAAGCCTAGCTATGTGGCTATAAATAAAGCGGCCGAAGGCAACCCAGTTATTTTTATTCTTATTTTATTTGATCCCTTGTTCTAGAAAGAAAGTTTTTTGTTCTCTGTATTTCTTAAATAAAATACCAAGTTTAGCCATTTTGGATGATAACGTTGACAACATATATGCGCAGCTGCGGGTTCATACATGCCACTGTTCTTAAGAAACATTCTATGGTTTGTTTGGTAGCGTCGATTGGGCTAAATTTTCCACTGGGGTTATAAATTTTCATCCCCTATATGAAAAAAATGACTAAAATTTCTAACACTTCTAAGTGGCCCATACCTATATGTTTTCCAACATCAGTTTTTTGGATAAATTTTGTCTTTTAATGCAAGACTGGCTTATTTGAGATTTCATTTGATTATTTTTGGGAGTTTTGAAATTTTGTGGATACTGGGCACTTAAGATACTCTCTGGATAGTTGAGATCCCATTTTATTTTGATAGATTATAGCCTCTAGGATATTATCTATATGCCACTATTTTCACCCGGAGAAAAGAAATGAGAAGGAAAATTTGTGGTGAAGTTTTTTCACAGGGAACAAAGCAACATCCAACAAGGATCTATCCAAGGATGGTTTGCGAACTTTCAATTTGCAAACCTTTTGACTTTGTTTTTAGCACCATTATATTTTCGCATAAACTTGGAGTCCTTTATCTAGTTTTAGTTTTTAAGTTTTGTTTCACAATTTTGCTTTTGAATACAAGATAACCACCCATAGATGTGCTTATATTTATCATTTAGCTAATGAAATAAAATTGAGTTCAGGTTTGTATGTTACAAAAGACAGTAAAAGGGGTGAATAGTTACAGAAGAAAAATTAATGACTCGGTTATACACTTTGTGTGACGTTTTATTCATGAGTTCATGGTAGTATGAAGTGTCGTATTATTACTAGCTCTCATTTACCTCGTGTATGTTCAAATTTATCTTTCATATTAGGAAATGAGTAGTACTATGGACAATGTGCCTGCTTATTCCTGGTGGTCAAAATTGTCCCTAGTGGTAGCCTTTCACGTACTAAGCATGATATAGTGTTTGTACATCCAAAACCCTTGATCCAAGTTATTTCTACTAATGTCCACCATATCTACCTATATATGATACCATTGCCATTCTAAGTGAATTTCTCATGTGTTATTTATTATGACTCCAAGCCTTTGTCTATGCTTGTGTAGGGAAGTGGCGAAGTTTAGTCCTAATCTTTCAATCTAAACGAGTTTCCCCCTCATGCTGAAAATTATGAGCATGCATAATGTGCTTTATCTTAACTGAATAAAAGAGTTGGCAAAGAGATGCCTAGTCACAAACTAATGAACAAATGAAAAAGGCAAACTCCTTCTCCAGATGCATTCGAGCCTAAATAGCGGAGAAGGCCTAAATATGGGAGCCACTATTAAAAACTCTAAACAATGTTAGCATTAAAGATTTTGATTGTTCTTTATCACAATAAAATATTGGTAAGCATGCCCGTAAGTAATGTTATTCGGAAGCTAAATAATTGCATATGTGATAATCTATGCTTCCCTCTTCAGAGGGACTTTCTTCTTCTTTCTGAGTCAAGAAAAAAATTCTTAAAGTAAAGAGAAATCTATTATAAGACCAAAAGGTAGAAACAATTCCCAATGCATAAGCTTGATTATGAATCATACATATCTTGCATAATTTTTTTCTTAATTGTCCATAGTACTTGTTCATTTACTCTTGTGTAAAATGTAATTATTCTTATGCCTACTCAAAGTTTATGTTTTATTTTACGTCATATGATGATTTGTTGTGGTCATTCACTTATTAGTCAAATGTCATTGTTTGAGTGGCAATGATCATCATTTCTATATTTTGTATCAATTGACAACAAACTACAATTCCCATGTTAGTTATTACCTTTATGCTCGAGCACAAGTATAGGTTAAGCTTGGGAATGACAAGCACGGGTTAAGCTTGGGAATGTTGATTCATGTAAAATGAATCCATGTATTTGTAGTTTATTGTGACATATTTCATAAAATTTGCATCATCTATGTTCTTATAATTATTTTTTAGAACAATTTTGGGGGTTTTCCTAAAGGATCCTTTTTATTTGGGTTATAATTATCTAGATAGGAAAACTCTATTTCGCTTGTTTTTTACTTTTAGGGACCTTTGCAAACTCAAAGGGACCTAGGATTTTTTTTCACGGAACTTTTTATGGCAATACAAGACCTAGAGCACTTGGATCTTACATGGAGGGATGGGAGGCCCAAGATGGAGCATATAACATGGCCTGATACCCTTGCCGGCGGGGCCCATCTAGAACCTCGTCGCCCGACCATCATCAATATTTTTGCCCCTTGACTCGTCTTGACCTAAAAACGCCTATATACTATCCCAATCACAATCTCGAAGCACAACACACCATGGAGATAGAAACACAAATTAGAGGCAGTTCATGCAAAGATTGGAAGGGAAACATAGTCGATGGCATCTCCAACCTCTCCAACGACATCGTCATCGCGTCCATGATGAATGGGAAGTATTCCATCCAAGAACTATGGGTTTGTGGAATTATCTTGTTCTATCTGTCTCTCATGATATTATTGTCCTATTACCATATGAGATGCTCACATGATTATGGTCACATATTTGTAATACCTATGTGGTGGATCTTGGTTTTTATGAGATGAGTATATGAGATTGCAATTTTCAGATTGTGTTTGATGTATGAATATATGCGTATTTTGTACCACGTTCTTGATTACATGTTATGATCAAGCTAGTATGATAGGGTGCGAGAGGGGGACTATGTGTATTAGATGGAGTAACATGGTAGTACCAACTAGAGAATGACATAAAGTTTGGGACCTACTATGGTTTTTACCTTTCCATTGTTACCTCACTAGGGGTAACTGAATGCATGTACTACAATTGCCTAGTGAAAACAATAGGTGATCTCCTATCTTTTAAGGTAGTATATTTGATATTCAATGTCATGTTAAAGAAGCAAGTAAACACGGGAAGTGGCACCCATATGAATGCGAGTAAACACAGTACGAAGTTACATCAATATTTGTGCTTCCTTGGAGACTGTTTTGAGTCCACCATGTTGATAACCCCCAAGATCAGGGGATCACACTGTAGCACCTATCAATTTGGAAGTAAGGTATCGATCTGTAGAAGCAAGAAGGAAAATCTATTTATTCTATCCAACTAAAATCTCACAAGTTTTAGTTGTTTATGCACTAAACAAGTTTTAGGGACAAGGAGGTTGATTAAATAAAAGAAAGTAAAGTGCAACAAAACAATAATGAAAAAGTGTCCAATCCTCTTCAATGCAAGAGGACAAGACAAAGGGTTTCTCTTATAGGAACAATGGACATAGGTTCATGGGCTCACTCAATCCTCTCTCTCCATCTATGGTGAAAATTATGTTATGGATGATAAAAGTACACATAAATTGCATGCTTTAATCGTAACTTTTATGGTGGCTACATGTCCTAAAACACATAGTTAAAAGAAGTACCCATATGAGTTATTGTGGCACCCTCGCCAGGCTAGAGTGTGGTTATTATCACTCCACCACATTATACTTCTCCCTTTTTACCCCCGGATAAAGGATGTTTGATTGCATCATTTATATCAGTCGACACATATGTTGTCTATCACTCGTCCACCCCTTATCTACATACATCATATTCCTTAATGGTAAGCACTATAAGCACAAGTGTAATTATTTATTTGTTGTGAGCATTACCGCATCTCTTCCATCTAACTACACTTGGCATTGTCAAACACCTCATGACATGGGTAAACATGGAATTATGAATATAAAACATTACATGTATCATAGAAGTATCTTCAAAGTATGACAAACCATAAAAGTTCCAATACAATGGTAAATGCATAGCAAGTATCATCTCATACCACAATATCAACCATAGGAATTACATAGATAGATCCATAGTCATGCAAGACATGTCATAAGGACTTCAAAAAAATGATCATACATAGATATATTGGATCAAGTTACCACCACAAACCCATATTCCATGGGGTGGACTACTCCCCTCTCATGGTGAAGAGTGATGAAGGGGTATTGGTGAAGGAGGATAGGCTACCAGAGGCGATTCCGATAGTGGTTCCCCCTCCAATCTTCGTCTGGCGGCGAACTACAGACTCCCTATTTTGTGGTTCACCACAATTATCGGGTGCTCCTAGAAGTAGTGGCGCAGTCGCCGTGCTATCATGAAGACACCATAGGCCAGCTTCTGATAGCACGGGTACCACTCCTTGGTAGGTGTCAGTACCTCGCTGAGGTAGTACACAAGGCATTGTACCCTATGGATTTTTTCTCTTTAGCTTGTTCGACCACCAGCACGGTACTGACCACCTGGTTGGTGGCGGATATATATAGCAACATTGGCTCCTTCTAACTGGGGGTTACCAACACATGCGAGATGGAGAGCATGCGCTTGAGATCTTAGAATGCTTCATGCACCTTGTCCATCCACTCGAACTTGTCGGTCTTGCAGAGGAGCTAGTAGAACGGTAGTGC
This sequence comes from Avena eriantha, assembly GCA_910589775.1. Classification (NCBI taxonomy): domain Eukaryota; kingdom Viridiplantae; phylum Streptophyta; class Magnoliopsida; order Poales; family Poaceae; genus Avena; species Avena eriantha. Next base: position 86,751,688 of record OU342743.1, read on the forward strand.
CTTCTCACCCATCCGACTAATGAATCGGTTGAGCGCCGTAATTCACCTAGCTAGCTGCTAGACTCCCTTGACATTCTTTGGCTTCACCATGGCTAGTATGGCCTTTATCTTTTTTGGGTTGGCCTCTATTCCTCTGACAGAGATGAGGTACCCGAGCAGTTTCCTGGATGGGATGCTGAAGGCGCACTTCTCTGGATTCAGATTGATCCTGTAGCGATCAAGGTTGTCGAAGATCTCTCGGAGATCATCGATGAGCGTAGTTTTCTCTTTGGTTTTCACCACTATATCGTCAATGTAGACCTAGACGTTGCGGCCAAGCTAGTTCTTTGGGAAGGCCTTGCATGCCTGTTGGTAGGTGGATCCTGCATTTTTCAGCCCGAAGGGCATCATGGTGTAGCAATATACACCAAAAGGTGTGATGAAGGATGTCTTCTCTTGATCCTCCTGCTTCATTCAAATCTGATGGTAGTCTGAGTAGGCGTCAAGGAAGCAAAGGCGTTCACATCCCGCGGTGGAGTCCAATATCTGGTCGATCCGTGGTAATGGGAAGTGGTCCTTCAGGCAGTGTTTGTTGAGGCAGGTGAAGTCCACGCACATCCGCGGGATGTCAGTGTCCTTTTTAGGAACGAGCACGGGGTTAGCCACCCAGGTGCTTTCCTTGATTTTGCGCGTCGAGAATCTTGCTAACTTCCATGCCAACTGCCTTTGCCCTTGGCTCTGACAGTCGACACATCGATTGCTTGACTGGTCTTGCATCTGGGGACACGTTGAGTTCATGCTCGGCAAATTCCCTAGGAACCCCTAGCATGTCCGCATGACACCATGCGAATATCTCCCAGCGCTCATGGAGGAATTCGACAAGCGCGAGTTCTTATGCGGGACTCAGGTTGTTGGCGATGAGGGTCATCTTGGTCGGGTCCGTCGGGTGGACGACCATCTTGGTGTTAACCATGGAGTCGAAGGACTGGTCCAGTACGTTCTGTTTGATTACGGGAGGAAGATTGTTGTCCGTTGACTCCTTGAGTCTTGTCAATTCCTCTTGCATGCCGAAGGATTGGGAGATTCTGCTGAATTCCCTGTCGCAGCTATTGTACTTGGTGAAGCTTCTGTTGATATCAATAATGTTGTTAGGTCCCGGCATGTTCATCTGGAGATACGCATAGTGTGGGACCGCCATGAATCTAGCGAATGCTACACGCTCGAGGATAGTGTGATATTGAGATGGCTAGTCGACCACCTCGAATTCGAGTCGTTCACGGCGGAAATTCATGGGCATGCCAAAGATGACATCTAGCTAGATTTTTCCTAGGGGATATACTCCTTTCCCTGGTACGATGTCGTGGGAGGTTGTTTCGGATGCTTCAGGCTTGAGAGGGGGATCCACATGGCGCTTGGTGCTGGCGAACATGAGGTTGATTTTGTTGCCCTGTCCATGAAGACTCTCCTCATCTCGAATCTGCCGATCCACGCCTCGAGCACTAGGGGAGAATGACCTAGGCGAAGGACCTAGCGCGGATGGTCGTTCTTGTCGAAGGTGATGCAACACTCTGACCCGTTGAGATACTCAGGGGTTGAGGGTGGGGCTTTGACTGCTAAATTGACTTGGCGAGTGATCGTCTTCTTCATCCTCTTGGAGGGATGCCCCTTCTGGATCATGCCCATGATCCTAAGTGGGCGTGGGTATTGTTCACCTCCATTGTTTTGTATCGGCGCAGCCGTGGGCTGTGCGGGTCCTCCAGGTGGTGGTGGTGGTGCTCCTAGAGCTATGGCGCCTGCCACAGCTCCGTATCATGGATGCATCATTTCACGATGTAATTGGGCATATCCCTCATGAAGCTTCTGGAACTCATGGCAGTCTTTGAGGAGATGACTGGATTTCTTCTTGCCATCATGTTTGTCGATGTAGAAGTGGACGTTACAGGGTCAAGATAGCTTCTTCAAGATGTTGGGTGCACCTGGCGCGTCGTTGCGGGTGCGGCATTGCCACACTTGCATGGTTTTTTCCGCTGTCGCGGTAGCTACTACTACGGTACCCGTTGTTGCGGTTATCCTCGTCGTGTTTGTCGATAGAGCCGGGTGCGATCATGTCGACCTCCTTGCGGTCTTCTTAACCACACACCCGATGCTTTCCTCGGCGATCACATCTGTGGCCGAGGTCATCCTCGTTGTCAGAGCAAACACGGTTGAGCGAATCTTCTCCGTCCACCTAATGGTTCCCAATGTCCATCAAGTGGTCGATGGTCTTGGGCTTCATGCAACCCAATTCTTCTCTGAGCTCCCTGCGGCGCACGCTATCGTTGAACGCGTCGATTGTGCGATCTTCGAAGATATCCTCTGCAGAGTTCTTGTTGATGGACCACCTTTAGATTCACTTGACTTCTGGCAGCAGGCCCTAAGCACCTCGATTGATGCGGGCTGTTTGTAGGTGCCTTTGAAGTTGCAAACGAAACTATACACCAGCTCCTCCCAATTGCGGATTAATCCGTTAGGCGGATTGTTGAGCCATGCTCGGGCAGCGCCCTGCAGCTGCACTTGGAGGCACTGCATGGCTATGCTCTTGTTCCCACCGTGTAGCTTGGCGGAGGAAATGTGGTCTTCCCGCCAGATTTTTGGATCCTAGAGACCATCAAACTACGGGTTTTCCGAAGGAATCTTGAGGCCTTTCAGCATTCGAGTCTGTCATATGGCCCTGCTGAAGCAGCTGGCGTCGCAGAGCTCTGTTCCTTCGTCCTTCGACTCGGTAGAGTAGGCACGCTTGGCACGCATCTTGTCAACCTTGTGTTGTGTGATTTCATCGCGCGCGTCGTAATCATGGTCATGTCGCCACGAGCTGTGGTGTCGCCACGATAAGTCATGGTCATCCTCGCTGAAAGATGGCAAGGATATCTTGCGAGTGGAGACTTGGATTTCTTTGGCTCCGACATTGGCTCCTTGGCCAGCGCAACTTCGACCAATCTGAGCCTAGCGATGGCAGACCGGTGCACGGCAGATCGTGGATCTCCGGCTGGTGGCTGGTTGGTGAGCAGATGCATAGTAGTTGCTATCATCGCAGCTTGCGGTGTTTTCGGGATCATGTGACCCCGCGAGTCCACCGACATGAACAATAAGTTGAGGGCTCTAGTTTCCTCATATCGATCTTTGTCATTGATGTGGTTCAGTCGAGAGCGCCTTTTGGCGGTTGCGGGACCGTTGCCTTTCGAGGAGGGTCCACCGATAGAGGAGAGTTCTGCCCGTCGGGCACTCGACTCATCTGCGGCCTTCTTGTGGGCCTCGAGTTGTGTGTTCACCACCTACTAGCATTTGAACTCCTAGATGTGTAGCAAATTGTATCCCGGCAGCATGTCGCGTGATGCATCTACTGGTAGGGGATTGCCCTACAGGTATTCACAACATCGTGCCCACTCAGCATTGTTGAGGTGGATCTCTTGGCATGCCGACCCGTTGTTGTCGGTCTCGCCTTGATTGTCGGGGCTGGGCGGGTTGGTCTGCTCGCTATTGGTGGGAGCTCCGTTTGTGGGGCCGTTGGTTAGCACTCTGTTTCTGGTGTTTCCTTGGGTGCTTCTGTCACTTCAATTGATGACGAAGCACATGTAGTGGTTGGGAAAGCTGCTGATTCCACAAATCTCAGATCCAGAGCCGTAGATGACATCTTCTGATGCTAGATCCAACATATCAGAATCGCAAATGTTGTTGTTATCTGTGCCATATGCCGATGCCGAGCGTTGAGCTTGCTCATGGTGCCAATCGGTGGTGGGAACCACGAGGCAGGGGCAATCGAAGGTGCTGGCGAGTGATCGGGGAAGCGAAGCATGCCGATCTAGCCAACCTAGAAGTGTAGGATCCTGATTGTCATGCTGATTCCATCGCCCATGGATTCAAAGTCCGGGCGAGTCGCCGACGAGTGGACGGTGAAGTTAAAGGTGCCAAAGAGGAGGTGATTCCCCGCTGTAGCAGAGTTGTAGATCACAGTTGATGGGGCCGAGTAAGCCGCAACATCAGCACTCCCGTTTCCCATAGACGACGCCAATTGACGAGGGGTTAACTCATCAATGCCCATCGTTGATGGACTTGGGTTATAGGAAGTGGGGAGCGCTAGAGGGATCAATCGACTAGAAAACAAGCACACTAGGGACACGCGGTTTACCCAGGTTCAAGCCCTCGGAAGGACCCTACTCATGCTTGTCTACTCTTTGATTATCGAGGAGTCGAAGGTTACAAGGGGTATGCAGATGCAATCTGGCGGTGTGTAAAACTAGGGTAGCGAATATCCCTCTCGCTACTCCCTCCTGTCCTTTATATAGGGAGGCCAGATCTCGGGATAGCAGGCCAAGTCGATTACGGATTAGGGTTTTCCCTTTAAGTTTCTATCTATTCCTTGTTGTGTCCTTCAAGGAGTCGCACGGGTTCCTCTTGGGCCAAGCCGCATAGGCCAATCCAAGGTACCCATGGGGCACTCCCATGTCAGGAAACCTTTTTATATAAGGTTTTAGGTCAAGACAAAGAGGATGGTGGTGGAATTGAGGGCATTGTAGCAACGATGTAGGAAAGATGTGTTGTGGCACGAGCCCCTCCCTAGGTCGCGCCACCCATGCTCTTTCATCCCTTGAGCCTCTTATTGTGAGGTTCTAGTGCTCAAGAAGGTTCTTGTGATGAAAAATGATCCTCGAAAAATCCTAGGTCCATTTGACTTTGTGTGGGTCCCTGAAAGTTAAAAATACGCAAAACAGGGTTTTCCTACCTATAGAGCAATAAACCAAACAAAGGGGATCATTGGTAAATATCCATAAATCAATAGAAAACATGGATACAACATTTTATATGATGGGATATGTGATAATAAACTACAAAGTTCATGTATGCATTTTACATGCATCAACATCCCCAAACTTAACCTATGATCATCCTCGAGCATGAAGGTGGTAAAACTAAATATGGATTTTGGTGTTTGTCGTTATGTTGAACATTATAAGTCATGATTATTGATACACAAAGTTAAATGGTTCATTCTCTTAAAGAATAACAACAAGAGAATAAATTATCAAGTGATACCTGATGGCTGCAAGTGCACAGATCGTTTGTATCTAGTTTCGAAATAAAGATATCGATCCCACAGGGAGCAGGAGTCTGAAGTCTAATAACTCTTGAATTAAATACTACAACAGAAATGCTAAATAAAGTTCTAAGTAACAAGATAAAATGTGAGTATTGTGTAAAAAAGGTGTTTTGGGGTTTTTGGTATAAGAGAACAATAAGTAAAGTAAAACAACTGAACACAGAAAGTAAGTATCGCATATGTAAAAGAGATTTGAAACTGCAATGGGAAAAGGCGTTCTCAAGGAGTAGCGGATACACCTCTAGCATTATAAAGAGCTAAGGTAAAGATTATTATCGTGAACATTCTCAACTATATATGTGTGGGAGGAACTCCGTATTTGGACAAATAGGCAGCAACCACTACTCACATCATCCTCATAACCACAGCAGTCAGCAATCGACATCCCAAATTACTACGCTATTAAGGGACTTAATCCCGTAGGACGTATCCCATGGTATGGATAGTGTTCCGTGAGTTTCCTCAGTTCCCAAGTTGATACGTAAGGGGTGCCAACAGCTTTATAGTCACTTTAAGTGCTAACACACCTCTGTCTACCAATAAGTAGTTCCCTCCATCAAGTCCCCACAAGAGGCAAATATTGAGAGGTCGACTTCTACCAACATCAAGATGAATACAATTTAACACATGGTCACAGCGATGAATATCATAATAAACTTTATCTTATTTCAATCTCATACTAGGGTTTCTCCATCTCCCCAAGAACTAATGATCTACTTAGACATGGATGCAATCAACATCATGGCAATAACAACGGAATCTATCATAGATGAATAGTACTTGTATAAATCCACAACGAGTACGGAAATTACAACAAGATCTAGGCAATATGTAGATGGTATGGATGGAGATGGTGGTGATGCAGCGGTTGATGATGAAGATCGATGCCTTAGCCTCCCGGATCTGCGCAGGGCGAAGATGGATCCCTAATGGATGAGTTCCCCCTCCAGATGCCTTCTGGAGGTGAGGTTTCAGCGATTTCTAGTTGTTCTGTATGTCGTCTCTCTGATCCAGTTGCACGGGGTGAAACTATTTGAGGAGGCAGTGGCAGCGCCAACTATACGGCGGGAACTATACGGCCGGGAAATTAATTCCCGCCGTATAGTTGGTCGTTAAACCTTCTGGATACCTCGATCACTTCGGGTTTTCTTCTGGTGTTATTGATATTTTCCAAATAAGAGATATACGTTGTTTTTTACTCCTTTTCTCCCCAATACAACTGCTCCAAGAATTGTATCCATCATTTGTCCTGATCCTGGTGCAAATAGACATAAAATATGCGCACGAACGCCGTAAAATACCAAGATCCTACAACTATAGTGCAAAATAATAATATAAAACATGATGCAATTATGCACTCATCAATACCTCTTATAAACTTCATCTATGTTTAACAATATGTCAATCTTGTATAAAACCAAATGCACAAAGCACTATGGACCATTAAGCTTGCAAAGTGAAAGCGAAAGTGCATGTGTGTTTTCCTAATTTGGTCATAGAATTAGTGTTTGATATAATTCGACACTTAAAAGTAGAAACTTAGCAGTGATTGACATGTACAAGCTATATTTAGCTTCCAAACACAGCCCCTTAAGTTTATGCTTGAACCATAGTACTTCATTTGTGTTTGGTTCCATTGTCCCTCATCTTTCTAATTCTTTTGGAATTCTTGTTTTTGGACACTTTTTTATTCTTTCCTCTCAACACCTATATATTCTCATTTTTCTTTCTTTTCTTTGATACATCTATAATTTTTACAACTTTGCATGCGTACTCACTCTCTCACACTTTTTCTCCTTTTATTTAGAAGATTTTTTGTCCTTATTTTAGCGTTAGTATCCCTGCTTGGGGGGTTTTGTCCTCGTATTATTTGGTATACATATTTTGTTCTAAGCAACGGGTACTTATGCCTATGAGTTCATGGTCACCCTGCAACTAACTTCTCTATGACAACCATAACTATAAACAATGCCATTTGGAAGCTAAATAAAACCCACACATGAAATTATACTTGGAATAGCAAAAGCTAATAGGTAGGTATGGTGGACACTACTGGAATAACTTAGTTGTAAAGGATTATGGATGCACAAGCCTTAGCTTGTACTAACGTTTTAGGCTTAGCAAGAGGGAGATAGTTGACCATTTATAAGTATACAAAAGTGTCCATAGTAGTAATCATTTCTTAATAGACAATATCAACATGAAGTTAAACATCTATGAGTAAATATGAGAGAAAACTAAGTAAGACACTTGAAAATTATCACTCACTAAAACAAATGAAGTAAATAACTAAGTGTGACAATATGCATAATTTTTAATGCAACTATCCTTTCCATTTCCTCTTTATATATTACCATATAACTTTAACTTTCATTTTATTCTAGTATCTCTCTCATACTCACTAAACACATCTTCATGTGGTGGTATATTTATTCCAAAAGTAAAAATGCAAAGGTAAACATAAAAAACTAGATACAGAAGCTCCAAGTTTATGTAATTGTATTATGTTGCTCGAAAGATGAGTTTAGAAGTGTGCAAACCGAGAGTTTACCTTTGGAATACCAATCTTACCATCTTTGGATAGCTCTTGGTGTGGTGTTCATCCATTCCATGTGGAAAAACTTCAACACAAAACATTCTCCCATTTCTTTTCTATGGGGTGGCATTAGTGGACATAAATATGTATGCTAGCTGCCCTAAAAACTCTAATTAAAATTTGGTTTGAAATCTCTAGATAGTATATTAAGTTTCTAACATTCACAATATATCAATTGAGCTCAAATTTGAAATTAGTGGACATAACCAAGTTGAAATTTAAAACAATGGCTTAAGCAACTATTGAGCTCAAATTTTTTAGTTCATTTTATATATCAATGAACTAAAAACTCTAATGAAATTTGAGCAACTAAAGATAGAATATATCCACTAGTTGGCCCACTTACACATGTCAGGATTGTTTATTTTTATGCATATATAGGGTGGAAATTAGTAACTACAGTAGAAATCTGAGCTTAATCGGAGTTACAGAAAAATCACAAAATATCTTTTTGTGAACAACAACATGCATGAAACTACAACTCCTAATAGTTCTATTAACTTTAATGCATCCAAATGGGTTAAACTTGGTAGTTTACTAAAAACTCCAGAAATAAAACCATAATAAAACTCTCTTCCTACACAAGAGTGCAAAAAGAAAATCTGAAATAAAAACAACCGGGTTGCCTCCCGAAAAGTGCTTTCTTTATAGCCATATAGTTAGGATTTCATACCTTTGTATTTAGGAAGGGCACATGTTGTGTGAGTAATGCTTCTTGATTCTCCCCTTATCATTATTAGAAAGAAAATATTGTAACAAAATACAAGGATACCATGGTGTGATTAATGCAAACAATATATTTAACACTTTAAAGCATAATAAAACAAACCATAAAGCATGAATCAAGCAACAAGGAATCCTAACTTTCTTTCTATGCATTGGCATTTTATATATGAATGAACTATAGCAAACATGAGTATACCAATGAATAAAATCATTAGGTACTTGCAACATATAATTATTATTAGCATAAAGATGGTACTTATCACCTCCTCTTTCATAGTAGTTGCAAGCATGAGAAGCAAACTTAACAATATAGCCATTTGGAGAATGCAACTTGGAGTTAATAGGAACATAAGTAGGACCATTAGGTTTATTATGATAATCATAATCATGCTTTCCTCTCTCAAAGTAGTTGCAAGGATAAATATCATGGTTACAAATAGGATTTCCATAGGATAATTTCGAACTGTACATATATTTCTTACGTAAAGCATATTTCTCCTATATGGTGTAAATAGGAGAGTTCAAGAATGATATAAGACTCTCTTGAGTGAGAGTATAGTTATAACCAGCAAGTAAATCATTTTTATTTGTATCCTCACATAAGCATATAACCATTGTTTCAATAGGAGGATCATCAATAATAACTGGATCATCATCTAGAGTACTATCATATATGGAACTATGGATAAAAGTGGAGCGGAAAGTTTCCGAATTTTCCGCGGAAACAAACGGAAATGGAATGAAAATATGGAAATGGAAACAGAATTTTGCAAAATGGAAACGGATTTTTTTTACGGAAATGGAAACAAAAATGGAATGGTGTTTTCCGGCAGAACAGACATAGAAATGGAATTTCCATTTCCGTCTAATATGGAATTTCTATTTTAGGGTTGATGTGCATGGCCAAATCCAACGACACAAAACATGAAGCCAAACTTGCAAAGCTGCTCATCCCAGTACTAGAGACTATGTAATCCCTTGAAGAATTCGAGGAGGCTTCCATGAAATGGTTATTCAATTATTCCCTTGTAAACCTAGCACCATGTTATATATAACTAGGGAACAAGTTTGTTGGTTTTCTAGAATGTTTGAGATTTATTGCATGATTCTAGGGTTCTCTTTTTTTCGGGTAAAATTTGCATCATTCTGCGTCTACATCGTATTCAGTATGTATCTTGTTTCGACAATATCTGCTTCTGTTTTTGTTTCCAGGGTTTCTGTATTCATTTCTGCTAGCTGCAAAAAGAATATGAAAAGAAATGTGGCACCACTCAGTTCCGTCTGTTTCCGCTCCGTTTTCATCCCTATGTGCAAAACTGAGAGTAAACTAAGCTAGGTGCAAAACTAAAAGTAAATTAGAGAAAACTCACAACCATACAAGTTAAAGAATTAAACCTCCCCAAGCTTAGATTATTGCAAGATATAAAACAAATTTGAAACAAAACTAATAAAAAACTAAAAGAAAATCTAATGTCTAGTGCACATAAGAATAAAAACTTAAGTGCTACGTGCCCCGTCGATGGGGTGCCATAAAAGTACTTGATCACCCCCAAGAGCAGGGATCACTGTAGCACCTCTCAATGTGGAAATAAGGTGTCTATCCGCAGGAGAAAGAAGGAAACGTTATTTATTCTCTACAACTAAAGTGTCACAAGTTTTAGTTGTTTATGCACTAAACAAGTTATATGAATAAGGAGGGATTTAATACAAGAAAGTAAAGTGCAACAAAACTGTAATGTAAAAGTGTCCCAATCTTCTTCAATGCAAAATGATTAGACAAAGGTTTTATCATATAGTAACAATGGACATGGGTTCACTCAATCCTCTCTCTCCATCTATGGTGATAATTATGTTATGGATGATAAAAGTGCACACAATTAGCATGCCTTAATGGTAACTTTATGGAAGCTACATGTCCTAAAACACATAGTTGAAAGAAGTACACATATGTGTTAATGTGTCACCCTTGCAAGGCCAGCGTGTGGTTGTTGTCACTCCACCATGTCATACTTCTCCCTTTTTACCCCTAGATAAATGATGTTTGGTTGCATTGTTTTTATCACTCGACACATATGTCGTTTGTCACTTGGACACCCCTTATCTAAATACATCATACTCCTTCATGGTAAACACTAGTGTAATGATTTATTTCTTGTGTGCATTACCGCATTTCTCCCATATACCTACACTTGGAGGTGTCAAACACCTTATTACATGGGTAAACAAGGCATTATGAATAGAAACCATCACATGTATCATAGAAGTATATCCAATGTATGAAAAACTATCAAAGTTCCAACACAATGGTAAATTCATAACAAGTATCATCTCATACCACAATATCCACCAAAGGAATTACATATATAGATCCATAATGATGCAAGAAATATCATATGGACTTCAACAATGATCATACATAGACAGATTCAATCAAGTTACCACCACAAACCCACAGTCTAGGGGTTGGACTACTCCCCTCTCATGGTGGAGAGCGATGAGCAGATGTTGGTGAACGAGGAGAGGATACCGGAGGCGCCTCTAGCAGCGGTTCCACCTCCAGTATTCCTCTAGTGGCAGATTGCAGACTCTCTATTTCGTGGTTTTCGATCTCCACCTCCATGTGTTCTATGGTCATGTCGGGGACCCTTGTTATCGAATGTTTTAGGTCAAGACGAAGAGGATGGCGGTGGAACCAACGACATCGAGCAACATGGTGGGACAGAGGTGTGTTGGTATGGGCTCCTCCTTAGGTGGCATCACCCATGCTCTTTCGACGCACGGGCCTCTTTTGGTGATGTTCTCGTGATGAAAACATAATCCTCAAAACATCCCAGGTCCATTTGACTTCATTAGGTCCCTAAAAGTTAAAAATACGCAAAACAAGATTTTCCTGCCTTTAGAGTTATAAACCAAATAAAGGGGATCATTGATAAATCCCCATAAATCAATGTAAAACATGGATATAACATTTTATTTGATGCAAATGCGGTGGGATATGTGACAATAAACTACAAAATTCATGTATGCATTTTGCATGCATCACATGTTTATGAGAGAGTAGACAAGTGAAACTATGAACCCTCGTCCATTTTAATCATAAGAAACACATTTTACTTGCATTTATAAGGACTTTTAAATTTAGAATTTATTTATTACAAAAATAGGAAAACATCTACTACACTTGCATTTAGTTTTCTCATATAGTTTGCATTACTATCATCACCATTACACTTTACTTTTGCATTGCATCTAGTTTACTTATTGTTTAGCTTGCATATTACTTCCAGTTTTTATCATTGCATTTAGTTTATTTATTTTTACTTTTTTCAATTCTTATACTAAACCTTGTGCTTGATAATCACTTGGTGGAGTTGGGGACACAAGACAATTCAATCTTGTTTTGCAGATTGCTAGAAGAGGATAAGTAGAAGTTTTACTTCCTATTTCCCCAAGAGTTCGATATTCAACGTCGAGTCACCCTTGTGGGGAAAAACGCTTGCTACATCACTCTACGCTTGGAGTCCCAATGAATTGGTATCCACACAGATTGGTGTCATCACGTACTCCACGATCAACACATGATCACTGTACCTAGTTCAATCTTGTTACTAGCAGGTAACTCTTTACTCATATCGAAATACAATATACCATGTGACAAACTCATTAGTCACATGCTTGCAAGTGGTATAGAATGTGTATTATCGAGTGGGCCTATAGTATATCTGTATGTCACATGGAGGGACAAATCCTAGTCTCGATTCATGCAACTCAGCAAGTACATTCCGAAGTACCTAAAATGCACCTTTATAGTCACCATGTTATGGTGTGACGGTTGATACCTCTAAGATGTTCTTCCGATACAAGTGAATAACATAATCTTATGGTCTAAGGATTAGGATACTTGACATATATCATCTTTGGAAATTTAAACTTTGTAACACAATCTAATTTCTTTGCTTATTAGTTGGGTTTGTCCATTATGTTATTCTCCTAATGGCATGATCTTGTTATTAATTGACAACACATGTTCATGGTTAGGAAACCATGACCATTAATCAATAATTTAGACTAGTAGAGGCGTGATAGGGACATGTTGTTGTTTTTTCACGCATGTACTATATTTCTTGTTAATTATAGCATGGAGTATAAACATTTATCATGAAATGGAAATATGATAATAACATTATTATTATTGCCTCTAGGGCATATTTCCAACAACCATCTAGTATATTTCTCTATCACTAGGCATTTACTTCATGACACACTGAATTTCCTAAATAGAGAAAGGTTCATCCAAATGTGTTAGTGAATGGTTCGTTACATGGAAAACAAAAAAGTTCCCTACAAGATTGCGGAATAAAACCCAAGATTAGATCTATTTGATGCTAGTAGCAAGGGAGATCTGATTTACTTACCTCGAAGAATCACAAGTGTTTATGATCTAACGTTTGGGTTTGATGTAGTCGTACACAACGTCGGATCAATCCGATGAAGAACCACGTAGGAAGCACCTCTGTGGTATCCACACGTTCATATACAGTGACGGTGTCTCCTCCAACTTTATTCAACATGAGAGGGAGAAGAGGCTCGTGAGATCCCGGTAGCATGATGGTGTTGCGATGGATATGGTGGAAGAAAACTATAGTGCTTCATAAGTGTCTACGGAGGAGGGAAAGTATATAGCAAAGATAGAGGGAGGTGGTGCCAGGAATTGTGGTGACAGCACCCCAGCCCCCTCCCCTCCCTTATATTGGCATGGGGCAGCCTTACTTCCCTCCAAGTAGATGGGATGGCGGTGGCAAAGGGAGGGGAAACTCCCCCATACAGGCACCCGCACTAGGGTTCCCCCTGGCCACATGGGCCTATGAGGGATGTCTCGACCTGGCCAAAGAGGTTTGGGGTGCCCCCATTCAGATCCATGTGGTCCCATCTCACAGGTAGGCCCCACAGGTGGACCCCCATGAACCTTCTAGAACATCCTGGTCACTACAACACGTATCGCGTTCCCCGGTGCTTATAAACACCGAGGCACATGCCTAGTTGCCATGCTCACGCAGGCGCGGTAAAAGAGTCGGTAGGGATATCTGCATTAGAAAAAGTTTTAGAAAGCGCTTTTTTGGCACGGCACATCGTTATCTGTTGAGCTAACGCTTCTGGGGCGGCATAGACATTTTGCCACGCCACATAACAGAAGTCGGCGAAATATTAGTGTGGTGTCTTATTACTCTGTCATATTTGGTATACTTTTCACTAAACAATAGTTAATGATAATTAATTGTTACAATTATAACAATTAAAGTTTAATCAATTCAAATATAATAAAATTTATAATTTTAATTGTTATATATTTAATTACAATTAATGTCTGCATTTCCTTTAACTTCTCAAAAAATACAGTAGGCTACAAAGGAAAAACTACATACAAAATCTAACTAAATCCCTAATCTTGAGCCTCTTCCTAATCTAAAATATTTGCATCGCCGGTGGTTTGATCATCATATTCTACATTGGTGTACAGGATGCAGACAAACTTATGACTGGACATACCACCATGTTCCACGCAACCTATCTATAAAGCATGGTCAATCTTCACGGCGTTCATGGCATGGTCGATCTTCACGGCGTTCACGGCATGGTCGATCTTCATGGCGTTCACGCCATGGTCGATATTGATGATCTTCCACATGGTCAATCTTCATGATGTTGCTTGTTTGATCATCTTCCGTGTGGTCGATCTTCATGGCGTCGCTTGCTTGACTACCATATTTTGCATAAGCAATCTTCACCACGTCGCTTGCTTGACTGTCATTTTACGTGGAGTCAATCTATTGGAGATATGCCCTAGAGGCCAATAATAAAGATGTTGTTTTTAGTATATCTCACATGTTCATAATAGTTCTATGCCATGCGATAACTGTGTTAAGCGGAAACATTAATACACATGTGGTATGTAAACAAACCTAGTCTCTAGTAACCCCTGGTCGACTAGCTCATTGGTCAACCGATGATCGAGGTTTCCCGATCATGGACATTTATGTCAATTGACAATTGGATCATGTAATTGGATGAATAATGTGATGTTCACACACCCAATCAAAGTATTGTAATGTGATCCAGTCACAAATTTTAACATTGAGATCACTAGTAAGACGTAGTAACCCACTCCATTGATCATGAGATCATATCTAATCACTATCATCAGAGGCTGCTTTGAGTGCATCAACTGTCACACTGTAATAGAGTGATCATAAAGGTGTCTATCAGATATTCCTAAAGGGTAGGTTGAGTCGTATGCATCGAGATCGGGATTTCCCCATCCGGGTCTATGCCCACTTGGTGAGATTACAACTATGAAGCTTGCAATCATGTGACTAGGTCACGGGGATATAATATCATGAGAACTAGTAAATGTGTTTGTCAATAACAATATCAAACTAGGTATAGAGATACCGAAGATTGGGTCTTGGAAAAACCAGGTATTGAAGAGCAAAAGGAACGAGACTCGAGTTTAAGGTTCAAGCGATCAAGTAATTCATGGAATGCATGGGGCTATCATGGGTTTCCAGATCCCTCTGTTGGTCATTGATCGGAGAGGTGTCTCAATCATGTTTGCGTATTCCTGAATCGTATGGTGGCATGCTTGAGGGTAGATGACGATTAGGGATTGATCCGATATTGTTGGAGAAAATATGAGAGAGAACCGGAAACATTCCGTGAGAATCTGAAGGATGTTTGGAGGAATCTGAAAGGTGTTTCGGAGTAAGAGGAATTAAATAATGTGTATTTAGTATTAATTAAATGATTTAATATTAATATATTTTTTAAATTAATTTAAACGAGTGGACCACCTACATGGGCCTCTCCCGGTTGGAGGGGAGGCACATGTAGAGGCGTTGGCCCAAGGAGAAAGTGGGGGCCGACCGACCTAGGGCTAGGCGCGTGGGGGGCCACCCCGGCCGCCGTCGTCACCCTTTAGTCCCACCTCAGCCACCTTCCCTGCTGGTGTTCCCCTTCCCCCTATATAAAATGAGGAGGACCCCTTCTTCTCAATCATCCCAATTGGCCTTTGCCTCCTCTCTCTCCCTCTCTTCCTCACGTGTGGTTCCCAAGGTCGGAACGTTCATACGGGGACAGGGTTTTCTACACCATACACACACCATTGTGCTACTAGAATCTCTATCCGGATCATCTTATTCCGCTACTTCGATGGAACGGAGCCCGGGAGATGTCTCTACATCGAACGTGTGTAGAACTGCGGAGGTGCTGCCAGTTGTGGCACTAGACGCTTGTATGCCTGCACGACCTTAAGGTTGGCTTCACCGTATGACTACATCAGTCGTTTGAATAGGAACGTAATCCCGCTTTCGGTCTTCAAGAGTATGAACACTGAATCCATCTTTTTACTTTACATCTGTATAGATAGATCTTGGCTATATCATTCTCATTGTTAGGATTTTTTTGTTTTCTGCTATAGAACCCTTCACAATCTATAAAGCGTTGATGATCTCACCGGTGTTGATGGTGATGGGATATTGGTCATGAAGAGGGCGAGTGGTGAGAGACCCAGAGTTAGGAGAGAGGGAACTACTGTGAGATAATAGAGGGTTAGCAAATAGTGGAGTGCTGTGAGATATAAGTTATGAGTGGAGTACTATGAGATATTGGGTAACTCGTGGAGAGTGGAGTGCTGCGAGATCTAGGGTTAGCAGAGAGTGGAGTGCAGTGGTGTGGATAGGGCACCAAGTGTTCCCTGTATTATATACTACTGCGACATAGAGATCTAGGTCTTTTACCATGGGCCTGACTTGCTTAAAAGCCCACAGACCATAATGGGCTAATCCGGTGGTCAAATTTTGTGACATGCACTAGTCAGCAAGGTGAGTTTCCCGTGATTTACAATTAAAACTTACAGTTAAAATAAAATAAACAGTTTCGATAACATAGTGCTCATACATATTTATTGAACACTGCAACACAAATTCACGTATCAGTACACCAATGGAATTTCCTCCGGTGCCACCAAAACATGGGATTTCATCCTTTGTTCACCAGTTTTGTTCTTGATTTCAGCCTGGGTGGAAGTTTCATCTTGGACCAAGTGTCCTCGGCGTTGTCGCTGCCACATATTGGAGGGAAGTTGCATCTCGGGCATGTTCAGAAGATCCACCCAAATCCAGAAGATGCACTTTGGCGGTAGGTGGTGGCACCCGACGAACCTGCGACCAACGTCATATCCTAACAGTGATGACACGACACGGCGGAAAATTAGAGCCGCAACAGCAACCACTCATCAAATTTTCCACGAATCATCTCCAATCCCTCTGATTCTATAAAGAAAAATATTCCCAAATTATATCTTCTAATCACAAGAGCTATTGAGATAAGAACTAATCTACAGAGATACAATTGTACCATCAGCTCGCGTGTCTACGCAAATGAAGATTAGACGGGGGATTTGGGGATAGTACTGCAAGACTGTGATTAGTAAGAGAAAGATCGAGATCGAGATTAAGATTGCAGCTGTGAAAGCTGTAGAAGGAGATATAAAGGCCATACCCACCGGCAGTGGGCCATACAAGTCAGCGAGATAAGACTGACCAGTCAACACGAGGTGCTTGACCGGTGGTGGTCCATAAATGTCGTGTACAATGGACGGCGACTAGTATATGCCTCCATCCATCTAGTCTGGCATTAAAATGTGCCCCAACCACGGCACAAATATCTGTCGGTATTGTGTGTACCACGGAGTATACATGGCCGTTCCGACAAAATGATGTCGTGGTTGCTCATCCGTCGGCTAACCAACTTTTGTAGGCGCATTTTTCTCTACCGCCCAAAAAAGTTTCGCGCACAGGAGGTATTTTTGTAGTGGGGTTGATACCAAAAAAATCTGTAACATTTTTCTGGAACCCTAAAGTAACTTGCCATATACTTTTATTTACCTCTAGACCATTCCAAAGCTCCTCATGACATCTAGGATCCCATCCGAGACTCCGAACCAATATTCGATTACACCATATATTATCTCAATGAACCCTAGCGACATCGAAGCATCAAGTGTGTGATCCTATGGGTTTGGAAACGTGCAGACATGACCGAGACACCTCTCTGATCAATAACTAGTAGCAGGACCGTGGATGACCATATTGGTTCCCACACATTCAATGAAGTTCTTTTATCGGTTGAAACATGATGTAGAGGATTCAATTAATCCAGTATCCAATTATGTTTGTCTCGCAATATATTACTTGCCCAAGATTCGATCATCGGTATCACCATACCTAGTTCAATATCGTTACCGACTAGTTATATTTACCCATTCCGTAATATAAGTTCCCCGTGACTAAACACTTTAATCACATGCTTGCAAGCTTTGGGATGTTACATTACCGAGAGGGCCAAGAGATATCTCTCCATTCACTTGGAGGGACAAATCCGAGTCCTGAGTCATGCCACCCAACAAACACCATCAGAGATACTTGAAAGCCATCTTTATATCACCCAATAACGAAGTGATGTTTGATGTCCACAAGGAATTTTTCCAGTACCAGGGAGTAACACAATCTCATGGTCTAAGGAAACGGTACATGACATTTGCGAAAGCTATAAAAATCAAACTCAGTGACACCATCAAAGGCTATGCTTATTATTGGGTCTATCTATCACATCATTCTCCTAATGATATGATCATCTTATCAAGTGACATTACATGTCCATGGTTAGAAAACCTTAACCATCACTTGACTAACGGACTACTCCATAAGAGGCTAACTAGAGACACAGTGTTGTTTATATAACCACACAAGTATTTAGTCTTTGATATGTACAATTATAGAATGGAGAATAAAAACTTATCATGAATATTGAATATAATAATAATAACTTTATTATTGCCTCTTCGGCACATTCCCTATAGATATATCATGTGATTGGATAATGTCATCTAAGTCAAATAACATGCTTGTATTTTCAGTAATTCTCAACCTATCCTTATAAGAATTCCAAATAATGGATGCCTTGTGATCATGATTATAGACAATAGAGCCATCTTCTTCCTTCAAATATGACATAAGCTATCTTCTATAACTCTAGGTAGCAACAACATCAAAATACTTCGAGTTCTCATCCGCGTGATTGGGACCCACAACACGATCTTGCCGCGAGAACCCGCGGACGGCGAGGGTTTATGCTGCCACGTCGGCCCTCAACGGGCCCCATGCTCTGGCCGGTCCGGAGCTCTGTCGCCCTCAAGACGCCTCTCCAGAGAACGGTCCTGCCCGCTGACACTGATGGTGGGTCCATGGTGCGCGGTCCACCAACTGACGACTTAGGGCAGGAAAGGGTGCGCGAGGTGCGCGCGCCAGGGAATCTCAGGTGGTGGTCTCCGCCTCCCCGGGAGAGGGGGGGATCCGCTTGGATGGCGACATGTGGACTCCTCGGCATCCATCCCACAACCAGAAAAAATCGGGGTGTCGTGGATAACAGAATCGACCAAAACTTTCATGCGCTATTATTTATTTCGATATATTACTTGTAACTTAAAAAAGAATTGAATAAACAACTAAAACCATCCACATGGTTAGGGCCGCCACTCATGCACAAGACATCCAATAAACAAAAAACACGGTTTATATAGTCATATAGAACTAGCAGTTTTGCGAAAGCACAAATAAAAAAAATACGCTTTACCCTCATAGCAACCAACACTCTTTATTATATGCACACGTGATTGAAAAGATTTACTTATTTTAACGTGACAAAAGACCATCTCCTCCTACCCTCTTTGTTCCCCGACCTCATCCTCGTGCCGCATCTCAACCTTATTGCCCAGCATCTCACATCAAATTTAATATTATGTCTCACTTCAAACCACCTCTAAATGGTCGTTTAGTAGCTCCAACGTCCATGTCTGCCCGCCATATTTTGTTTTGCTAGAAGCACACAACTGTCTCAACATACCAAGGCGCTTCTGATAATCCCATACCACGGCATAACTCTTTGCCATTTTGGGTGTTCTTCCCATAGCAACTATCGGAATTTTGACTAACATAGAGTCTCACTTGGTCCATTAATGCATGGCATGTGACTAAAAATTTAGCCCCACATTAATAGTTTAGTGAGAGTTGGATCTTCTTATAAAGGAGCCAAGCTTTTCTATCATTTGTATGAGCATAAGAAGAATAGACCTACACGTGTGCTCCCCTCTGTCACCTGTCTCATCACGACGAGAGTGTGCGTCGTGTTCCAAGAACGAGCCAAGGTAGCAGCTATGCCACATGTAAGTGTTGTCCGCTTTTTGTCACGAATGAGTGGAATGTGAACGGCGGCACAAAAAATGAAATGTCCGCACTTGTGGACAATGAATACGAACATATGGTTGTTCGGCTTTGGTCACTACGTGTCCTCCCGGCTATTTGTTTCACCTTTCCATCATTGCATGTTTGCCTCCTCCGCCCATTCCTATAAAAGAGAGGTCGATCCTCTCCACAGAGACACACCACAGCACAACAAACTCATGTACCTGACATTCGTTCTAGAGCACTACGCCGCCGCTCTGGTCTTCCCCGTCCCGCCTTGCTACATGCACCACATGTCGGGATAGCAGGTCTCTGAAACCCGTCTCTTCGAATCGTGTAGGGGAGAATGGTGATAAGGTTGTGGGGGGGGGGGGGGGGGCATTGCCGTGTGTTTACTGGCTTCTTCTCCAACAAGAACAGCGATGACTTCTTCCCCAACTACGACTATTTCTCTAGCATGGACAACATCTTCGGTGACATGGCACCACGATCGGATCTTTTTCCAGCGACATGTGTGTGATCCTTTATCATCTACATTTGAGAACATGCTTCAAACACTGCTTTTACAATCTGATTAAGCTTGTTGTTTGTGTACTCTCGGTTAGATTGCATGACTAGTTTTAATCTCTATTATTTTAGTCGTGTTTTATCTACTAATTTTATGGTTTTAAATCATGGGAAATTTGGTTATATTTTCCAACAGCAATTTGCATTTGTTCATCCCATGAACCTTGTCTCTATGCACGTACGCGCATGTGTTCATACCTGCATCGATATTGGACAATCCTTGTCCTTGGATCGGCATTAATCTGCCCGATTCCATGTAGAGTAGATCAAAGAAATCAAATTAGGGATTGTCTTTCCACGGATAGTCAATGCCGTCTTCGGAAGCAACATCCTGTCAGTCATTCCCGCAGGCAGAGCTAGCTCCCGCTGGCCCGGCCGGCCGGCGATCCCGCCGCCGCCGCTGCTCCTGCTGGCGCGCGCGGTGTAGGGCCCCACGCACTTCCGGCCAATACATGCATGCAGAGCATGCATGGCGCGCGCACACACACACGCTGCGATCGACGGAGCTGCAGCAGCAGGGCGCGCGATCGATCGGTGTGTGAGTGGCCGTACCCTGTCGTTCTCCGTCAGGCGATCGACATGGCCCGTACCCTGAGTCGTCATTTGACGGCCGGGGCCGCCCCCGGGAGAATCTCACTCGTGTTAGCCTCTGAACAGAACTCCACAAGCTTTCAGAGGCCTAGCGCCCAGGCTTTGAATAGATGTGCATTTGTTTTTCTCCTAGGTTGCCTCCTCCCTCTCTCTCCCTCTCGTGCAGGACTATAGTACTTAATTACTGCGTCGTCGTCCTCTGCCTAGCCATAGCTCTCCATCGATCGCTGTCTCATCGATCCCGGCCTATTGCTCGTGCATACTATATGCTTGCTGCCACTTTAAATGTCCAGTGTTCAAACCCCAGAAATGCCCAATCTCTCTCGTACACGTAGCTAATTAAGCTCAAAGTACTACACGGACGTACCGTAGTACTTTGTGGATGTAAGTTCAAATTAAGTTCAGATAATGCACCGACGAGACGATTTGTAGCTTTCGGCTGCTTCTTGCTCTTGCCTTTCAGTTTCTGCAAGCTGCCGTTGCTCGATCATCAATCGACCGCCGCCTCAAATAGGCTACGCGCAAAGATTGTCACCAAAAAATGTTGGCTTTGCGCTTACATGAACACCCTCATATTCAAGTCCCAAAGTGAGTTTGATCAGGTCGAGAAGCATCCACCACAATTACATGGGTGTCCGCAACTTTGCAAGAAGATTACACCCCACCAATGGTGGCCTTCACCGTCTCCAGGGCCGAGGGGGGCACCGTTCGCGACGACGTGGCCATTTGTATCGCCCCTGGCTCAAATTTTGGAGGGTTTTGGCGAAGTAACGGGACTCGTCACAAACGTGCGAAAGATCTTGCTTTCCACGTACAACGTTCCGATCAACTATCTTGGGCTGCCATTATCGACACGTAGGCTCAAAAGTGCAGATTTTCAACTGCTCATTGACAAAGCCGCAGCAAAGATGGTC
Organism: Avena eriantha; assembly: GCA_910589775.1. NCBI lineage: Eukaryota > Viridiplantae > Streptophyta > Magnoliopsida > Poales > Poaceae > Avena > Avena eriantha. Next base: position 86,773,492 of record OU342743.1, read on the forward strand.
CCATGGCATGGTCGGTGGGTAGATGCACTTTGGTAAATGCGGTGAGCCAGCACACCATTGCATGTTGTAGTACACAGGTCGTTGGTATAACACGTACGGAACACCGTTCCACGAACATTACACCTACCAGAGTAGTACAACAAAAACATCGCAGGTCCAAGATATTCATATCACAGATCTTCATAGAAGATCTTCGGAACTTTCATGACAAATGAGTTCGTCAGGTAAGTTCCTATTCAAGCCAAAACCCAGAAGAGGCAGCTTGTAGAGTAGTCTAGCACTAGATCTACCTCTAGGCCTATCTCAATAACTAAAGGCTGGCTATTTGATCTAGCAGCATTCTCAAATGGTATGGTTTCTATCTTTAAAAATTGATTCACATCTATGTTTAACTTAATCTTCACTGTCGCCGTTTGAAGTATCTGACACTATTGACTACTTTGCTCAATGGGTCTCTGTAGTGGTCCTCCTTTGTTGTCTTCTTAGATTGGGATAACGTTAATAACTTACCAAAGTCTAGCAAGAAATAAGAAGATAGATTGAGTACAGCATACTCAACAAGTTCTAAATATGTAGGTGTTTGATGAATAGCCGTAGATCGGACATCCTAGACTTGTGCAGTTTTCGAAATCAGGTTTTTTAGAAAAGATAAGTTTTAGATTATAAAATTATGTGTCTATCAGCCTTCACGGGTTGTACAGGCTTCATGGAGTCCCTTTCCATGATGTGTTTGCAGTTCTTTCCCTAAATAAGGAATAACATGTCACGTTTATACACTCTCGAGAGGTGTCCTACTTTACCCACAAACGTCTTTAGCTATGTTGCACATCCATGAATTCCGTTCACACTTCGATATGTATGAGGCCTAGACTAAAGACTAGTCAACACTACCCTTCCACGACCGTGTTGTCTACCCATTGCAATGAGCTTCAGTTCAAGACCTACACTCAGTTGCCCTCCCTTCTAATAGTTTAGCTCGTTATCCTGCAGCACAAGATGGGGGCGTTGCGGACTCCCATCCGCGGATCCCTATTTTGGATCACAGCCTGACTTAGGATACGAAGACAGATGAAAGGAAGAATATCTAGCTAACTTGCTCGTTCCATTCCGAGATCCATGGTTAGCATGATTTATACGGCACTTTGAATCACTGGCCATATTTTTTTGTTATGCCCTAACTTTCCCGGTACAATAGAATCTCTACTACACGGCTTCCCAACCAAGTTTGCTGTCCAGCAATGCACATTTCATTTCATTCATAAAATGATATTTTACTTTTCATGTAGATGCCAAAGTTTTCGAAAAGGGTTTTTGTAAAACAACGAACATGTAAGATTTGACTCGCAATTGGTATGAAAGTCTGGTATCACAATAATTATGCAAGAATGAACTTTCCTTCTGATTGCAAGTTTTGCAATCAGCATCTTCTAGTCGTCATAAGATCCAAATTGAAGAATATCAACATCGGTTTGACAAGGACTAATGTTTAAAGATGTCAATATGATGGGATACAAGATATATGAAATGCAAGCGTTCTAACCCCTCGATACTGGTTTTGTTTACGGATTTGTTTTAGTGTTGATTTCTTACGGATTTGATTTAAGTTCAAGTTTACTTCACCCATTAAACAGAGTTTGAGCAATTATTAATTCATTCAAGGTTCAATAACATAGCAAGATTGGCATGCTTATAACTAACTAGTGAATAACTTAATTATATTTTAAGTGGTTTAAGGTTTTATGGAAATAGTTTGTTTTAACTTTCTTTCTTTTTAACAAAAAGAATAACTTTTGGAGAAAATTCTCTTATGAGATCATGTTGTTATCATTTTCCTTTACATATGATAATTGTTGGTTTAAAGTAAAACATCTTGGTTCCTTTTAATTTCTTTTAATTTTGTATTTTGATGAAAGAAATTTTATCAAGAATAATCATTTCATTTCAGTATATGTGAGCATGTTAACCAAATTTATTTTAGTAATTGATTTCTCCTCAAATCTACTACTAGAGATTTGGTAGAATTTCTTTTCATGTTTATTATTAAGTGGAAGATACCATTTCTAAGGCATTCCTTATAAATATTTTTATTTTTAAGGTATTTTTTAAGGAGAGCATGGTAATGTGTAATTCTTCTTGTATTTCAAACAAGTACCTTAGATTGGAAATTTATGATTAATATAATTCCCAACCAAGGCATGATTTTTCCAAGAAATTTCCATAATTTTCTATCATTTTATCTCAATGTTGTTTTTTCTTAATATTTATTTTTGGCACTTAAAGAATAATGGTATTGATTTTTTATAAGTGAAGAAATGAATTGGTGATTCTTTTATTTTAGGAATACAAAGTTTTGTTTGGTTCCCATTTGAAATATTGCTTAATCCTTTTGTATTTCCTTTTAAATTTGAATTCCATAAAATATATGTAAAGGTTTTGTTGATTCTTAGATTTTTTTATTCCACATAATTGTTTATTTTATGGTATAGATGGATAGGTATTATGATGAATTAGTTATGATTTTCTGAGTTCAACTGAGTTTTCTAGAATTTTCGTGAGTGGACAATGTGTTATACACACGTGGACAACAATAGACACTGACGAGTGGGTCCTTTGTACATTCAACATCCACGTGGGTGAGTGAAACATTTTGTACTAAGGCTGTTTTAGCCTAGATCACTGACGTGCGGGTCTTTTCCACTTCGACTGCCACCTTGGGAAAGTGGACTTGGTCAACTGACCTATGGCTCACCTCTACCGGTGGCTCAACGTTGGGAAGATGAAATATGGTGACGACGCCATTATATAGCACTTTAGCAAGCACAGGTAGTACCAGACGAATCAGCGCAGCATCTCAAGACGAACACGCTACGCCATGGTCTAAATGGTCACTAGAGTTTCCAGCAATGAGTAGAGTACCTACTGTGGCGGTGCATGGTGGCACACGATCTAAACTATGCTACCGTACTCGCCAAGATGATCCAGTGGTTGTGTTTGACGCCTAGAAGCATCTCTAGTTGAACGGGCTCCTGAGACCCTATCGTCGTCGGAGACAATGACTCCACTAACCTACTACGACAGCGTCATCCGGCGAACCACCGAATCTACTGCCATGTACTAAGATATGCTAAACTAAAAGGCTCTAAAGGCTTGCACACTCACGTAGGGGATCAGGACCAAGTCCTTGAAGTCTAGATGTCATCGGAGATGTAGATTGCATCATAGACTCAGACGAGATGTGCCCGGGAAGAAGAGATCAATCCGCCCGCCTCAAGCCATTCCAGCAAGCAAGCCTCTGAAACAATTCAACTAGGGACCCGCCCGAGATCCAGCACTTTCCGGCGATAAAGAAGGAGATCCCTCGTGGTGGCTCGCTAGCGTTCTCATTTTAGGGTACCGCTAGCAGACCGAGCGTGAGAGCTCGACGGGGTAAATTGAAGGGAATATTCTCGAGAGGCAATAATAAAATGGTTATTATCTTATTACATATTTATGATAGATTTTTATTTTCATACTATAATTGTGTTAATTGGAAACATTAATACATGTGTGTTTAATAAACAAATAAGAGTTTCTAGTTATGCCTCTCATATAAACTAGCTCGTTGATTAACAAGATGATCATGGCTTTCGGATCGTGGAATTGGATGTTGTTAATAACGAGGTCACAATATTGGTGGAATGATGTGATGAACATTCATCCAAAGTATAGTAATATGATCAAAGTCATTATGTTTACATTGCTATAACATCATACAAAGTAACCCTAATCCTTAGACCATGAAATCATGTTAATTGCTAACACTGGAAGAGTACTTGATAACATCAAACGTCACACCGAACAGGGTGACTATAAAGGGGTTTCAGGAAATCTGAAAGTGTTATGTTGAGGCACATGGATCAAGAGTAGGATTTTTTCATCCTGATGATGGAGATATATACTCTAGGCCCTCTCGGTGATATCACATTGACAACAGCTTGCAAGTAGGTGATCTGATCACAAGGAATGTTATATCACGGGAAGGAGAAAAGGGTACTTATCGGTAACGATATCAAACTAGGTATGGGGATACCTATGATCAAATATCGAACATGTAATATATCGCGAGACAAAGGGATTTAGTTACGCCGTTAAAGATTCTCACGATCACTAAGTCATCGTTGAATGTGTGGGAGACGGTACGGATCTCCAGATCCCGCTAATAATTATTGATTGGAGAGGAGTATATATCATGTCTACATTATTCTCGAACCGTAGGATGACACACTTAAGAAAAGCCGACACCATTTGGAGCAAATATGATACCAGAGAAAGATTATGAAAGCGTTGGAATTATTTCCATGGACACCGAAATTGTTTCTGGTCAAATTGCTCAAAATGGTTTCAGATGTAATATCTAAGTATTGCAAGGTGGTTTATGCATTTTTTTGTTAATTAAAGTAATTAACAAAATTCTAAATAAAATAAATAAAATAGTTTTATTAAATGAGAGATTGCATTAATTTTGGTGGAAAATTAATGCATGTGAGTGGAATTTTGAGTGGAGGGTTTTTTATGTGAGTGGAGCCTCCACCCACATGATGAGGGAGAGGTTGGGGAACCCTCCTTGGCCACCGGACATGGCATGGGGGTTGTCCCCCTGGCGTATAAAAGGACCCCTCCTCCTCCCCTCACTTCACACTTCGCGTGAAAGATCTCTCTCCCCCTCTAGAATATTCCCATGACTTCGGACTAGTGAAGTACATGTTCTCAGTGGTTTCTCTGAAAGCATTTGTTGCTTCCGCTGCTTTGCGGGAACAAGGTATCGGAGGTAGTCGGGGTACCGGACGTGTGTGCGATCACGTATGCACTGCTACTTTGCGGTGCTGGACTTCATCATGATCTTGAGATTGGGAAATGAATGACTACATCATCCATGAGATCAATCTCGTAATGCTTTGTCGGTATTTGAGGGTAAGTTCTCTATGGATGTATATCCACCCATTGCCTGTATCTAGATAGATAGATCTTGGTGCTTAGTTGTTCATATCGGAGGAAAAAATTGTTTTCTATGTTGTGAACCCAACAGTGTTATCAGAGCCGGATCTATGCGTAGATACTTGTACGGGTAGAACACATATGAGTATGTGTACACTGATGATCATGTTATTGCATCCTCTTGTGTACTTTGGATATTAGTGGCATAGTGGCATGAGTGTCCCAGACTAACTTTGCATGTCCTCGCACATGAGACATGTTCCATGTTTGACATGCAACTAGTTTTGCATAAGTGGCTAGTGGGTGTCTATCTCTCCTACTATAGTTAATGTCTGATTTACAATGGGTTGCTATTGATTTGGTTATCATCATTGTGGTACCATGTTCATAGGTAAGAACGGTTCTATCTCTGAAAGCCCTAATCCACGTAAAATATGCAAAAGATAAAATAGAGGCGTCTAGTTTTATTTTTGCTAGGCAAGTATCATGATATGGTAGTGTTATAATTTAAAGTATGGTTGGATACTCTTGAAAATTATAACATATCTAAGTGTAATCACCATAGACCTTAGTGTTACACAAATGGAATGATGGAGATCATACCATGATGCACAAGATAGTAATCAAGTGCAAGATCCATATCATATCACTTTTGCATATGATGTTTGCATCTTATTTTTCTTGTATGGTGCTTTAATAGCATTATAAGATGATACCTCATTTAAATATCAAGATAAAAATATGGTTTTTCTTTAGTATGCACCGTTAAGAAAGTTTGTCTTTTTGAGATATCACATGATGATCGGGTGTGATAGACTCTGTGTTCGCAAACAACGAGTGTAAGACAGTTCTACACATATGGATACTAAGGTTATACTTAGCGAGCCTAGCATGTACATACATGGCCTCAGAACATGAACTAAAAGATAAAGCATGAGTCATATAGTTCATATGATGATCATATATATGCTTGCCTTTGAAGCAACATCGATTGACGTGATGATCGGTCTTGGTGTAGTGGATCTGGTTCATGTAATCACTAAAAATACATGAGGGATGTTGTTTTTGAGTGGGAGTTCATTTAGTAATTTGTATTAGTTTGAACTCAATTTATCATAAACTTAGTCTAAATAATCTTTGTAAATTCTGTTGTAGATGGCACCACCTGCTTTTAGTTTCAATGTGCTCATGGAAAAAGAGAAACTTGCGTCAAATGGTAGCAACTTCACTAACTGGGCTTTGAACTTGAGGATTCTCATCACTGCTGTACAAAAGCAATATATGCTAGAAGCATCGTTATGCCCCCTACCAGTTAATGATGCTCCTAACAAGGAAAAGAATGTTTACATAACCCGTCAGGAGGACCATAATATGGTTCATTGTGGCATAGGCTAGAGACAAAACTTTGAAAGTGTTTCGAGAATGGTAATGCCTTTGATACCATGGGTGAATTGAAAATGATTTTCGATACCCATGCTGCTGTGGAGAGTAATGAAGCGTCAGAAAATATCTTTCACTACATGATGGACGAGAACAGCTCCATTAGCAAGCATGTACTCAAAATGTATGGGTACGCCGATAAGCTTGTAGCTTTGAGAATAATGATTCCGGTTGAGCTTGGCATACATCATGTTCTCTAGTATATGCCACCAAGCTACAAGAGCTTCGTGATGAACTACAACATGCAGGGCATGAAGAAGTCTCTTCCTGAGCTTCTATCTATGCTTAAGACTACTGAAGTGGAGACCAAGAAAGAACATCAAGTGTTTATGATCAATAAGACCACTAGTTTCAAGAAATATAAGAAGGGTAAACAGAAGGGTAACTTCAAGAAGGGCGACAAAGTTGTTGATACGCCTAGGAAGAAGACCCGGGTTGGTCCTAAGTCTGACAATGAGTGCTATTATTGCAAGGGGAGTGGCCATTACAAGCGCAACTGCCCCAAATATCTGGCAGAAAAGAAGTCCAGCAAGATGAACAAAGGTATATTTGATATACATGTTATTGATGTGTACTTGACTAGTACTCGTAGTAGCACCTGGGTATTTGATACTGGTTTGGTTGCTAATATATGTAACATGAAATAGGAGCTACGGAACCAGCGACCACTAGCAAGGAATGAGGTCACGATGCGTGTCGGCAATGGATCAGGAGTTGATGTGATCACCGTCGGAACCCTACCTCTTGACCTGCCATCTGGATTAGTTTTAAACCTAAATATCTATTATCTAGTGCCTGCGTTGAGCATAAATATTGTATTTGGATTGTGTTTATTGCAAGACTATTATTCCTTTAAGTCTGAGAATAATGGTTTCTTGATTTATATGAATAATATTTTTTATGGTCATGCACCTGTGATGAATGGTTTATTTCTTTTGAATCTCGATAGTAGAATTACACATGTTCATAATGTAGATGCCAAAAGGATTCATTTCAATGATGATATATCTTCATATATGTGGCACTGTCGTCTAGGTCATATAAACAAATAAGAGTTACTAGTTGATTACTACCTTCGTTCCACAATATAAGCCTTTTTAGCAAACTAAAACAGCTTGCTAAAAAGGCTTATATGAGGAACAGAGGGAGTAACAAATAAGAGTTCCTAGTTATGCCTCTAGGTCATGTGAAATGTTAATGCATGTGTGTTTAATAAACAAATAAGAGTTCCTAGTTATGACTCTCATGTAAACTAGCTCGTTGATTAACAAGACGATGATGGTTTCCGGATCATGGATATTGAATGTTGTTAATAACAAGGTCACAATATTGGTGGAATGATGTGATGAACATTCACCCAAAGTATATTCATACGACTAAAGGCATTATGTTTACATTGCTATAACATCATATAAAGTAATCCTAATCCTTAGAACATGAGGTCATGTTAACTTCTAACACCGAAAAAGTACTTTGATAACATCAATCGTCATACCGTGATAGGGTGACTATAAAGGTGGGTTTGGCTACTCTAAAAGTGTTACATTGAGGGACATTGATCAAGAGTGGGATTTGTCCATCCCGATGATGGAGAGATATACTATGTGCCCTCTCGGTGATATCACATTGACAACAGCTTACAACCAAGTGATTTGATCACAAGGAATGTTATGTCACAGGAACGAAAAAAGATTACTTGTCAGTAACGAGATCAAACTAGGTATGGAGATACCGGTGATCGAATCTCGGACATGTAATATATCATCAGACAGAGAGATTTATTTACGATGTTAAAGGTTCTCATGATCACTAAGTCATTGTTGAATGTGTGGGAGTAAGTACGGATCTCCAAGTCCCGCTGGTGATTATTGATCGGAGAGGAGTCTCGATCATGTCTATATTATTCTCGAACCGTAGGATGACACACTTAAGGAAACCGACACTATTTGGAGCAAATATGATACCAGGGAAATATTATGAAAGCGCTGGAATTATTTCGATGGACACCGAAATTGTTTTAGGTCAAATTGCTCAAAATGGTTTCAGATGTAATATCTAAGTATTGCAAGGTGGTTTATGCAAAAAAAAAATTAAAGTGATTAAAAAATCTTAATAAAATAAATAAAATAGTTTTATTAAATGAGAGATTGCATTAATTTTGGTGGAAAAATAATGCATGTGAGTGGAATTTTGAGTGGAGGTTTTTTATGTGAGTGGAGCCTCCACCCACATGAATGAGGGAGAGGTGGGGGAACCCTCCTTGGCGGTCGGTCATGGAATGGGGGTTGTCCCCATACCCTATAAAAGGACCCCTCCTCCTCATCTCACTTGACACCTCCTCATGAAGGATCTCTCTCCCCCTCTAGAATATTCCCCATGGCTTTAGACTAGTGAAGTACATGTTTCCGGTGGTTTCTCTAGAAGGATTTTATGTTTCTACTTCTTTGCTGGAGCGAGGACTCGGAGGTTGTCGAGGTACCGGACATGTGGGGCGATCACAGATGCGTTGCTTCTTTGTTGTGCTGGACTTCATCACGATCTTGAGATCGGGAAGTGAACGACTACATCATCCACGAGAATAATCTCGTAATGCTTTGCCGGTCTTCGAGAATAATTTCTCTATGGATGTGTATCCATCCTTTGCTTGTATCTAGATGGATAGATCTTGGTTCTTAGTTCTTCATATCGTAGGATTTTTTTGTTTTCTATGATGCGAACCCAACAGAAATGAGAGTGTGAGTCTCTAGGGTAGTGGTCAGGGGCTATTTATAGTGCATCTGCGCTTGAGATGGACGCAGTAGTCGCATAGGAATGATGCTGCTGAGGCGGTATCACGACGGCGACTGGTCGGAGACAGGGCGATGACACTGGCCATGTGACCATTTTGCAAAAATCCCCCTGGCGGCTTTGGAGTTAACTGTAACCGCGGGGAAAGTTCATATAGGGCTGGCTGTGTGGGCTGGTTGCTAGGTCAAGGAAAAGGTTGTGGTCCACGTGGTCGTCCAAGTTTTTTCTATTTTTTGTTTCAATTTCTCTTTGGTATTTTTATTTTGAATTATGTTGGGAGTTTTATTCTGGTTTGAAATGAGTTTTGAATAATTCAAACACTTGGATTGTGATGAGTAAGACAGAGGGGCATTTTTACATCTCCCAATAATCATTTCGAAAGTGGTTTTCATTTAATTCTTTCTCACATAACATTATTTGATATTGAAATTTCACTTTACCATTTCAAATATCATTTCCCTTTAGGGATGCTTTGAATTTTCAAAACTATTCCCTTAGTACTTGGGATTGGATACAAATAGGATCCAAGAGTTTAGACACTTACAAATAATTTTGTATGTGGTTTTAGTAGATTTTCTACTGTTAAACAAGGATGGTTCTGGGTAAATGTTCTTATGATGAAAATCATAGAATCATCTTTGTGTGTTTTACCCAATACAAGTATTTATCTCTTCTAGTAATATTAAGAGAAAATTTGCTACAGGACACCGTTATTTTCTGGCGTTTGCTCAAACACACCGCACAATTATGTCTTTGCTAGGTACCATTACAATTTTGTGGCACGTTTGCCAGAACACACCATGTGGCCAAAAATAGAAAGTTTGGCACATTTTTTTTCAAACCCGGCCATAACATGGTCACCGGAGCAAAAGTGCTAAAACTTTCCTTTTTTGGCCACATGGTGTGTTCTGGCAAACGTGTCATAAAATTGTAATGGTACCTAGCAAAGACATAATCGAACAGTGTGTTTCAGCAAATGAGAGAAAATAACGGTGTCCTGTAACAAATTTTCCCTAATATTAATCATAAGAATAGGCTTAGGGTTTTACTCTTCTAATTACATGTGACCACATTTTTCTTCACATAACACTAGGGTTTATTGAAGAAAAAATATACTTGATTCTCAAGAGTCTGTGAGATAGATCTCATCACTAGACTTGTCTCTTAGGTTTAAATAATAAATGGTGTATGGTCTTATAACCATAGGATCATGTCAATGCTTGGTGTGGATAAAGGTGAGTCACCATCTATGCATGGAAACATAGAGTTCACTTGTTCTTGTATGTAGATCACTATGACATAATAGATATCTCCCCTATCTTGATATAGACTATGAATCATCCACTTAATTCCCATCAGCATTAAGTAGGAATTATACTCATCAAAATAATTGGATACATGAGATGGCCTCATGGATGGAATTCAAGGAATAGTCAAATGTTGATCCAATAACTTGGGTAAGATGCTTTGATGAATGCTTTGACTGGATTTGGCTAGTCACCTGCCCAATACTAATGAGTTGTCAACAAGGTTTACCTTTACTAAACTGTAGTTGGAATTACAGATTTTCTAGCTAAAGTTGGTACTAGCTTGTGGTTAAGAATTTTTAGGTATTGTCTTGTTTAATATCAACTAGGATCTCTAGTTGACTCTGGGTATTGTCAAAGCATAGCATCATCAACTCCCAAAGTGAATTGATGGTGATAATTTGGTCTTGACAATGGGTTAAACTTGATATAGGTTGTAGAATGTTTACTTGTTTTTGCTTGTTAAGGTTCAATCCATAGGATGTCACTTAACACTTAGTATTAAGTACATATCTCATCCTTGGTTTGATAAAAAGAAGAGAGTTTGAATAGAGAGAATAGATAGGTTAGTGTTTAGACAAGTCAAGGTTTAGATATATAGATCAAGAGTTGGTATATGGACTTGAATGTTTTACTTGTTACTAGATTCTTGTCTTTCACAAGTGTTGGTAGATGAGATGAGGTTTAAGATAAGATAGAATAAGATAAGATAAGAATAGAATATATTTGATCTTGTTTTAGTGGAGTGATCACGTGCTAAGGTTATTCAGCACATGTGTTAAATGAGGTTTAGAGAAGATAAGTTAAGCATTGAGTTCTTATTGGTATATTCGAGTGTCTTATGTGTTGCTTCACTTTTACTTATGAGTTCTACATCTACCCTTCCTAACATAGAAGTTTACCAAAGCTTATTTCAAAGTTTTAACACTCAGCATGATAAACTAGTCCTAAATTACCAGCTCAAGTGTAACTTCAATCACTTTGACAAGTTCTATCAAAAAAATTAGTTCTCTCGGATTTTATATGCATGGATGCAATGCAAACATCTATATCTACCCATTTTGAGTCTTTCAAACTATGGGATATTACAGCAAAGTCAGTAATTACCTCCCATGCAATTTTTCACATCACTCTCCTCGTGGTTCCATCAGGCATTTAAAGAGCATTAGCAAATTGAAGAGATCTTTCTTTGGGCGGCATCGAATAAAGTCTTCGGTAGACAATGCAAGGTGAATTAGAAGATTGTTTGTAGGCCCAATAAGCTTTGAGGTCTTGGTGTATTGGACCTCGAAAAAATTGCAAGAGATTTACGGCTCTGTTGACCATGGTTGCAATGGAAAGAGAAAACGAGAGTTGTGGATAGGGAACAAAAACCCTTGCAACAAGGCGGGCAGGGAATTTTTCCATGTACCCACTTCCATCACAATTGAAGACAGAAATATTGAAAAAAATACACGCCTTGGATGCAAGGAAGCAAGCCCAAAGACATTGCCCCGTCCATTTTCGGCACCTCCAAGCGAAAGAACTTCACGGTCAACAAGGATCTCCATGAAGATTTTTGGATATCAAAATCGACAACACCTCTGGTTTTTCTCTTCATCTTATCTTGGAATTTGTTGACCTTGTGAATGAAGGTGGCGATGTGCATCTTTTGGAGGGCACTCTGGATGACATTACTTGGAAATTCAATAAATCTAGAACCTACTCGACATCATCAGCCTATAGGGATCAATTTTTTATCTCTTCTATGTCGGCGAAGGTTTGGAAAAATTGGGCCCCATCAAAATACAAACTCTCCTTCCTTGGATCTTCCTTCAAAACCTGGTTTGGATCGCCGATGTTGGCCAAACTACGGTCTATGTCAACTTTGCAAAATAGAACCGAGACTGTGGCTCGTCTCATGTTCAAATGCCGCTACGCGTTGCGAATTTGGAACATGATAATTCACTGGCTTGGGATTCCCTAGGTTGACATAGCCCTTTGGCCAACTTCTAACTCAATGGAGGACTGGTGAGAAGCTTTCGTCGACATTGATGCCATGAGGCACAAATATTTGGCATCTCTTATCATGCTCACCACTCGGGAAATCTGGAATGAAAGGAATGCGCGAGTTTTTCACAACATATCTTCCATATGTCTACTACGGTGTTCTCAAAGGTCAAGGTTGAGGGGGCTTTGTGAAGTAGGGCGGATGCAAAGCTTTAATTCTTGGGTTCAGGAATTCTTCTATAACTTAAATGACTCAATAAAAGCTTTTTTTATTCTTTTAGTTACTGATTTTTTTTCTTGGATTTCACTCCACCCGCGGTTGGGAACTACTAATTCGTTGGGTCTACAACGATCTTGGATGGGCTCCTAATGAGCTAATTTTCACAATTTTTGTTTGTAGTTTTCCAGTAATTCTAGATACATGTTTGAAATTTTGGGTCTTTTTTTGTTTAAACCGCCTATCTCCTTCGCTTGTAGTCATTTATCATTCAATTAGTGAAGCATAAATTCATTCAATTTCCTGATATTAATCAAATTAGCATCTTTCTTTAGAAAGAAAGCCCTTTCCATTTTAGCAAATGGTTGTCGCTATGCCGTGAATAGGCTTTTGTATGAGATTTTTTTGCTCTCTATTCCTCGAATCAGGTTTTCGCCCCGCTTTATAAATAAAGCAATCACATGATATAAGTTTTTGAATCACCGACAGTGCCGGGGCAGTAGAACAAACAAGATCGAAAGAAAAGATAAAGGAAAATAAGAAAACAATGAAGACGACGACAGGTCAACGAAGCGAAGGTGACCCGCAACCGTTGCGCCCTTCGAAGTTGTTCCACCCCGCTCTTAGCCATCGGATTGCCGAGTATCAAGCAACACCTTCAAGAATGGATGCGACATCGACGACGCTGCTGACCGGACTAGCGCACTAGTCCTAGGGTTTCCCTGGTACTCGAAGGGAAGTGGAGAGGGGTACCCCCGGATGCCCTTTAGGAAGGAAAGGCCACACCCTCGACTAGCAAGGAATTCTCCCGACCCCAAACCAAAAAACCCGGACGCTCCTTTGACCACCACCAAGCTTGCCGCCCATCGGCACGCGCCACGCGCCACCGCGGTCTTGGAGAGTTTTTTGCTCTCTATGTGTTGTAAAAACTCTTAAACTCCTTAATTAATGCGATTTCTAATTAACGAGATGAGGCAAGGATTTTGCCTCTGTTTTTTATAAAATAGACAGCTAGCTGCCCCTGCTGCGTGCGTGCTCTCTTAATCTCTTTACACGTGAGGCTTAATTTGTGTGGATGCAAACTGGAGCGCGTCCTGGATGTGGATGGGTCGATCCATCTCTTCTTCCTTTGGCGCGCCCCCTGCATGCAGACGTGCGTAAAGTACGTACGCGCACACGTGCAGCACAGTACACTGGTCTGGTCGATCGTGTTTTTTCTTTCTTTTCTTTTCTGCTACCTCCCTGAGTGCACACAGTACACTGGTCGTTGCAAAAGCAAGATCGATATGGCCGGCCGGGAAGCTCGAAAGAAAAGAAAAGAGAATCGAGAACCGCCACCCCTACACGCAGGCTACAGTACCTGGCTAGGTAGCAAGTGCGGCTTCAAGCTTACCTGGCACGTGCAACCACCACACGCGTATGGGAAATAAAGCGGGCGGCTTTGCGGCCTAGCTAGCTATAGCTATAGCAGCCGCGCTCCATCGATCGTGCGTGCCGGCGCGACTTGGCACGGACGCGCGCGGGGCGGCGGCTACACTTGGCCACACATCCATGCAGTATCGATCGAGTATCGGCTGCTGGGTGCATGCACATGCAGGCCAAAACCGGCCGCACCCGCACGTACGGCAGCGTAGAAAGCAAAGCAGATACGGACCGAGCTACACACATGTACACACATGCATGCATAGTGGATGGCATATGCGTGTCCTATTGTAGCACTGTCCTTAGCTTGTCGTCGACCACACGAACGCATGCGAGCTTTGAGCGGTCTCTTTCTCTCTTATTACCCTACAGGCTTAATCAACGGATATGTTTGCTGCACGTAGATGCACGTACTAACAAGAGGAAGAGCTATGGCCACATCAAGTCATGCATCTATCATCCATCCACGATCCACTTGTCAAACTTCATGCACTAGCCAAATGCAATCAAAATTCCAAATTGATGAAAAATATTAGTGCAATCCATGTATATAGATACATAGATATAGTGACACGGAAAATCAACACAGCATGGATAGACCCAAAGGCGGTACGGCTCAAGAGGCCTATACTCGAACTTAAGACCTTAATCTCGGATATCATGTCAAGCTCGATGCCCTAGCCAACTGAACAAGAATCCAAACTGATATAGGAAAAACTAGTGCAATGCACGTAATCCCTCCGATCCAAATTAGTTGACTTGAATTTGTCTAGATTCGGATGCATCTAGCACTAAAACATGTCTAGATACATCGGAATCTAGACAAATCCGAGTCAATTAATTTGGATCGGAGGGGAGTATACACTTCACCACTCAGCAAAGAGGCATCTATCATGATACGTATGCATGGTCTAGGATATAGATTCTTCGAGCTAGCTCGCTCGCACGATCTGCCGGTTCTCTGTACCTGCGCGCGCGCGCGGTTAGTGCGCGGGCGTCCCCGTCTGATACAATCCGGCCAGGCTTGTGGTGGTGTAGTGTAGCTACGAGATGCGCCGCCTGGAGGTGAGCGTACGGGTCGATCGAGCGTTTTTCTCCGGCAGAGGGACGGTGCGGTGCCGATCGAGATGTTAGGTATGGTGGGAGGCTCCGTACGTACGTGCACACGGGCCGATCGACTCGACGCGACGGCGGCACGCGCGCGAGCCCTTTGACCTCCATCTCCACCTTGCCACGGATTCACACACTCTGCGTAGACACGATTGTGCGAAATTATTGTACCCCAAAGTTGGATATCTAAGAGTGCAGTCGTTGTCAAGGCAAAGCTAGCTAGCTTAGGGGGCATCCATGTGCCAAAGCCCACCATATATACACTCGACAAAAAGACACGTCGATGCTTTCCAAATTAGTTCGCGCGCTCACCCTGTGGATAAGGGAGAGAGGGGACATATATAAGGCCAGGGAAATTTGTCCATGCATGGTTTATGGTGGGCTAGAATGTTGGGGACTTGGGGATGATGGATTTGGTCGAGGTGCATCAAGGCTACTAGCCACCCCCTATAGGTTCTTTCCTCTTGGACCTTACCGCAAATACGTACATGATAAACTATGAACATGTTGCGACAAATCTTTCATCCAGAGCACTGCACACCACCACCCACCTACATGATAAGTTCTCTGTATGTCACAGGTGTTCAGCTAGCCGAGTGGCGTGCCTTGATCGACCTAGGTGCGGCTGCCTCTGGTGGCTGGCGGGCTTTGAGCAGCATAGTGTGGCAGTGGGGGAGGCTTTGGTGTTAACTCCACTGAGTTCTTTATACTTTCCTGGTCGGAGCCGACCTTGCTTCAGTAAGAGTTCATGTCTTGGGCCTCTTCCCGTTTGGAGCTGGTATAATTCTTCTGAAAGGAAATGGCAGATTAAGCTCCTCCCATGTTTTCAAGGGATCGAGAATGACACCGCGCTGCTAAGGTTTAACAGAGATCGATATCAGATGTTATCTAACAGCGTGTCCTCTGCGTACAGCCATGAGCATGATGTGATATGCTCAAAGCACCTTCTAAAGTCCTTTCAGCCTCTTACGCTTTAGGGCTGCAATTAAGTAGACTGACCCAAGACCCATTCCATTTGATTGTCCAAGACCGACTTGAAGTCAACCATCAAGTCAATTGCTCAACTGGATCGACTGACCACCACCAACACGCGATCGGTACAAATGCGTTGCTGTCACGTTCCGGCGCCTTGTGCATCATCATCACATAAAGACAGGGGCAGCAAAAGCAGGTCTACACTGCTCTACAGCAACGAACAAAGGCGACCTGGATACACGAAAGCAACACGGATAAAGGATCACATAAAATGGAGACCCTGTCCTTGCGTCACGCGGAGCAATGCACCTGGCGACCTTCTTGGCGAGACAGACATTGGCAAGAACAGAGCCACAAATCATGGCAACCTGACGAAAAAGAGGAGATGCCCCGAGCCACAAATGTTGATTGTGTGGTACTGCAAAGTTGGATCATCTTTCCTTCTGGTGCGCAGCGGAGTGGAAAGGGCCATCGCATGAGGTATAGTAGATCGACGTGCACGCGCGAGCAATGGATGGATGGATGGATGGATGGGTGCCTGACCTCTCATCATTTGACAGGACCAGGGAGGGAAGCTTTTCGTGCAGGTAAAACCAACCTGGGATGCAGATACAGGACATGATCGCCTGCCACAGCTACTAGTACAATGGAACGAGTGGCAGCAGCTTAGCTGCAAGAACTGGTAACCTTGTCATCAAATTAGAATGAAGCGAGTTTTTTCCGGCCCTAAAAAACAGCTAACAACCTGAAGCCCCCTGTCAGCTGTTTAGGAACCACTCTTTTTTGAGGAGTGGCCAGGCATCAGACAACACATCCGGCAGCTTCCGCCTCTAAATTCGGTGATTCAAGTGGTTGCCACCATATTTGGGTGAGAAATCAACAAGCTCGCTCGCTTCCGTCTGTCATGTCACCGAAGAGGGATTGGGCGGCACGGCTCTTCATTTTCTCGTGTTACGTTCTGACACAAGACACATTCTGGCTTTCCTTTGAATTTCATGGCCGAAATAGTTTGTCTTCCTCTTCTCGGAATCTCGGTGTGCTCTGTCTTTGCTGACTCTACAAATAGCTATTTGTAGAAATACTGTCAACATGTGAACTTTTAAACTATGTCATTTAATGGCTCGGCTGAATTTGCTGCATCATTAACGGGTAGCCTGCTCTCGATAGGGACTCGACAAATCGGGCATGACTGGCACTTGCTAGAGCAGGGTCTGCAAGGACAACAAAAACAGACCTTTGAAACTAAACTCAAAGATAAATAACAAAGCATCCCCATAATGTGGCAAGAAACTGTACTGATATGTCTTTCCCTAACTTCCACAAAGCAACTGATAAACGTAGAGAGCTTGTCATAGTGAATTAAAAAAAAAGGCATACTCGCATAGGACATGATGGCGGCATGGAAGCAGAACAATGCAGATGTCCCACTCGAAGCAAATTCGACATAAGATCCGTTCCTGTGTTCACGCAAAAATTATCACAAGTATTTGTTCACAGAAAGGTTCTGGTTAAAATTAATCAGAAATGTGTATTTCGTCTTAAGCTTTAACCCTTTTAGTATGAGAAAATTCTCTCCCAGTCCTACCACAAAGTGATTCAACTTCTAAATAAGCTAAGCATTCTAAAATGCAAATAAAGCCAATACTAGAAATTGCAGCATGCCGGCAACTCAGAGGAGATCCTCGTAGATACCCGTAAGTTGTACGATTGGTCTATTAAAAAAAATATAGGGGAGAACAAGTATACATTCATTAGCCTCTCACACCGCTGTTGGCTAAGCTTTGCCACTTTGCTCTGCTCTCCTAATGCTAGCTGAAGTCTCTGTACCTGAAAGTATCCATGACTAGTTAGCTCCATGTAAACACATAAGCTAGTGATGGTAATATACCAACATAACCTCTTTGACAAGAAGTTTCTTCGGCATCTCTTTTACCATCTCTGGTGGATAACTGCAAAATGTGCTATACCTGCAAAGTACGGAGAAATAACAAGACCAATCAATGGAAGAATTCAATTATTCTGGACACATTTAGAGTGCTTCTAAAGTGATTACATTATCTTGTCTTTAATGTTGAGTGATTAGCTATCTTGTTACCTAAACACACATGATTCAAGATTTACATGCATAGGTGATCCTTTATGTGGTTAATGAAGTACCAGGCAGTTGAAATAAATTAATTTATCTTTGAATTGTGCCCAGTTGAACTGTACTCAAACAAGAAATTTGTTTAATTATATTTAAGATTTTGGATCATCTAACATTAGATGGGGTCCTCTGTATTCAGTTGTGGACTCAAAATAGTAAGTTCTTTAAGACAGTAATTATCTTGGTTTTTCCTCTCCGCACCCCACAGGACACAGACCCTTATCTTTGCACCGGGATGTATTTCCCCTACCAAAAAGGGTGAAAAATGACACAAATAGGACAAATGCTATGCTGTGGTTCTTTTAAGATGGCAGTGACCTCAATATAGATAGTATTTACTTAAATAATTGTGTATTCTAGCTTCTCATGGATTTACATATAAATGATGTCATTCGTAGACAAGCAGAAACATGTCACATACAAGAAATAACACTGGTAATTTACTGGTGATCCAGATGAACATACTCACATTAACTCGTAGTGATGTCTACACAAAAATACAAGATAGAACTAGATAAAATTGTGTAGTGAATACCCAATGTTATTTGTATAGCATAAATGGGCTTGTTCCTCTTTGCTATGTTCATCAATGGACCACGCAATGAGCCTGAAAATCAGTGGAAATTAACAAAATGAGAATCCAATCTGGGTTCCAATGATAAATATGCAACTTCCAATTTACAGAGAAAGAAGCCTGAGGTAATAAATGAAAATAGAGAGCATGTAAAACCTTGAACCATGTTGTACCAGCATAAACAACTCATCAATCTTTGATGAGACAGAAATATATCCTTCACTAGTAACACCCTTTCTTAATTTAATAACAAGCCTTTCCAAGAATCTCCAAACGGCAAAACATAAAGCGACCACTTGTAGCAAAAGTATAGGTGAGAAAATAGCTCGGACTGGGATAAACCGTGCATTAGAAGGAGTACCCTGCATATAATGTAGACAGATAAAATGTACTTAGTCTATTCAATGCGGCAGAGTAATAGTTCAACAAACATAAATGAGTTGGTTATAGTATTGGCACAGACACTAGGTGACTACCGGCTTTCACCTATAACATTCAAAGCACAAAACTGAGATTTACAGCTCACATGTGGCACCCACAATCTATGTGCAGAACATAATACACCGGAATGTTGTAATGTTAGCTCAGAAATTAGACATTTGTATGTGGTATCAAAATGAATAGAAGTTAAAGAAAGAAAGATGGTGAAACAGCGCTTATCAATAAACTTTGAAGGAAACAAAACATTTAGAAAATTGGAACTGAGCAGACCTCTAAGCGCATACATAGAAGAACTTGAAAAATCAGGATAGGAATTATCAGTACAGGGCCACCAATATCCTGCAAACACAAGGTTTTCTACATCAGAATTTCTTTTGGAGAATAATGAAACACTGATATTCGAGTTGCACTCTCTGTCCATATGAGATTAATTTATTTCTATACCAAGCACTGGATGTATACCGACCATGGGACAGGAGCACCTTGTGCAGACAAGAAAAGCAAAGCACTGTGATATTCTGTAAAAAAAAATTGCCATCAGATAATTAGTGAGAACTGTTCCATGGAATCAAAGTGTGATTTACAATAAACAGCTTTGTTACCCAAAGTTAATGAATAAATCCCACCACCCCAGAGTAACTGCATCACCTGTGGCATATAATATAACTTAGTCAATTCAAAAGCCAAAAAGTTACTACAGTATTCTGATATGTGGCTAATTGCTTCAGACTCTTAGCCAAGGTTGACTATGAATGCTACTAGTTGTAAATAAGTTGTCCTCAAGAATTTACGGTGCAAATTTAGCAGCAAAGTACCTAAAAATAGATACTTAGATGTAATGTAGTAAGCGAGGTAAAATATATAATTTCCAACAGCACAACAACAACAAGCTCAATAGTATGTGTATATCTTACCGCATAATTTAAGAAGCATGAGTGAAGTAGCCGCTAGTAGAAATACCATCGAAATGGCAATCCAGAAGTGCTAATGAAATATGAAGTTGTTAGTATGAATAAGGTTAACTCTTCATAAAATTTCATCTAGTAATCAACATTGAAGGATATAAAGCAATGGCAAGGATTTTGAACATCCGTTGCTGATATCTAATATCTTAAAATGTAGTATGGTATGTATATATAAGTATGTTTACATATAGATGTAGTCTATTTTCAATCATGCAGCACATAACTAGACATAAACAACAAACTGATTGGCCTTCTTTGACCTTTTATAGTATGCAGATTCTCCCAAATGAAAGAAAGAAGAGGAGTGTTACAGATGATGAAATGGATGGAATTTAAGGTTCAATTTTAACATAGAATCAGTCAAAGAATCAACAACAGGTAAAAAATGCAGTTGATTAGAGGGAACTTCATGTACACGTGCCTCCAAGCAAAGCCATCTCTGGTTCTCAGCTATGAGACACCTTTGCCACAAAATATATATTTAACTGCTAGAACTAGAACTAGCACAGATATATGACTTTACTGGGAAAGGCAGCATTTTAACAGCATTTCTGGTCAAAAAAAATACAATTAATATTTGAAAGCTTATAGGTGAGAACTGGGTGTCGACCAGTTGGCAGTGGCAGTGGGTGCGCGCCCAGCCCACCAGGGTTCAAGTCCCCGGACTCCCTTGGTGCTCCCGGTTGTTTTCCTTTAAATAAAAATCAACATGGGGGCTAGTCCCTGTTGGTCTCTTCTTTTTCTTTTTTAAAGCTTATAGGTCATGTTGATTCGATTTCAAGGTAGGCGGACAATCCAAATGTTAAGGAACAGAAGGTGCAATGAGTATGCTGGATTCTTACAGGAAGCCTCTCCCAAATCTCTTCATCGGTGATTGTTTCCCCGTGTCCAGGCATTAGAGCACCAAACGTCCTAATGAGTGAAATATAGGAAGCACAGCAAAATATAATCACAATGCATATTCTAGTGGAAATGATTAGCTGAAGTATTATTTACAACATAGTTCCTGAAAACGGTGAATTGTTCACTCAAGAGCTAGTCATTTGTTCTCATTACGGTTTAGTAAATAGCATGGCAATTAGCATCCCATAAAAGGTATTCAGCAACCCATAGCTATATAAGAGATAATGATTGACCACTAATTCACTATCATGTGATTGCTAAATTCAGAAGTATTCTCTTCACAATTGTGCAGGTGTTCCTACACGTGAGACATTACGAGTAACACTGTACATGTTGTATTATAGTTGATTAAAATGTACAGTGGAGTGAAGTCCATCAGTTTGCATCACAGTGATATCTCATCATGGCTAGGCAGTCAGAAGATTGAACTAAAACTTTGCAAAGGTTAAAACAATACTACAGCTGTAATATCTAGTATGGAATGCTTGACAAACTGTTTTTTCACTGCATGGAACTGAAGTTCATAAATCTGCAATGTCACTTGTTAGTATAGCCAGGCAGTTCACATGTCTTAAATGTTAACTTATGGACAATGATTGGCAGTGGCTGAGCTTGACTGGATATTAAGCGGGGCATATCAATAGCATGCCTTGATTAAGTATTTAACCAACGTTGCCAGTCCACATTAACGGGATGCCGATTTTGAAGGACGGGTGAGGGGCCACCAAGGTAGCTATGATAATGTTGATTGGACATACTGTTGTTTAAAATACAAGGGTCCAAAACATCGGCGAATAAGATAAAACAGAAATGCCAACTTTTCGATAGATTCAGTAAATTTCCAACACTGATACATACAAAAACGTTTGCAGTATTTCCCTGAAGAATTGCCAGTTACCTAAAATTGTCAACCAGCGTAATGATTTCCAAGGCCAAGAGTGGAAGGAACACGAGCTTTAAATCTAGAAATGGTTCGCCCTGACCTGCAGATGCCAAATGCACACTCAGCTGGAATGTGAAAATAAAGAAAGGCAGACAAAACTGAATTGTGATTTTTTGGAGAAATATACACACTAAGCTTTGGATACACCATTATTACCTTCCAGATAAATACAGAGAAGCAGTTCAAACGCAACTAGCAAAGGTGTGGCAACAACGGAATGGCATGGAACCCGCTGTAAAGTCTAATAATCTAATTAGTGCTGCCAAGAAGTTCAACTTCAGAACGGAAGAATGAATTTGGAGCAAAAGAAACAAACACACCTGGTAACTTTGAAGCAATGCTGGAGCAGGCAATGTGAATCTATACCGAGCAACAACAGCATGGAACAACCACAGAGGGATGAAAAGCACCCTGCAGATTTGTTACGCATCTGGGTATAATTAGAGTGTGAACATGAGAGTAGGTAGTTCAGCTTGTTTCATCTGAAAAAATAGCTTGTGCCGAATTTATAAGGCCAGTTGCCACCCAATTCCCCTCCAGTGGCTCTACTGGGTTCTGGAAAGTAGACACCTACACGTGCAGCACGTACTAGAGGTCGAGGCCAAGAATACGCCATCATAAGAGGAAAGAGAAGTGAAAGATTGACACTAAATGCATGGTTTTAGCTCGTTTCCAAACAATCTGAGTCGACAACATTTGCTTCCATTTTCAAAATAATGTTATGAAATAGTGTGTCCAGGATCAAGCAAAGAATGTTCTTCCTCCATTGCATAAATAATTTGTCAAATCGCCAATAGGAATAGAGTCCAATGCCTGTTAGAAGCGAATTCACTCACGGTCATTTCTACCTAGATCAAATTCCCACTGTGTTCTTCCCCCTTGGACTCATTTTTTTCCAAACCACCAGTATCAGCACATAATGTCCAGGATTTCCTATACCGTAGAAACCAAACTGTAATGCAGCTTTCCAACAGTAACATGTCAGTCTTCGGCTATTTCATATTCTCGTATTCCTCAGCGATAAAGTCTAAATAAAACGTCCAGAAACAGAAGCGTGCCCATCCTAAATGATGCTATATACTACTCCACACGAGAAATGACGCCTTTCAGCCCAATTCTCGAACAGTTGCTAACCGAGAAACGCGAGACCTTTGCAGTAGCGCGGTCATAGCTAGCTAGGGAAGGGAAGGGGGTTCGAGAGGTGGGCTCACCACCAAGAGCGGCAGAAGAAAATGCCGTCGAGCTTGAGGGCCAGGAGGGCGGTGAAGCAGAGCAGCAGCGCGTGCGCCGCCGCCTCCTGCGCCGCCCTCCGCACCCGCCTCCACGTCCCCGGCGAGCCTCTGATCACCCGCGCAGCGGCATCGGCGGCCGCCGCCGCGCTGGTTCCGTCGGCTTCGGCGGCGCCACCTAATGCTGCTTCCCGTGCCATGATGCGGGCGTGTCACGGACGGCGGCGGCTCCGCTCCGCTCGTTTAGGAGCGTATTTTTTTCGTCCGTGAGCGTGATCTGCGAGTGAAGTGCGAAAACGATGTGGGGTCCCGGCCCGTTGGATTTGGCTGCTCGTGTACTTGTCACTTGTCAGCTTTAGAGGCGCTTCGTCTCATTATTATCCAGTTTCGAAAAGCATCGATTTCCCTTTCTTAGGGAAAACTAAAGTTTTTCCTGAGAGGGTTTTGCTTGGTGGGAGACCGTTGCCATGTTTGGTTTTCCACTAAGATGAGAAGGACCAAATGTGATTGGAACGATATTTAGAGTGAATTATACACAGAAAACACAACTTCAGGTGCACTTTTCACAACTTTTCAGTTTCTTTACACCAGAGCCACAACTCTTGTGCTAATTACTCACGCATCACCCAAATCACTGTTTTATTGCCGATCTGACATGTAGTAATGCAAGCAAAAGAAAATCATACAAAGGCCTGAAGGAGCATTTTCTGATCATTGGTTAATAAGTAAAAGCCTCGACAACAGAGCATCATACAGGATAGGGAAACTCGACCTTGAGCAATCACGGATTGGGGCGTTCCTCATTCATCACCCTAAGTTTCCCTAGAACTTCATCTGAATTAATCCCATAAATTACTGGGGCAGTACTTGTTTATATGATACATCAGCCATTCACAAAAAATCTGGCTACTCATCGTACAACCTACAGCTCGCCTGATTCTTTTCTACTGTACAGCAATTAATCCTCACAAATAGTGGCCAAGGGCAATCCGGAATCTCTTCCGACCCTGCGCTCCTGCTCAGCTTATTTTCTTCAAGGGCTTGAATCTGATCTTTATTTTCTTAGTCGGCGGTGTCCTTGCAGTTTCTACTGCAACATCCCTGTTTGAAACCTGGGGTTCAGCACTTTGCTCTGGAGCTGGTGGCGTCGCTGCAAAAGTACCCTGTGAGCCCGAAGGTTTCGCTGTATCTTGCTGCGAAGAAAGTCTGTCACCTTCCTTCTGCTTTCTGGCTAACTCTTTCTCCATCTTTTTCTTCTCTTTCTTGAGTCGCTTTTTTGCCAGATACTCGGGGTCATCTTTCTTGTCCCGTTTTTCGTCTCGGTTCCGCTTCTTATCTTTCTTGTCCTTCCTCTTCTTCTCTTTAGAGTTCAGCCCCTTGATGGATTCTGGAGCTTGGGTTCCAGCATTGCTGGTGGATACTCCTTCAAGCTGACTGCCAGGCTTATCTACACCATCCTGCACATTAATGACAGGAGAGAACTGGTCCGTAACCGCATCTAGCCTAGAATCAGCAGCATCTATCCTTGAATCGGCTGTACACTGGAGTTCCTTGGAGATTTCGTGTGTGTCCATCAGTTTGGCATTGCTGACGCTTGCAGACATCCTCGACTCACGGTCATGGCAAGAGTTCTGCTCCTCAATATGATTACTTGTGTTCAGTGGCTCATTTGGCGCTCCAACCATGGGGGCATCCACCGACATAGAACTACAAGGACCCACTTCGTTCTCGTTTCTTCCACCATGCGAATGATCTCTCTGATCAGCACCATCTGCTTTACTGGAAGATGCAGCGCCGTCTGCTTTACTGGAAGATGCAGCACGCCTAACCCTGATTTTGACAACATTCCTTCTCTCACTGCAGTTAGATATGTTGTCAGCATCTTTGGAAGGTCCAGTGGTTGGTAAAACCTCACGGACACTAGGAGTGCTAGTGGAAGGTTCTTGGGGCCTTGATAGTTGAGGAACCGAGGAATCAGCTTTAATATGCTGATCAATAGATATCTCCTGGACCAGTGGAGAGGGGGCAGCAAACTTTGGAACTCCGTATAGAGTTGGAGGCCTGCAATGGAAAATATATCAGCACAAGGTACAATAGAAAGCAAACCATATTTTATGTCGAGGAGGCGTGCTTGATGACTTCAGATTTTGTGTGCACCATCAGAAGACACTATCTAGCCAGAGGAGAACATATCCAGTGAATACCACCGTTTAGGTGATATCGCGGTACCGAAGTTGAATCAGTACACTAGTGGAAAAAAATCCCCATCTTTTTTAAACAACCATATATACTGACTAATTACCACAAATAAAAAAATGGAAAGGCAGGTCACTTTTAGTATGGAGCATGCATTACTTAGCATAACTAAGGAACGCTGCTTGGCACACCTTAGCAACATGCCAGTTAGCTTTGCAGTTTAACAATCATATTGAATAAACAAACTTCATTCATTTTTCCATTTCAGGAAAGCCAACATATATGCAAAAGTTGCTTCTCACAATATAACAATCAAACATGACAAATGTGTCAAGTACATGCTTAAGTAACAATTACTAACCTTCCAGCAGCAATTTGCAAAATGCAGAACACATTATGGCGAAGAAGAACATTGTTGTAGGATTTTTTGCTACCAAGCAGGTGAAGGAGGGCAACGAGTGTTGGTAATTTTATTTGATCAGTGCGGCTAGAATCAATATTTGCTTGACATATGCGCAGCACATGAACAGCCAACTTTGTCCCTCCTGCAATGACTCCATGTCACAAAATCGAATCACATGAAAACAAACCGAAAGTATTACTGTATAAGAAATCAAACCTCGCAAAGTTTTTTCTTCATCTGCATATTTCAAGAACAACAAGAGAGCTGCATCAAGGCCTTTATGGTGAAGTTCCAGATCAAGAAGAATCCTGCTAGCTTCTATTCGGACTTTCCATGGTTTATCCATCTTACGGAAAGGGGTGATTAATTCACAAATACGATCCTGCAGAAACAACAAGTTGCAGCACATGATTGCAATATGCAGGAAGCACCAACAATGAGACAATATAGGGAGGATTACTAATATGATCGTTCTTACAAGGCAAATGGAAGATGATACCCTCTCCGCTATACGTGCAAGGGCCCGAATGCAGCTGACAGTCAAAACCCCATTGTAACCAGGCATAAAGCTGCATGATGATTTCAGGCCAGTCAGTAGGAACGGCCAAGATAGGAGTAAAGCAAATAAAAAAAACAGTAGGGCCATTCCACGTACTTGTCAAATTGCAGGAGTCTGTCAATACGCTTCAGAAGAGAGGATAGGAGGCCTATACCCTGAAAAGAAACACAATGGCATTCCTCAATATTAGTGGCTTCTCCCAAGGTTTTCCAAAACAATAACAGTTAGCAATATCTCAAAAGAACACCCAGTAATATGAACCAGTATTTACTTTAGGGCAAACAGATCGACCTATTAACCCATCTCGCTTAATTGGTGGCTTACTTTCAGCTCATGGCTCAGGATGGACCAATGTGCCCCAACCCGACCCAGTTGCATCCTTAATTTCATTATTGGTCGTATAAATGTACAAGTTGAAACAACAGTTGCACACTAGGCCAGGGCTGGGTTCAGTTTATCGCGTTGGCTATCATGTCATGAAAAATAAACAAAAAAACCCAGCATTACATTTATGCAAAAACTGGATTAGCAAATAAGATTTGTAGCAGGTATATATACACTCCGGTATGCCCTTAAATATGGTATGACCGAAGTGTAGGGAAAAGCATAATTAGTTGAGCTATAGTGCCTTAAGTTGTAAAATATATTTTCCCGGTAAGATTGATCATCCAGACATCCAGTTATTGTATAGCTAATCCGCCACAACAGGTATCTGAAAGATAAATACATGTACTGTATGTAGTGGGCGGGGTTGCATTCATACAAACCTGTTGGCCAAATTCTACTTCGCCTATTGCCTGGACCATTGCAGCTAGCCAGTAGACATCAGAGTATACATTTCCATTGTTATCATTGTACTGAAAATGGGCAGTAGAAAGAGAAGTGCAAACGATTAATGGGCTGATCATAATTGTTAACATATCAACATGTAAACATAGGACTAAATGTTACTCATAGATTAATGCAAACCTTTAGAAGCTGAAGAATAAATTCAATAGCTTG
Organism: Avena eriantha; assembly: GCA_910589775.1. Classification (NCBI taxonomy): domain Eukaryota; kingdom Viridiplantae; phylum Streptophyta; class Magnoliopsida; order Poales; family Poaceae; genus Avena; species Avena eriantha. The sequence goes on from OU342743.1 coordinate 86,801,074, forward strand.
TCTCGGGCTGCTCTTATCTGATGATCTAACAAGAGCTACTGCATGGGGAATTGCCTAATCGAAGGAGCACAAAGATTAAAAAAAACATCAGTGCACCGATTGCTTGAGAGAGCGTGACTTGATCAATAGGCATAGAAAATTCAGATGACTGCACCCCCCCTTCCCCCAAAAAAAAACTTAGATGACTGCACCCCCCCCTTCCCCCAAAAAAAAACTTTCTATTTGACTGCTCAGTTCAGAAGTGATAATCCTGAAGTATTTGAAACGTTCGATTGAAAGTTTTTCCTCGTAATCTGGAACTCCTCCAAGTTTTCTTTTCTTTTCTAATGACCTAAGAGGAGTGTATCTTACTACTCTAGTTATTTCATGTATAACTGTAAGCCCAACTCTTCTGATATTCCCAAAAAAATATTGGAAGTGCATTTAACAAACTACAGATTAACACTCCTGAATTTGTATACATAATGTTCGTAATGATGCTATACGATGGATTATGTTGCCACGGTTAATCACAAATACAATTCCTACCTCAGTGCATTACCTCAAGAACAAAGTATTCTGGGATATCATGGAAGTCGTTTGGCCTATCAGTAAAATAAAACAACGTTCATTACACGTTCAGAACTCAAAGCAAACAGTCATGGATACATGATGGTTTGTGACTAAAAAAAGGTTTATTGCAGAATGCAGATCTTGACCTGGGTAATCCAATATCTGCATCGAACCGGCGGCTTTTATAGAATTTAACCAGATGAAGCAACCCAGCTAAATCTGTATCCTAAATGAAGAGCAGAAGATTCAAGTAAGAAACAACACAACAAGGGAGAAAGTGTTACAAAAAGGCATGATTCTTTGAAAACAATAGTATTGTAAAATCTTCCAATTCTATGACTGAGCAGTGTAAATGAATGCACACATCCTAGCATAAGCTATTAAAGTGGTACACCATTTAAAGATCTTGTCACCTCAAAAGCATACTGTACATACAGCAAAAGTCACTATATTTTACTTTCGATTCAAGTTTATTTCAATCCTATGATTTTTCACCTTATCTTTTTGCTTCCACATCCAGCAGTACCTATAATTAATGCTACATTTCACAGCATGGATCTCCTGAAGTAAAACTCAGGAAAAATGCAAAGGTCCTTTGTGTTTTCTCGAGAGAGGAAAAAACTCAGGAAAAAAGACTGCATTTCCAACCCTTTCATCACAAATGCGTTAAATATCCTACAAATCATAAATAGTACTAGCAAACAAGCAAGCTTAAAAAAGTGTACCTCAGATGCAGTTACAGCTAATGCATATGCCGCTTCAACTCTAACTCTCCAAAAGGCCTGTCATGTTTCAAATCATTATGATGGCATTGGACTTAAGATCACAAGAATCATGTTAAAATACCTTTGTATCATTTAGGAAATTATTGAGGGCATTAATCACAGCAAATGAAAGCTGAGGTAATTTCTCCAGAACGGCTATTGCCTGTGACTGGGAAACGACATCTTTGTCTTTCTCCAATTGATTGATCTGCCAAAATAACTCAAAACTTGAAATACTGAGAAATGCAATAAAAAAATGTATACGCATAGCCTGACAACATCATGTTCGATTAATTATTAACTTCCAAAGCTTGAGCACCGGCAAACAGTCATTTCAAGAAGCATCAATGCATCATATACAGAAGAAAGACAGCAACGAAAGTAATGTTCAAGCTCATTTACTTATCAGGATCATATATTCCACAACGTATAAGCAATGATACCGATTGGTTGTTAACTTTCATTCTTCTCGAAGATTAGAGTACTGGCAACAGTCATTTCAATAAGCACCCATGCATCATATACAGAAGGACACATGAAAGTAATGTTCAAGGTCATTTACTTATCAGGATCATATATCCACAGCATATTAGCAACAAGGAAGCAAGACCATCTGTAGTTATACAAGAAGCGTTTAAACAATGTGGTAGATCCGAGGCTGGGAAGGACATGCAGTATAAATCTGACCAAACTCAGGCAATATTGTGGTGCTATCCAGAACAAGGCAGAAAGGATCTGAACCGCAAAGGCAAAAACTACACTAGTCCAGAGACATACAAACACCTTCTGAACTTACAAAGGACATTTCCCTATCTAGCAGCTTGATCTTCACAACCAAGTATATTAGTTAAAACACAGTGATGGAAATTGATAAAAACAGAATGACCACATATCTGGATCAATAGGGAAGGCACAGTGGTAGTTAAACAAGAAATAACAACTAATTTCCTTTCACAAATTATTTAGCATTAAATTGAAGTCAAAATTGAGTTTAACTGGTGATACGCACCCACATCTGAATAGGCTGGTGAAAATGAATTTCAGCAAGGTATTCCATTTCTGGGTCCACTCTGATCCATAGTAAAGGTGCATCCATGCTGCAGTACATAGATCCAGAATAAGTTTCGGGCAAATGGCAGGATAGAAAAAGAAGTGAATTGGGCAAAATAAACCTCGTGCGGTTCTCTTGAGTTGAAGCATCTACGTTGTCATCAGAACCGTCAGGCTTGGAGCCCTTTTTGGTTTTCTGAAACCGCTTTGCTGCCACTTTGGAATGGCACTGTAATTCCACCACCTGCAAAGCTTCACCAGCCATTGGTAGAATTGGATGATCATAGACTCCGTCAGTTTCATGAACACGCACGCTCATCATTCCTGGCCATCCAGTAGCACCTTCTTGAATATCTCCATCCGTGTGACTGTCAGAACCAGGATCAGCTTTCGCTGTGCAACCCCGTGAAACAGCCAATTCAACCATATTTCTCCTTTTGCTATAGGAGATTCCCAATCTTAAAAGCAGCAGGAATATGTATGTATAAGCACATGGGGATGACAAAGAATGGATTGTTCATAACTGGAAGAATCTGAACAAGGAGGGCACTTGTACCTCATAATTGGACATCCACAAGATTCAATCCACCGTGGGAAAAATTCTTTCAGGAATGGACGTTCCAGATTACCAATCTTATTCGCGAGGTGCCTAAACTGAATAATTGAACATAATGTAATAAATTATACTGTGTGCAGACTGCAAAGTTGAGGTTCTGCTGTTAAATAGATATGTATGTCTTTTATTGATGTGGCAATGGATGTCATGGATGGGAATCAGATTGCTACTGCAACAAAACTCAGAAATGAACAAAGAGGGCCCACCAGACTAACATCAAAGTGAGAACACATAGTGAAACTACAGTAATCGGCATGCCAGTGTTTAGTTTAATGTATGAGAAAAGTGTAACTCGCATCAGCACAAACAATTATAGAATATGGTGCACTGTTCCTAACATAGTGAATGTTCATATTTAAAACAGACAAAAAATATGAAATGCCAAGAGAAGTTTAAAACTCAAGATCATGAGCACAGAGTGAAAAACAGCTTGGCTAGATGAGATTGATATACCTCTTTTGTACTTAATGTTCTTGAGGCACGAGTCGAAGCCACTATCATCTGCAGAATCTGAAATTGGAAACGATGAGCACATCAGCCTAAGTGTGCGTGCTCCTAGTTGTCAATCAAGAGATCTATAAGTACACACAGAAAACCAGTAGTTCAGCCACATCAAATTGTTCTTTTTCCTTCTCCAGATAGTATTAACATTCAATAATTCAGCAAGTGCTATTCATTAGTAATCATGTAATCAATTGGCTATCAATCTGCATCCTAGCAGCACTACATCGCAAAAGATATGCAAGTATTTTTTCAGAAGTTGCATCAATTGGTTAGGCAAACTGCTGCATTGACGTAGACAGCGAATTGCCAAAAAATACAAACACAAGAATACAAAAGATGCACATAGCAACCTTCCGAAAAGAGTCTGGTCCCATCTGTTTCTCCAATGTTTGAAGAACAGCCACCTGTTCAAAAGAAAAAATTGAGGGAACAATGCATAAAGCTAGTTGTATAGTTCAAAAAAATCAAAACTTACTGCCTTCAATGAACGGATTTTCCCGTATGAGCCAATAGTTTGAGTTCCATAGAGATCAGCTGAAGCAGCAGGAGACCCCAAACCAGTTGCACCAGTGACATCAAACTGACATACGGTGCAATTGGCCTATTACAAGTACAAGAAAGGGTTTTAATAGTAATAAACAAGAATCTTGCGAGTCAGATCAAGATCAGAATGCATTGCTGCAGAGAATAATGGGAGCATCAAAGCCAAAGATTAATATTTAATCCCTTCATCAAGATTTCTTAATCTTTTGTTCTTCTCCTTTCAAACAAGACAGACAACTTAGTCCCAAAAGGTAACAACTAACAACAATGCTTGGAAATTACAACCAATCAAGTTGGATTCTCCAGGCCATATCAAGGTGAATGAATATAAAAAAAGGCAAGAATCAAGTTTAGATGATGACAAGAATCCACACACCAGCTCCAGCTGTGCACAACATAAGTTATATACATCAGTCTGCAGAGCAAATTTGGTTGAACCATAGATCCACACATACACACAGAAGAACACAAGTGGTTTCATCAGATAAAAATCCTTATAGATGCTCCAATTAACTAGGAACATTTTGTTTCAACATGGTGCACTTCGGCATAACATGATATATGCATCTTCTACTCCTATTTACAATTTCCAAGATATAGTATGACCTGAGATGCATGTGTAATTGCAAGTGCAGGTACTAGGATGTGCTTGGCTTTGACGTGGATTATTAAAATTGCAAGTGCAGGTACTAGGATGTGCTTGGAATCATGGTTTTAAAGGCGTTAAGGCGTCTTAAGGCGACCAGGGGGCGCTCTGACGCCTAGGCGGGCGCTTTGGACGCCTAGGCGCCTAAAGCGGGCGTTTTTCCAAGGCGGAGGAGGGGCGCCTGGACGCCTAGGCGACGCCTTTAAAACCATGCTTGGAATTGAGGTTAAATGTCTCTATTTCCAGAGCTATTTACCCTTAGAAGAATATATAATAAGTTTAGAACACCACAGTTAAGCAACTGCAAACTGAGTCATAGTACCTACTCCAAGGACAAGAATACAATTTGTATTGTTATCTATGGTACAATGTTCTAACAGCAAGATCAATTAGATTATCAACCATCCATTAACAAATTAATAGAAGACAGTGCACTACAGTAAGAAATGTATCAACGATTATAATAACATCATGCCAGCCACTAGTTTCAGAATGCTGTAGCATGATGAATACAGAAGCATTTTATCATTAACTAGCCCAAGCTTTCTTTTTGAAAGAAACATAACAAGAAATCAGGGTAACCAAGCATGAATATTTTCAGGTGACTAAGTTAGCTTCATATTTCAACATATAACAAATTATTTGATTAGTCTAGAGAATCCTGGTTCAAACTTCAAAATAGGTAGTTCTCATTCAACATATATGTATGCTTGACAATTGAATGGTAAAAGAGAAGCTCAATACAAGTATTCTGTAAGTACAAAACAAACCTTGAAACGCCTAAAGCGTGCCTCATTATTCCCAAGGTAACGCTTTATAAAAAGGTCCGTAAGAAAACCAGCCAAACCATCCAGTAGCCATTCTGCTCCAACAGAATATTATATCATCAATACTTCAGCAAATTTTACCTACATAAGTATTAGTATCTCATATGAATTAGCAGGTAGAGATGAATTACCATCATTTGCCTCTTCTGCACTTGTGTATATGCCAAACCACTGCCTTGCAAGGGCGTATGCGAGTTTGATTCTCGTGCCAATAATCTGAACTATTTTACATGTTAAATACAGCAGAACTAGCCATTATGTCATAACTAGGTAGGCTGAGAATCTGATACGGTAATAAAAAATGAATTGAAATGTCTTCATACAAGAGCAAAAATATGCTAAACAAGCAGACCTAAGGCTATTCTATAATGGATCTGTCAAATATCAATACCGGCATGAATGGTTAAAGCACATACAAATCCAGACATATTCAAACATATGTTGATGGAATTAATTGGTGAAAACCAACATATGATAACATCCAAGACAGATGACAGGCTCGTTACACTGGAAAATTTGTAGAACTGGGACTTTTACACACAGAGGAAGGTATCTGTTGCTTAAAGATGCTTTAGGCTATGACTGGTCGTACAGCGCTGGAAATTTAAGGACCATGACAAGTAAGTTTAAAGAACCAGTTTGTTGAATTGCATAATGCGGTTTGCAAAATAGTCACATCAATGGTGGACTTGACAGGGGAGAAAGCAAGAGAACACAGGGGAGAAAGCAGAAAGAACACAAGCATGCACCTGATCTATAACTTTCTCATCATTTAAGATATCTACACTGAAGATGCATGTGGAAGCTCCAAAGCTCGTCGGTGATACTACCATTTCAGATGGAAGAAAAATTTGCTTGTATAAACCAAAGGGAAATGGTGTGGCGAGATAATCTTCATAACAGCTGCAAAACAACAATCATGAAAAACAAATGTCAAGCAAAGAAGTTCAATAATAAATGCCAAAGCAGAAGCTTCTCAAGATACTACTCCCTCCGTTTCATATTACTCCGCACGTTAGCATTTGACCAAGTTTATATGATTAAATTTAACATTTACAATATCAAATATATATAGTATGATAGTATATTTCACCTTGTTTCTATTGGTATTGATTTGGTATTATAATTGTTAATATATTTATATCTATATAATGGCTCAAAATTCATGAAGCTTGACCTTGACCGAAGCTAACGTGTGGAGTAATATGAAACGGAGGGAGTAGTAAATATTAACTCCAAACAATATATATGACAAAATAATGTTTTATAGCACCTGTAAGCGTCGTGAAAAAATGAGATGGTATTAACTCCAAACAATATATATGACAAAATAATGTTTTATAGCACCTGTAAGCGTCGTGAAAAAATGAGATGGTGTTCTCAAGCTTTGACAAAGTCGGAGATAAACACATATGTGATACACTTATTCCATTCTTGTCAGGAAGAACTTCAAATGGGCCAACAACCAATGATATCCACTGTGCACTAACCGGAGTGTTCAATTTATATACATAAGTTTTCCTTGGAGGATCTTCCTTGCTTAAAACCTGCATGACACAGCATCAACGGAATGTAAAAGCAAAACAACCTTCCACTATCAGAAACTAATCACTATGCAGCCAATCATATAGAAGGTTCATTGCCATTGTGAACACAAAAAACACCAGTTTTCCATTAGCAGGTATTTACCTGGCCTCATTGCAACATAGATTGAAAGCATACCTGGTAAAGCAAGTCTCCGTTGCTGACTGCGACTAGATCTGTGCTAACCGTAAACTCTAGATCAAATCTGGGAATAGCACCATGGTGCAAAGAGGATTTTAACATACAACATCAACTAAAATAGCCAGATGGACAAGCAGAATAAAGTTAAATCACTTACGGACAACGTTCTATGGCACTATCAATGCAAGGGAACCAGCAGTGTGCACGTCTTATTTGACTATTACTATGTAGGACATTGTTGACAAAATGAACACCAGTTTCAGCCTTCTCCAAAATATAATCTACACGAACCAGTTTTGTGTTCTTCACCTGCAATAATTAACAAAAACACATTACAACTACACAAGTCCACTCCAATTTTGTCAGAAAATGATATTTGCATTAACAAAACAATTAATATACCTTTTCATTCTCAATTTGCATTTCATTTTCCTTGTCTTTCTCGTTTTCATTTGCGTCATCCTTTTGCTTTTCATCTTCATTCTCCTTCCCCTCTTCGGTTTCCTTGTCCTTCTCCTTCTCCCTCTCTTTCTCCTCTGTCTCCATCTCAATTTTCTCTTCATTTCCGTTCTCCTTTCCATCTTCCTTTTTGTTCTCCCTTTCCTCTTCCTTATCATTTCCCTCTGCAGAACCATTGCAGATTTTAACTGCTTTGTCATCAGAAAATTGAACAGAATTCCCACCATTTTCTTCATGCTTTTCACCATTTCCTCCATCAGGTAACTCAGTGGTTGACTTGACTGATCTCTCAGATGAAATGATGAGATTAGGTGCAGATTCGCTAGTTAGAGAAGAAACGTAAGCTGAGCATGCAGCATCAGCAGCAGTCTTCAAACATGATACTGACAACCAACTCGGTTGACCATCAACATTTTTCCAGTGAGGAGAATACTCAAACTCAGCAGCCTCACCATCCACCAATATGTTCCTAATTGTCATACTGTCAGCATGTAGAGCAAACGTATCGTTCTCAGCTAGAAGAACTTTTATCTCAGTGTACCTTAATGAACGAAGCAAACATAAAGTTCAGCAAGCTCCCATGGCACCAGAACAGAAGGAAATTAGCAGTGCCATCGCAAAATAGGCACAAAATGCTAAAATACGATCAGTGTGAGGATGACGTGTAGCATCACAGTGATAGTGTGACAGAAAAATGGTAAAATACCATAGCAAAATAGGCACAAAATGGTAAAATAATATTTTCCAACTCAATGATCTTTAGACGGTACAAAGCGATATTGCCCAATTGCACTAGACTTCTCAGAAAGAACCAATCACTAATATACCATTGGGCCTTGGATGATACTTACAAGAAAATTTCAGCATTTAGTCGAGGACTTAAGTTAAAACGAATGCACAGCCAATTAAGATTGAGAGAGAACTGAATTCAAGTTAGGTAGAATATATTACTATGTATTTATGTTGGCACCTCATGGCATCACTTTCAATAGTCATTTCTCAAGGCCATGGCCAACGCTCCACAGTGGAGTGCTGCCCCAGCTGTCCAGGTAGATATGCACAGAAAAGCTAATGCTTGCAGACCAATACTACTTCCTGCAGAGGAGCCAGCCTCTCCACTGACAAAAGCAAGGAAGAGAAACGAAGGAAGAGGAAAACAGGAGAAAAGCAAGGACGTGATGACAGAAAAGGTAGATAGAGACAAAGCAGGTGGTGGCTCATGTATGCTGCCTCCGTTTGACAGAGAGCAATTGAAACAATACCCTCGTAGTGTTTTGAGCATGGAGCTAACGCATACTATTGCTCCCATAAATCATGCCCTAACTATCCAGTACACATGTGAGAAGGCTAAAATGCGAAGGGTGTCTCTTTTCGTATTATGTCAGTACACCATTCCTGCATATGGCTGCTGCATGACCCAGCTATGATCATATTGTATGCATTGCTCTAGAGAAAAGAAAGATGAAGATGCCAGGCTGCAACACCATGTCACACTAGAATTTCATTAATAACCACACTAGAATGTCACACTAGAATTTCATTAATAACCACACTAGAATTTCATAGTTATATAGTGAGATACTCCCTCCGTCCAGAAATAACTGACTTGGGTTTGCCTAGATACAAATGTACCTATACACTAAAATGCGTCTAGATACATTCGAATCTAGACAAACCTAATTCAATTATTTTTGGACGGAGGGAGTACTATGCATGAAGGAAGCATAGCAAGACCAGGAAAACAAATGTGGGATTCTTTCGCAGTTTGCAGGTTTCTGCTGATCTCGGACTATTAGTCATAACCGTCTTGCAACTAAACCAATGGGGTCCTTGCACTAGCCAATGGAAAGAAGGAATGGGTGCCTTTTCAAGTATCTAGACCACTGCAACATGTCATTATTACGTCATACACTTTATGATCTGAGAGCTTATTACTAAGGCAGTCAACAAAATGGGTTACATAAATAACTTCTCAATATATTTTTCCAGCGATTTATTAAAAAACAACTGTTCATCCAGAATGTGAGTCTAGAACATAAATGTTTTAACTAAACCATTGGCTTCACCTATGATTATGCACAAATTCGGATAACTACAGAAAACGATGAAAGCAAATTATAACATTGAAACATTGTGTGTGACATTTCTTCCTGGCATGTTATTGGGCAATGGAGCCAAGCCAATGATTGGAGTTCTAGTGTACGCTTTTTAGTTGGTGGTGACAATGCAGCCACACGATCTTCTGTTGGCCTAGGCCAGATTCGATTTTCAGGTTATGCTTTAGAGAGTCCAACCAAATGGATCAACATTTCCAGTGCTCGTGGCAAACCATGAAAGTAGTGACGATGGGGCTCTTGAATGCTACAAGGAAGTCGTCCGCAACAAGCACAGCAGATCAGCATGTAAACCCGTCAAAACCTATTTGGACACCTTTAGGCCATTCACCCAATTATCCCGTGACCATACTCACATTGAGAAGTCAAAACGAGCAATCTGGGATTCAATAACATGAACCAATTCATATACTCACATTAGTCGCTTGCATACCCCAGCCAAGAGATCAACTAGGCATGATAAATAATGGTGATCAATGACCTCAGACGGCTAAGACAACTCTGGAAGCTGTGTAGTGCACTTTCTGTGTGCATAAAAGGCACAATTTATGCAGCGTCTCCAGACATTTTGGGCTACTTCACTCAATTGAAAAACAAGAACTTCCGTTCGAATGTTTTGACACCTCATTTACTAACCCAGCATTCACTGTCATCATTTCAAGAAAAAGGTCCACTATACTTCCCTTAAGAGTGGTGCTAAATTATGAAGTTTTTCTTAGCTCCAATTAACCGCTTGCCTTTTCCCACCTCGTTATCCAGCTCACACATGGGTGGGTGGGTGGGTGTTTGTGTGTGTGTGTGTGTGGGGGGGGGGGGGGGGGGGGGTCTGGTTTGATGATGTTCGCATCCATGTGTGCTTCAAAGTGGCAAAACTGAGTAAATGATCACCCATGTAGCAATACTACCATCCATGCAACAGAAACTCCTAAGCAAAGGCGGGCACAAGGGTTAAGTGAACTGCTTTATGAACATACAGGGTCAACAGAGTGAAAATATCCGTGAAGCAGACAACGTGCTACTAACTAAATGTGAACATCTTCCTTATGTTAAGAAGAGATCTACATAGAATTGTGTCCATTTTAGCTGACACATAACACAAATCCAAACTCGTATTTCTTTCTGATTTCTCAAATAAACAGTTATATGTTGTTTAAGTTGTTCCTTGTAGCTTTGAGACAGTACAATCCCCTCCATTTAGAATTTCCAAATCTAATGAGCTTCTGATGCAAAACTAAATCACCTCTGGAACATATCGAATTATCACAAAAGTTTCCAAACCAAAAGTGTACCAATTAAGAAACTTTATTTTTCACAGGAAAATGGACACACAGGTACATATGAAGGAACTACAATGATAATTTCTCTTTAACCAAAATCCACTTCTCTTTTTCCCTCGGAAACAGCTTATACCACAAAAAATGCATATTCACAAAAATCCGCCCCTAAAACTGATCCCAGCGATAATTTAGCTGTTAAGTACATAAAGTAGCTTTCCCACAAAAAAAGAACATAAAGTAGCTTGAAATTTTGCCCGATGGTAGTTGAGCCCACTGCCATCCCATCTACGACTACTATTTATAAAAAGGATAATCAGTTGTTTGCAGAGGGTTTGAGTCCACTGAATTTTATATGAACACCGTAGGAGCTATATGTTTCTCAATTACTGCACTCCCAGCGTGCCTCAATTTTTATCCTCTTTCGTTTTCTTACATGAACACAGCAAGCTATGAGAAAGGAGATGAATTAATATGCAGGACAGGACTACTGTATATGCTTATATCAGGCTATCAGCTAAACGGAAGCTCATTTTTAACAGTTCAACTAAGGTAGCTACTAGGCATTTGCCTACAGCAAGGAGCAGTACATTTTCTTTTTGGTAAAAGGCTCACTCCTATATTGCAAAATTAACCCACTAAATTTGATAATGGCAGCAATAGATGCACAGATTGAGAAATTGGTCAGACTAAAAACAACAAAACCTCAATGTAACTGTGTTCTCTACTCAATTAGCTCCGATTCGTAGACAAATCAAACAATACAACTGTCAATCCTTTGGAACTAAGTGGCCCACGGCATTGCACAATTCCAACAACCATCGAACATGGACCGAACAATTCAAACTCCAAAGCACAAACACAGACGCTCACAAGCTCAATCACCAACTCCAAACCCTAGACCTCGCGGCCCGAACCATAAATGCCATTAAGCATCGTCGATAAGCAGCTAAAGTCGCGCACATTAGGGCACGAGCATGAGTGGGTCGAAGTTATTCGGGCAGAATATAAGCGGTGGCGCGGCTCACCCGTAGATCAGCTGGTTCTCCATGTCGATGGAGAGGCACAGCTTCTGGTGGAGCACGGTGGCGCCTCCGCCGGCGCCCCCTTCCGGCTTCTGCTTCCGCGCCTTAGCCATCCTGGAGCTCCTCGAATGTTTCTCCTCTTCTAGGGTTTGGAAGCTTCGAAAGGGGGGGATTGGTCGGAGTACGGTGGTGTCGGGGACTCGGGGGTTAGTGAGCTGGTGGTGGCGGAGGCGTGGAGGGGCGCCACGTCATCGCGGGCGCTCTGAGAGACGCGAGCCGAGGAGAAGGGGAGGGTGATTTATAGGCCAGATGAGCGAGCGCTCGCCGGCGCTGGAGCCTGTCGCGGCTCAGATCTTTCGCCGCCCGGCGACGGGTCTGCGTGGACCCGGTGTATGGGTTGCGGCGTGGGACCGGAAGCCTCCAGGGCCGCGACGACTGACATGGTAATGTTACGTCGTGGCAGTCTATAGACCGGGTGTATGGTAGTGCTGTGATTGGCCTCTATCCACTTTTCCTGTTCTCTTTTTTTTACGATTTTTCTGTATTTTTAGAATTCGGACTTTAAAAAAAACATAGTACAATCGTAAACGCTCACGGTACTATATGCACTTACCCCTATGAATGCACACACGCATATCATATCCCTATGAGCATCTCCGATAGACTGAATCGGTGGATCAGGTCTTGAAATTAACGAAGCCACACTCATTTATTAATCAAGGTTCAACATATTACAAAAGCCGCAACAGAAGCTAGACATGACGACCATGTTCATCTTGCACACAGCTTCTAGCAAGCGCGTGCGCCTCCTTATTCGATTTCCTTCGCTCATGGACCAAGATCAACTCCTCAAAATCCACCTTCGACTCGTTTATCTCCATGACGACGTGTGCATATACTCTCATTGTGCCTTAGTCCAAGTTGTTGATGACGCTCAGGCAGTCACTCAACACCCGTACCCTCCGGGTGTTGAGGAATTTTCTGTTGTCATTTGTAATCTCTACACATCAGCTTCTAGCTCGGTCGAGGATTTGAGGATGGGCTGTTACGCGGGCCTGCATCTCTGAAGTGCTTCTCATTTCCTAGCTTTTTTTGAGAAAATCTCATTTCCTAGTTGCCTCTGCCAAATGGTAGCCTTCAAGTAATGGACTTATCTATCACGTGGGACCGAAAGCCTCGAGGGTCACAATGACCGACATGGTAAAGTTATGTCATGGCAGTCTATAGACCGGGTGTATGGTAGTGTTGTGATTGGCCGCTATCCACTTTTTCTGTTCTCAATTTTTTAGGAATTTCCTCTTCTCATTAGTTTAAACAACAACCTTATTGTCCTTAGATCATCTCCACTTGGGGCCCTAAAGCCCCCTAAGAGGGCTATCGGGGCTGACGGTGCTCAAAATCACGTCAAGCATGCCTCTCAATTCTTTTTCGGTGCCAGCGTGGCCCATTTTGTTATCTGGCGCCCCTAGGCCGAACCCAACCCACATGGGGGCTAGCGGGGGCGCTGGATGGAGCTGAAAAGGACGTGGGCAGCCCTGGCAGTGGGAGAAAGCCGTCTCGTCCTCAAAGCCCCTTCATTCCGCCATTTCCACCACTTCCCGCTTTGTCTTCCCGCCATTTTCCTTGCTATATCTAGGTGTCCCTCCCTCCCTTCCTGCCCCTCCCGTCGCCGCCATGGAGAGGCTCAATCTCAATTCTACGAGGTCGTGAGGTTTGCCCGCTACAACATCCTCGCACCGCCGCGCGCGAGGCTTCTGGTCGGCTTCAAGCTCAGCTACGCCGGTGTTCCCGTGGTGTCACTCTTGTGTGGAACCAAATTTGCGATGCAGATCGGAGAGCGCCACCATGAGCTGCCGGAGCGGAAGAGGGAAATGGCCCGGTACTCACCCATGAGCATGTATTGGCGGAAGCGGTTCAAGAAGTAGCGGACCGGGGAGCTTGCGTTGTGCGGAGCTCACCGGTAGTAGCTCCACCCGAATCTGCGCAACCCCGACCGGAGGCAGCGCTTCTAGGTAGTGCCCAGGCGTACGTCCTACACCGCTATCGACATAGCACACCGTGAAGTTGACGCGGAGCGTCGTGAAGAATTCATGGGGAGGGCAAAGGCTGTCGGGATTGTCGACCTCGATTCCAACACGGATGAGGAGGACGTCGACGCAGTAGACGACATCAATAACGAAGATGGCGATAGCGGTAGTGGAAGCGGCATAGTCGATTAGGATTACCTTCGTCGCCCTTCGTTTTATCTATATATGAATGAATATGTAAATAGATGGTCCTATTGGGAGTGTGGTTGGGAACACTCTCTGTAAGGGTAATTGTCCCTATGTGTGGTTAATGACAATCCATATGGACTAATGATTTTATTGAGTTTTATAAGTAGGAATATACTACAAGAAATGTGTTTACTTGTGACCTTCTCATAGTGACGAGGAATGAAATCGTCATAGATCTATGACGATTTCGCACAAGATGATCATAGACCATTTAGAGAGGACAAAACCCTATAGAATTACGACGATTTGTATCAGAATTTCTTCGTATGAAATCATCATAACCTACGTGACACAACCTACGTGGCACGGCTAAGAAACTTATTTATAGCCGATTATGACCAATTTAGATCGTCATATTATTAAAATATGATATATTAAGTTGGTTGGTAGCCCACATCAGCTATTATGTCTATGTGTCAACTAGTGTATAGTATATGTCCATGTGTCAATATACTTGTGAGTAGGGCCACCAAACTGACAATAGATAATTGCAAAAATAAAGGCCAGCGAGTGGTATTGAACTCGCGATTTGGAAGAAAGTTTATACAACTTTAGATATGCTAACAACCACGACTCACCAGCATCCTTGTCATATTTTCGCGCACACATCTTATCTATACCTAATAATAAAGGACAGATTATTTCTTCCGGTCCAACACTTTTTAAGACCAATTTACTCTCCCGCCAAACCCCATATTACCCACTATGCCACCCGTAAGTGAAATACAGTTTTTTTTTCGGTCGAGAGCGACCCAAGTCTCTATCTAGGACGGACGCTGGGCTTTTTCATCAATCAAATGGGCCACCTCCCTCCGAACCGCGTGACTGCATCGATCGGACCTTCGAACCGCACGACTCTGCAATAGTCCCACATCGGCAAACCTGGCCAACGGGCCGGCCCGGCCCAGCACAGGCTTTGCGTGCCTGGCCCGGCACGGCACGTGGCGGCCCGTGAAGCTCGCGTGCCGGGCCGTGCCGGCACGGGGCCTGCCTCTCAGGCCCGGGCACGACACATATGCTTGGCGGGCCGGCCCATGGCACGTGAAGCACGTAGGCCTGATAGATGTTTTTTGCTGGCCCGTCAATTTATCCTATAATAAGCATTGATTATCTTTTAAAACAGCAATGTTTGCTCGGCCTGGTGGTCGAGCGGAGGGGGCGCGAGCGGTAGGTCGTGAGTTCGAACCCCCCGTCAACCTTTTTGCGCTAATATATGCAGATTTCCCGCCGCTAGCAGGCTTCACGGGCCGGGCCGCGTGCCTGAGGCCTCGGCACAGGCACGACCCCAGCCGGGCCATGGGCCGTCACCGGCCCGTCTGACAAGTGTTGTGCCGGGCTTCTGGCGGGCTTAAGCCCGCGTGCCACGGGCCGGCACGCCCAGGCACGGCCCGTTGGCCAGGTTTGCACATCGGTCCTTTATGCTGAATTTCACCGGTTTATTAGGTTTACAATATTCCTTGAATCAGTAAGCCAATCGAGAGGACAAATTGCCCAGACGGATGGGGAGAGGACAGAGGGGGCGACTGTTCTCGGTGGCGTCAGAGGACGGAACAAGCAGAGGGAAGACCGAGGTGGGTACCAAGGAAGGATGAGAGAGGCGAGCGGGGGGCAAGACTCGTGGACGTCTCAACGAGTGAGATCGATGGGAGCTTGGGGCGGCGAGATCGGTGCTTAAGGCGGCGGGCCGGCGCCGAGGACGAGCTGCTGCAGAGAGAGGCATCCGGCGACGGCGGCGCGGACGTCTCAACGAGTGAGATCGATGGGAGCTTGGGGCGGCGAGATCGGTGCTCCAGGGCAGGCGGGCCGGCGCTGGGATGAGCTGCTATAGGGAGAGGCGTCCGACGACGGCGGCGCTGCAGGTCAGCAAGGAAAGCGGGCCAGGCGAGCGGCCGAGCGGGGGGCGGGGAGAGAGGCAGGGTAAACCGAACGGGGGAGGGGCGCTGGTGGCGCTTGACAAGGAGGGAGAGGCGCGGCTGCTGGGCGTCAGATCGAACGAGAGGAGTGTGGTTCCTGTGCGTGATGTTGTTTCAGGCCGAGGCCGTGGATTGTTTGTGTGCGGGGCTAGGTGCGTGCGTGTGTACCTGCTGTGTGTTGTTCCGGCCGGTGTGTGTGTCGTGTTGAGTAGGACTAGGTGAGGTTAGATTAGGGTCTCGGTGAGGTTAAGTAACAAAAAATATTTAATTATTTGTATGTTGTATTTGTAAAAGACTTATAAATAGTTTTTAGATAAATAAAAAATCTAGAAAAGGCCTGGGTTTTAGTTTGGAATTAAAAGAGGGGAATAATATAGAGAGAGCGGTGCGGCTGCTGTGCGTGTGGTGTAGTGGCACTGAAGAGAGTCGAGGAAAGATTATGGCGCAGGTCCCTGATCTAGTTTTGCCTTCCGATCGTGCTTCTTCTACCTGCCGGTCCTAAGATTTTGTTGCTTGGAGTTAGATCTTACACTATGCCATTCCTCTGTCACCAAATGTTCAGTTAGCCGAGAAATGCACTGGCAACCCTTCTGTCCTCCTCCTCACGCCTAACATCGTGACCCTTCCATCCATTCATTATTTTTTCCTGATTCGATTTGTATCTTTCATGTCCCGCTTTGGATGGTCATCGGTGGCGGCGATAAATGGTAGGGCTGTTTTGACTGCAGTTATTTGGGAGGAAGCGACTACTGAGCTAGCCATGTTCGACTGATCCACCGATTTTTTTTGTCAGTTCTCAGCTGATCCTCTCAGTCAAAAAGTTCTCAGCTGATGAAATGTTGTGTTGTTGCTATAATATGTGTGAGACGTTTGACATGAGTAGCGGTGGTCGTTCTCCTGCACATTGTCAAGCTATTCGTGGCGCGATAAGTAGATATGTCGAGTACGAGCTCAATCTCCTGCACATTTTCAGGTCCCTTTGTGTCGTGACGGATATGTGTTTGCTTAAATAAAAGGTATATAAAATATTATTGTCGTGACGGATATGTGTTTGCTTAAATAAAAGGTATATAAAATATTATTGTCGTGACGGATATGTGTTTGCTTAGATAAAAGGTATATAAAATATTATTTCCCTTTCATTGCAATGCGCGGGCATATTGCTAGTATTAGATAATAATCATCCATGTCGTAGTCAGCAGATAAATGGCGCAAAAATATGGTGGTTTCTAGTCCCGAACCTGCGACCTCATGGTAGGGAGGTGGGATTCTAACCACCACGCCACCAACTTTGTTTTGTTCTTTTACAACGCTAGCTCCTTATGGACTTTCCTCTCTTCGATCGGGCCTGGGCCTCCATAGACGGTTGCCCTTTTTCTTGCTGGCCTAGGCCTTGGCGTCTGGTTCATAAGGTCCAGCCTATCACGGCTGGTCCATTTAGGAAGTTTTTTTCATTTTTCAATTTTCTTAGTTATTTTGTATCTTTTTTCATAAAAAGTTCCAAAGAATTGATTTTGGCTCTAATTTTTTTATAAAATTCAGTAGATCCTCTTAGGGTGTTTATAATCAATACTTTTCCTATTTCAAAATAGAGGATTTACTTATCCCACGTTAGTCCATGGTAGGAACAATATCATGATTCAAAATATGATTTTGAAATTAAAATTTTGAATTCGAAATTTTGGGATTGAGTTTTGCTAAACTTGCACAGGATCCCTGAATAAATAGCATATTGTGAGTCTAAAATTGATTTTTGCAAAAAATCACGACCACAGATCATGTACATGTAGTTCAAATCGGACCTAGTTCCTACTGTTTCAGCAGAAATATGTCTTTTTCACGAGGGGTAAAAGGAAAGGTTTGAGATACTCCAGTTGGGACAATGTCCATATAAGGTGGTCTAGTATTTTTTTAAAATGGGTTCATACAATTTTGAAACTTCCATTTGGTGGTTGCTTCAAAAAAATGGAAAATGATTTTTTTGTTCGACGAAAATGAAAACTTTCTCCTGCAACATTGTTCTCCATTCCATGATACACATGCGTGCATGATATGGGCATATTATCAGAAACTATGTCGTGATTCTAGCCATAATATTGGTCGTTTAGCCTAAAAATCATGAAAGCTCGAACATGATAGCTCATTTCTGAGAAGGTTTTTTCGAGATACAATCAATATACCAAGTTTGATATTTTTCCTTAAAATTTGTCACATAATATGACTCCACGCGAAGTTTTTAGATTGTTCGGATCATTTTTGAGTTTTTATACCCGTTTCAAACTAAGGTCAAAATGGAGGGCATGAAGGCTCTTAGCTAGGGGATGAGCCTCGCTAGACTTGCATTGGATATCTGAAGAAACATCATATTGTGAGCCCAACAATGATTTTTGCAAAAAATCAAGAGCATTAGATTATGTACTTGTAGTTCAAATCGGACCCACTTTCTACCGATTAAGCAGGAATTTGTCTTTTTCACCATGGGTGGACGAAAAGGTTTTAAAATCTCCGGTTGAGATATTGTTCATGTAAGGTGGGTTTAGTATTTTTTTAAATGGGGTGGTGGCATTTTGTATTCGCCATTTGGTGTTGCTTCACAAAACGCCCCGATTTTGGCACTCCGAAAATAGAAAAATGACTTTTTCGTGCGATGAAAAGGAAAACTTCCTCCTGCAACATTGTTCGTCATCCCAATATACACATGAGTGCACAATATGGGCACATTATCATAAACTATGCAGCGATTGTAGCCATAACATTGGTGGTTTCTCTTGAAAGTCATGAAACCTCGAACATGATAGGTCATTTCTATAAATGTTTTTTTGAGATGCAATCAATATACCAAATTTGGTATTTTCTTTGCAACTATGTCACTTCATATGACACCACGCGAAGGATTTATCTTATTCGGACCATTTTTGAATTTCTTATGCCCGTTTTCAAATTTTCCCGTTTTAAACTATGGCCAAAACAGCGGGCATGAAGATAGGAGCTGAGCCTCGCTAACTTTGCATTAGATCTCAGAAGAAACATCATATTTTGAGTCTAATAATGATTTTTTCAAAACATCAAGAGCATTAGATCATGTACATGTAGTTTAAACCGGACCCACTTCCTACCGATTCGGTATACATTTGTCTTTTTTGTCAGGGGTGGACGAAAAGGTTTGCGAAACCCCGATTGGGACATTGTTCATGTAAGGTGGGTTTGGTATTTTTGAAAAATGGGGTGGTAGCATTTTGTATTCGCCGTTTGGTGTTGCTTCACAAAATACCCCGATTTTGGCACTCCGAAAATAGAAAATGACTTTTCCGTGCGACGAAAAGGAAAACTTCCTCCTGCAACATTATTTGCCATCCCAATATGCACATGCGTGCACAATATGGGAACATTATCACAAACTATGCCGCGATTGTAGCCATAACATTAGTCGTTTGTCTTGAAAGTCATGAAACCTCGAACATGATCGATTATTTCTATGAAGTTTTTTAGATACGATCGATATACCAAATTTGGTATTTATTCTTTGCAACTATGTCACATAATATGACACCACGTGGAGGATTTATCTTGTTCGGACCGTTTTTTGAATTTCTTATGCCCGTTTCCAAATTTTCTCGTTTCAAACTATGGCCAAAACGGCGGGCATGAAGATAGGAGCTGAGCCTCGCTAACTTTGCATTGGACATCTGAAGAAACATCATATTGTGAGTCTAAAAATGATTTTTGCAAAAAATTAAGAGCATTATATCATGTACTTGTAGTTTAAATCAGACCCACTTCCTACCGATTCGGCATACATTCGTCTTTTCCGCCAAGGATGGATGGAAAGGTTTGCGAAACCCCGGGTTGGGACATTGTTCATGTAAGGTGGGTTTAGTATTTTTGAAAAATGGGGTGGTAGTATTTTGTATTTTCCGTTTGGTGTTGCTTCACAAAACTCCCCAATTTTGGCACTCCGAAAATAGAAAATGACTTTTTCGTGCGACGAAAAGGAAAACTTCCTCCTACAACATTGTTTGTCATCCCAATATGCATATTCATGCACAATATGGGCACATTATCACAAACTATGCCACGATTTTAGCCATAACATTGGTCGTTTGTCTTGAAAGTCATGAAACCTCGAACATGATAGGTCATTTCTATGAAGGTTTTTTTGAGATGCAATCAATATACCAAATTTGGTATTTATTCTTTGCAACTATGTCACATAATATGACACCACGTGGAGGATTTATCTTGTTCGGACCGTTTTTTGAATTTCTTATGCCCGTTTCCAAATTTTCTTGTTTCAAACTATGGCCAAAACAGCGGGCATGAAGATAGGAGCTGAGCCTCGCTAAAGTTGCATTGGACATCTGAAGAAACATCATATTGTGAGTCTAAAAATGATTTTTGCAAAAAATTAAGATCATTATATTATGTACTTGTAGTTTAAATCAGACCCACTTCCTACCGATTCGGCATACATTCGTCTTTTTCGCCAAGGATGGATGGAAAGGTTTGCGAAACCCCGGGTTGGGACATTGTTCATGTAAGGTGGGTTTAGTATTTTTGAAAAATAGGGTGGTAGCATTTTGTATTTGCCGTTTGGTGTTGCTTCACAAAACTCCCCAATTTTGGCACTCCGAAAATAGAAAATGACTTTTCCGTGCGACGAAAAGGAAAACTTCCTCCTACAACATTGTTTGTCATCTCAATATGCACATTCATGCACAATATGGGCACATTATCACAAACTATGCCACGATTGTAGCCATAACATTGGTCGTTTGTCTTGAAAGTCATGAAACCTCGAACATGATAGGTTATTTCTATGAAGGTTTTTTTGAGATGCAATCAATATACCAGTATTTTTTCTTGCAACTATGTCATATAATATGACACCACGCGAAGGATTTATCTTGTTCGGACCGTTTTTGAATTTCTTATGCCCGTCTCCAAATTTTCCTGTTTCAAACTATGGCCAAAACGGCGGACATGAAGATAGGAGCTGAGCCTCGCTAACGTTGCATTAGATCTATGAAGAAACATCATATTGTGAGTCTAAAAATGATTTTTTCAAAAAATCATGAGCATCAGATCATGTACCTGTAGTTTAAACTGGACCCACTTTGTGTCGATTCGGCGGGCATTTGTCTTTTTCGCCAGGGGTAGACGAAAAGGTTTGCGAAACCCCGGTTGGGACATTGTTCATGTAAGGTGGGTTTAGTATATTTGAAAATGGGGTGGTAGCATGCGGTGACCCAGCATACCACTGCATGTGTAGTACACTATAATCATTGATATGACATCCATAGAACACCGTTATGTAAATATCACATCCCTCGGAGTGGTACAACAGAAACATTGCGGGTCCACATTACAGCATACACACTTTATTATTATTACAAACCAGAAGTTCCCAACTTCAAGTGTTACAAAATTACAAACCAAACTTAAGTAGTTTCAGTGGAAGATATAATAGTTCAAACTCATATTCTGAATTGAGCTCAACAATTTATTTCATAAAGTTTATGATGCTCGGCTCAATTAGTTTACTAATAGCTAAGGCAACTACTCGGACTCGTTGCCCTCCACTCCATAGCGTATTTTGTAGTCCACCCCTTCAACTCCTCTAGAAAGGTCTGGCTCCTCGTAGTAGACATCTTCTTGCCCTTCAGCTGCGTACATCGAAGGGTCTTATGGATTCTCAGAGTTTAAGCAGGGGTTCAAAGGAAAGAGTGAGTAACAGCGTTACCCAGCAAGTTCATTATATGCAAGGTAGGAAGTTTGATGCTCTATCTACCACCTCGGACTATAAGTCCTTGGCACTATGCAGTTTTCATAAAAATTTCTTCAAAGATTGATTTTATTATCAAAAACTATGCCCATCAGCCTTCACAGGTTGACTAGAACTTCATGGAGTTCCTTTCCGGCCGCGTTCGTAGCTCCTTCCCGGAACAGGGAGTCTTACACTCTGCAGAGGTGCGTTGCTTTACCCATGAGAGATCAACTCCTTGTTGCACAACCGGGCGTACTTTCCCGTCCACAATTCCGTGATGTGGGGCCCAGCAGGTGATCTAAGCCAATCAATGCCCTCTCCGCGACCCCATATGTCTGCACGATCCTCCGGGGCTGACTACACCTTCGTTAAGCCCCCTTTTGGGCAAGCTACAACCCTGGTGAGTTCTCGAAGACTCTACGAGCCGGTTATGCCCCTGACAAGCTCCATAAAGGTCCGACTGAACCTCCGGCAGCCGCTCATAGATAATCTAGATACCAAAAATGTGGAGCCTAAGGGTGCTCACCCATATGCTGGATCCGCACAAGGAATTCACAGCATCACGTTAAGGTCATCTTGCCTCTATATGGAAGGAAGAAGATACAACTGACTTCTCCGTCCCATTCCAAATCTCATGGTTAACACGTAATATACGGCGCTAGAATCACTAATGTCATGGGTTGTTAATCCTATGATGACTTGTGCACTTGGAACCCTAAGTTCCATTGCCAATCTTTATCATCACTTAGGATGATAATTACATCTTATTTTTTAGAGAAGATAATATTTTCTTTCTCCAGATCATAGATGATAACACACAATTTGCAATATCTTTGATAAAGACTCTTCAAAGTATATGAGCAAGTGATGAACTTGCCTTGTGACTGCATGGTAGTGAAGTCGGATGCTTCCACTTAACCTTGAGCTCCGGTTTCTACAAAGAACCATTATTGCCCGGTAAGGACAATATTTAAAGAAGCAATATGAAATGCATAGTAATGTCATGCAATGGTTTATTATGTGTTTATTTGCATGTTTTACCCTCATAGTAAAAGTTTACTATTTCTTTAATTAAAAGAAAAGTATTACATAAAGTCTTTGAAAAAATATAAACATTATATTTGGTATTTTTATAAAGACTAAAATTATTTAAAGAGTTTAAAAATTGTATTTATTTAATTTTTTAACTCCTTTAAATATTTAACTAAAATTCCTTTAAGGAAATAAGTCTTTATTTTTATTACATTTAATTTACCTTTAAAAAATACAAATTAGTATTTTTCTATAATAGCACTTCCTTTTAGAATTGTAAACATGAATTTTATTCAATTTTTATGTGTTTGTATAATGTTATAAAATTCCAAAAGGAATATTTATCCTAGTAATAATAATTTTAATTTTAGTTACCTAAAATTTCATTTGTTATTTTTCTTAAGTAGAGGACATTGTTTTGGTTCCATTAATATTTTATATATATTTTTAGGATTTTTATTTTATTTCTTAGAGCCATTTTAGTCCTAGGGGTATTTTGGTCATTTGACAATTTAATTAGATTTCCTTTTTAAAACTAGACCTAGCTGATTGGGCTAGCCCAGCCCTGACCCGGCCCATCTGGGCTGGTCAAACCCTTTCTCGTGAAGGGTACTAGACCACACTGGCCCAACACGCACTCCACACTTCTCTCACCCCCTCGTGTTCTTCCTCGACCTGTTGCGGCACGGTGTCGCTGACGCTGTTGCCGCTCGATTGCCGCTGCCCTAGGCCTCCTCAGCCACCGCCGTGGTGTATGGCGAGATTGTGGACCTCGCTCCTTCGCCTGCTCCATTTCGATTTGGCTCTAGAGCCCTCCCTCGGCGAGGCTGGCTCCGTTCCAAACCCTAGGGTTTGGGGTAGGGCCAGTGATGCCTTCATCGCCGCTCCAGTGGTGCTGTGAGGTGCTCCCGTGTTGTTGTGGTGGTGCTGTGCATCCTCAAACGATGTTGTGGCCGTCGCCTCAGTTCGGTGCGGGTTGCAGCGCCCTTCGGGTGCTCCCCGTGCCGCCGTGCGCTCGTTGGCCCCTCTGCTTCCTCTTCTAATCTACAACGAGGACCTTGAGTAAGTTCTTCTGCTTCCTCTTCGTGCTCTCTCTATACTTCCCTTGCTGGCCATTGAGTGCTCCTAGAGAGAAATTCCCCATTAGGGTTACCTGTTCTATTAGGATTTCACTCCTCTGTGTTGATAATTGAGGATACTGAGCTATTTAGGAATGATTCTGGTGTTGATGCTATGTTTAACCATAGCCTACTGATGTCTTGGGAATTATTGATAATTCTGTAAGATAAACTATTATCTTAGCCTTGTTACTGTCAGCACACAATTTGGGAATGTTGTGACTTTAAGCTAGCCTATTATCTGATTAGTGATAATGGTTAACTGGTTTCAGTACTTGAACTTGTATTTGACTATCTGGAATTATCATTGAGGTCTCTGGTGATAGTTCTTCTATGTAAAAGAATGATTCCTAATTGATATATTAGGAAGATGATTAACTATTCCTCTTTAAATGACCTGGATTATGTGATCTCTAGGTAGGATTGGCTTAGTTAGAACAAATCCTGGTGACACCTTCCTAGGAATGGTACACATGGTTTACTCTAGTACTGGCTTTATTCTACTACATGCTCCAGAATGACTTGATGCTAAATTGAGTTGAAAAATCATGCTGGATATGTTGGCTTATGATTTTCAATAATTGCTTTATGCCTGTGATGCTGGTCTGAGGCAATATTAGATAAAACTAAGGTTTTTATCTCATGTGTACCTCTCAAATATGCTTTGGTACTCAGTTTAGAACAATGGTTCTTATAGACTTGAAGAAAATGATTTGCTAAACCATGTTGTGTATTATAGCTTTAATATGAACTGCTTTCTAAGGTGTTGCCATCCTTTGGATGTGCCCAGAAACATTCAGTTACAACTAATGAATAAGTGGATGTATAAGTATGGTTTATTCTCCAAGATCCATGATGCATAGGCTGAGATCTTGGTATTATTTGCAAAGATAGATTGCTTGGCTTTAGTTCTAATTCCTCTATGATGGGTATACCCCACTTGGGTGAATCTGAGAGGATTATGTATAAAACAACACATGCTCAACTAAAAATTAGCATGTGATGGTTTTGTATAACTCACCACACAGGTTGTTTTGTTGCTGCTGTGTTGGTGTTGCTGGTGGCTTGATCTTGGCCTGCACCTCCTGGTGCTATGCCTGCTCCTCCTAGTCTCCTATGATCTGGAAGTTGCCCTTGCTATCCTTATGCACCACCCCTCCTTATGTCACCATTTTGAGGTGAACTATTGGTTAATTTGGTAGAGTGGCTGGTGATTTTGTTGAGGCTTTGGTAAGCTCGATGAAGTCTGAGCGTGTGCTTGAGAAGGAGAGCGTGTTGTCTATGGATGAGCTTTGGCTGAGTGCTCTGTTTGAGTGCTAGTAGTGTTTCTGTTGTATTGACAGCACATTGCATGCATTCTGTGACTAAGTTGTGTGCCTGTGTGGCCTGGTCGTGTGGATCAACTCAAGTGATAATATCTCCACCTGATACTTTTTACTGTTTACTGCCTGGTGAAACTTGCCCCTTTTAATGACTCGATGATGTAATTTGAACAATGCATTTCATTGTTCACCACTGAGAGTAACACTAACTGTTTAACTCTTGTTTTCCTTTTAGTTGGTTTTCATCTTATTTACAGGAACAAGATCTAGAGATACAAGATTTAGTCTGGAATACTAAGTAGCATAGGTCTTAAATGTAATCTTTTTTCTTTATTCTTTTTGTAAAGAATCCTGTAAAGATTTATTATAAGGAAATAAAGTTGTATTTCCATTCTCTTTAATCTTCTACTTTTGATGTATTTATTACAATTTGTAATGTTGTGATATAATCAGGAAATAAGAATCCATTTCTTATCTCATTTTCATTTCTCAGATCCTTATTGTTGTTTACTATATCTATGATTTAATCAAATAATGTTAATATAGTATTTTGGAAAACAATTTAATATTCCTAACTTCCAAATCTTAAGTATTTTCAAATTGATCTAAATTTCGAATTTGAATTCATAATAACTTCCCCAAAAACCTAATAATTCCTAAAGGTCATGTCAAAATTCATAGCAATCACTAACAAGAGCTATTCCTACCTCTAGTTAGCGAAAGAAACTCGGATCCCTTTAGGGTTTTGTTTTGCAAAAAAATTACCCTGATTTTACATATGCATGCATGCACGAACTTAGATTCCTATTTCTACCCTTCGTTGTATCCTAATGCTGGGATGTTACATAGCATTTTGTATTCGCCGTTTGGTGTTGCTTCACAAAACGCCCCAATTTTGGCACTCCGAAAATAGAAAATGACTTCTCCGTGCGATGAAAAGGAAAACTTCCTCCTGCAACATTGTTCATCATCCTAATATGCACATGCATGCATAATATGGGCATATTATCACAAACTATGCCGTGATTCTAGCCATAACATTGGTCGTTTTGTCTTGAAAGTCATGAAACCTCGAACATTATAGGTCATTTCTATGAAGTTTTTTTAAGATGTAATCAGTATACCAAGTTTTCAGATACTATATCATATAAATGACACAATGCGAAGGTCTTCCATTTTTTCGATTTTTTTTAGCTAGCTATGCCAATTTTAAACCAAGGACACATGTCCAGCCAGTCAGAATGCAAAACGAGGGTACCCACGGATCACCCAATAAAACGGATATTGACCTTCCACGAGCGCTCGATCCAACGTTGTGGAACTCATCTCAGACCCTCAGCCAGCGAAAATTTGTACCTTGGCGCTGGAGAGGTTCAATTTTATCGCGTGAGACCAAAAGTCTAGGTCAGGCCACCCCAATTCCACCACACTCACCCATCGCGCAAACCACCCCTGACACCTCACACACTCGTGTCTCCTCTCCCCCTCACCCACCTGCGTGTGCTGCCTCCATCACCATACCATCTCCTATGTCACCGCTACCACATCGCCGGCCACCCAACACCTCGACGCCCCTCCTCCCCCTACGCCACCTCCGCCCTCTCACCGTTGGCACCCATCTCCTGTCACGAGATTTCTCCCCTGCACCTGACCCCATCTAGATCGAGGGAGCGGCCCCGCTATGCTTCCCGTCCTCGCCGGACGCCGGAGGTCCATGGAGGTGACAGCGCCCCTGCTAACGCTGGTGCCATGCACGGCGAGGAGGTAGAGGTGGATTCCGGGCCTGGGCCAGACCCCAGATTTGGCCGTCTCCTCGCTGTCCACCAGGTCGTTGACTCGATTTTCTAATCCCTATGCAGATGGCGGTGACAAGAGCGACGGCGGTGCGCGGGACTGAGAGGGTCGTGGCGGGGGCGCCTACGGCAGTGGGGGCCATCGCTGCTGCCGTGGCGGCGTAGAGGCTGATGGCTCTTCTCATGGTTACACATGTTCAGCGGAATAGGGTTTCATATGCGAATGCTTCTTTTTCAGTTTAGTTCATATGCACACAATTGCCTAACATATGCTTCATGGTATATACTTGATTGACCAACTTCCGCTGCTTGGTATACACATGTCTTAGATACTGTACTTGTAAGTGAAACAAATTTCATGCTTAGTTCTGGTAATACCATGATGTTCTGTACTTACATCTAGGCTTCCTTTTGATCCAGGACTACTTGTGTATATATTAATGTTCTACACTTATATCATTTGGCTGGAAGATTCCTATTCAATTTTGTTTCTTTTTTATCTTGTACACATTGTTTTTGGTATTTCTCTGATCAATGAAAGCAGGGTTGATATAAGATTGATCTAGTTGTTGTGATAAAAGTGACTGTGAGCATGTAGTCGATATATGAATATTGTGAGCTTTATTTTTTTGTCGAGTTTCGTGTGTTGATGCTTCATTTCATGTTCTCCTTAGGATATGTCTACCTAGCCATGGCTGCTCCCCTGGAGACTGCCGCTAGGCATGCCTACATCCGAGGGCTGTCAATTGCCACAACAATCAAGTACTTACATGGAATAGCTGCAACGACCAGTGTCAACGACATGTCTATGGTCTTCTACAATAATGCCATTATGCGTGTCCGCCGCTGCTCCACGACTGGCATTGGTGAGAGCTCAAGGTTAAGAACCTCCTATATTCTTGTTCTACTTGTCCTAGTATAGTTTCATCTGTCTGTTGTCTTTGCATCGGATTTCCCATGGAAGATTATCTATGTGTTCAAGGTGTGATTGCTAGCTTTCTAAAATATCTTAAACAAATTTGGTGATGTGATAGGGTAATTTGCTTGGTCAAATCTTTCGACATTGGCAAAACTGGCCACAACAGCTAGCCGTTACCATGTGATTTGTAGTTATGGTCTAGGGATATCAGTAGCTATGCATGTGAATGGAAACTTTGTTCCTCCTAGTATGCTTTAGACATTGCTAGCTTTCTAAAATATCTTAAGTGAATATGGTGATGTGATCGAGTGTGCCATTTAATCAACCGATTGTTCTTGCCAGCATTAATGTTATAAGATGTGACATACACATGTACAGGTCTAATACACATGTTCAACACGAACTTGTAAGATTATCTTCTCCCTCTAGTTCCTAGACTCGCTACTGTTTCTTCTGAATGGCAGACAATTGAAACAAGCTTCTGTCACGCACCTAGCCAGGACCCAGGCATCCATGACTGAGGTGGTCGGGTTGGGCTAGTTAGAAACTAACTTGGCTATCAAGCCTATGTAATCTGGTGAGAGCAAGGGAATCGGCAGGATGTATGTATGATGTAGTTGTAGCTTAGACTAGTTTCCCCTTTCCAGTTCTTCTTCCTTCTAAAGATTCCCTTCTCAATTGTATCCAAAGTACACAGAATCTGGTCTCTAATTCACTGTATGTGACACTTGTGAGTTAAGACTGATACTCCCTCCGACCCAAATTAATTGACTTGTATTATATAGATTCGGATGAATCTAGCACTAGAATATGTCTAGATACATCTGAATCTAGACAAATTCGAGTCAAGTAATATGGACCGGAGGGAGTAGCTTTATTGACACTTTCTTGTAGTCGTGGACTAGTGGCAGCAGAAGGAGTAAGCAGATTTCTGTCTCTTGCAAGGGTTATTTTGGCAAATACTTTCTGCAATCACTTTCTTCAAATACTTTGTACTAGTACCACTTTAAAAATTGCGGATTGTTATTGCCAGCATTAATTGCAGAAGTAGATTAAATAGTGTGTTAAATTTATATTAAGGAAATCATTTTGGTACCATAAATTTACTTAGTAAGATGACCTGACAATATTCGGACTCGTTGGAGAATTTATCAACAAATCTCATGCTGCTTTGTTACACTACTGTTGTTGCCTATTTTATGATTCTACTGTTTCATAATAGTTGCCAACTATTTTTTAAACTTGGCTTTTCCTCTTTTCCAGGAGTTACAGCCAAAGAAATTCGAGAAAAGCTTGAAGACCCGTTAATTTTAGAGCTACTTGTATTCTCACAGTCAAAATATCTAGCTGTTTGGAACAAACCAAGTAACGATTGGAATAGATAATAGACTATTCTTGGCTGTTATTTGAAATTTTCCATGTCTTTTATGTTTCATTTCGAATGTTATGTAATATGATGAATAGAAATTTGATGAGCAGAATCATATTATAAAATTATTGACTGTGATTTTCGGGATAGGAGAAATATGGAAAAAGGGCTGAAAATTATACTAGACCAAATATTATTTGGACTCTAAATAGGCCATGGCCCAAATTATATTGAAAGAAATGTTTCGAAAAATAGAAAAAACTAAGAACAAATTGGACGGTAAAAAGGCCAAGGCCCAAAACTGAAATGTGAAACACAATGGCCAAAGCCCATAGCAGTAACGAACCATGGTAGAGGAAGTAAAAGGCAAAAATTATTGGGCTTAGCCCAAGCAAGCAACCGAAATGGACTGGGCTGATTTCGATTTAAGACGATTTAATTTTGTCACAATTTTTCCACGTAGGATCGGCCATGTAGGATCTTACTTGGCCAGGCTAGATGGACCGTGACGATATTGGATCATCATAGACGTTATGACGGTCCAATATCGTCATAGACGGTTATGACGATTTTACCAAAAACATCGTTATAGTTTATTTGCGACGCCCAGCTTTCGATGTTCTCAAAATCGTCATAGAATCGTCATAAACATACTACTATGAAGATTCGGTTACGAAAATAGAGGGTCATATATAGCCAGATTCCTTGTAGTGATATTCCATATGTCATGCTTGTAGTCCATGGGTTGGATTCGAGTATGGATGCCATGAAGATAGAAATTACATTGAGTATTGGTATCAAGATCATCGAGTTGAAGAGAAGAATTTAATTTGATCAAGATCTTGAGAGTTTGATCTTAATAAATGAAATTCAAGTTATTACTCTAAGTCGGTGTCTTGATAGCCTCATGAGTTGAGCTATGGTTGACTAAAGGTTTAGAGCGTGCAATCAAATAAATAAATCTTTATGTACCTCAAGATATTGAGATAGATCATGAGAAGATACTTAGTTGACCAATACAAAGAGTGAAGAGTGAATCCAAGTTGGTCAAAACATGAAACATAAAGAATGTACCACATGGATCTTGTGGTATGGTAAGCATGGTCAATTATGCTTCATAAACTAACCCATTATATATGTGCATTTGTGTTTTCTATATGGGCTAGGTATATTTTCATGGGCATGCATCAAAAGTGAAGATTTCATATATTCCATGAGATGATGACATCAAGTGGTGATCGTCATCAAGGTCGAGAAGTGCAAGTTCAATATAAGCATCTCAAGAAGATCATATGGTTGAAGCTTGCTGTCCATATTGGTTCTAATGTACATGTGAAGATGTGTCTTAATGAAGCTATCCCATAGTGGTGTATGAGGGAGCAAATTGTGAGTCTTCATGAAGCAACAATGATCAAGTGAAGCATTACGTCGTCTTGGATGGATCTTGGAGCATTTTCATCAAGATCAAGTGGGTTGCGCAAGGCAAATGTATAACCTTGCTAGGTTTTCCTTTTTACCGGTATCAAGTGAAGGGGTTCCGCAGCAGAAAACAAAAAAATACTACGTTGGAACCCCCTAACACCTAGGATCTATCTAGTAAGTAATATAGTAATGGAGAAGACAACAATAACGTACCCTTGAAGACCGAGAGAGCGTTACGCTCATGCAGGAGCGTGGATGATGTAGTCGTACCCGTCTGACCTCAAGGTCGCGAAGCTCCTCGCACACCACCCCTTGTCTAGATCCTTACACGACGGTCAGGTCGCTACCATTGGTAGCTCCCCGAGTTATCACAAAAATACGGTGCAAGACAACGACTCCCGGGCTCTGATCCCTGCTGAGGTGGCGGAAGTAGAACTCCTGGCCAAAATCCCTGCAGCACAACGACGTGCCTCATCGGTGTTGACTTTGCGTGTACATTCCTTCTTTGGGATCGTGCCACCATAAAGGCAACTAAGAGAGAGGGGTAATACTCTAAGGAAATGTGTCTTAGAGAATATCTGTTGGTGTGTTTTTAATCCCTCCCATGGGCATCCCTTTATATAGGAGGAGGGAGGTGTATCCTCCCCTTTGGGTGTCTCACGTGGGACTAAAAATACAAAGAAAAGGGGGGGAAAGGGTGCTACCAGCCGGCTGGGCCATTGGGTGGCTACTGACTCGTAGTTGATGTAGAGCTCGTTGGAAACCCCAAGTGGAAGGTATGATGAGCACAACAGTAAGTTTTCCCTCAGTTATGAAACCAAGGTTTAATCGAACCAGTAGGAGCAAGGAAACACCCCAAAGATGTTACTAGCTGAGCTTTGGCAGGGCGCACTACCGGTGCTAGTAGCAACATGGAGACCTGCACAACACAACCACAGAACATTGTCCCCAACTTGCGATGAGGTTGTCAATCTCACCGTGTTTTGCGGAAAACAAAGGATTAAACGTATCGAATGGAAAGAAGTAAAAGTTTGTAGAAAGTAAACACAAAGTAGTAAAAGATTGTAGATTGTATGTAAAGTAAAAGGACCCGGATCCATAGTTCACTAGAGGTGGCTCTCCTTAGATAGACAACATGCTGGATGAACAAATTACAGCGGGGCAATTGACAAACACCGAGAAAGCAATACATGCATATACTAATCATCTTGACTCCTCTGAGACTTGATTAGGCATTACAACATAATACATAGACCGCCATCCAACTGCATCTTTGACTAATAATCCACCTTCAGGTTATCATCCGAACCCCCTCCAGTATTAAGTTGCAAGCAACAGATTTCTGTCACTTCCCCAGATTACCAGAGGCATGAACCCACTATCGAGCATAAATACTAACTCTTGGAGTTGCTAGCATCTACTTGGCCAAGATAGCTACTAACAACGGAAAGCATGCAAGATCTCAAATAACAAAGACATGATAGAATCAATAATCAATCTGAAATAGCATCTCAATATCCATCGGATCCCCGCAAACACAACATGTATGAATTACAAATAGATGATCTTGATCATGAACGGAGCTCACAAGATCTAAACATGAAAGCACAAAGGAGGAGAAACCAGCCATCTAGCTACTACATGGATCCGTAGTTCAAGGATGAACTACTCACGCATCACACCGGAGGCTTGCATGGTGATGAAGAAGGCCTCCAGGGTGAATTCCCCTCTCCGACAGGGTGCCGGGAAGAGCTTCAGATCCCTCCCGATCTAGGGATGGAGATTGTTGGGTCCGCAGCATAGAAAACAAAAAATTTCCTATGATGAGAACTATACGCCAAGATCTATCTTTTAGATACAGAGCAACGGGTGGACATACATCCATGGAGAACTTACCCTCGAACACAACGAGTTTTGTTAACGAGTAGGAACTCGTGGTTGATGTAGTCGTACGCTTGCCGATCTCAAGATCGTGTGGAAGTCCGAGCGCCGCAAATCAGCAGCGCATCCATCCTCGCACACACGTTCAAGCCACCGGACAACCTCCACCTCCTCGCTCCAGCGAATCAGCGGAAGCAGCAACTCCTTCCAGACGCAAGGCCACCAGGAACATGTATCTCGCTAATCCGAGACCATGGGGGAATATCTAGAGGGGGAGAGAGATCCTTCACGAGGAGGTGTGATTTGTGAGAGGGGAGAGGGGGGCTTTATATAGGAGAGAGGGAGACCCCTCCCCTCCCATAGCCGGCGCATGAGGGGGGGGGGGACTCCTCCCCTCCTTCATTCATGTGGTGAACCTCCACTCACATAAACATGGCCTCCACCCAAAATCCCACTCACATGTATTTAATTTCCACCAAATTAAATGCAACTCTCAATTAATAAAACTCTTTTATTTATTTTATTTAGAATTTTGTTAATTACTTTAATTAACAAACATTCACATAAAACCCTTGCAACATTTCAATATCACATGCAGAACCACTTTCTGCAATTTCACCCGAAACAATTCCGGTTTCTATCGAAACAATTCCTGTGCTTTGCAAACCTTTTGTCTGGAACATATGTGCTCCTAAATGGTGTCCGGCAACCCTTAAGTGTGTCACCCTACGGTTCGCGAATAATACATACATGATTGAGACTCCTCTCAGATCAATAATCAGAAGCGGGACCTGGAGATCCATACTGACTCCTGCATATTCAACGATGACTTCTGTGATCGTGAGAACCTTTAACGTCAGCAATTTAATCCCTTTGTCTCATGATATAATACATGTCCGAGATTCGATCATCGGTATCCAAATACCTAGTTTGATCTCGTTACCGACATGCACTCTTTTCTCGTTCCCGTGATATAACATTCTAGTGATCACATCACTTGCTTGCAAGCTATCTTAATGTGATATCACCGAGAGGGCCCAGAGTATATCTATCCGTCATCGGGATTGACAAATTCCACTCTTTATCCATGTGCCTCAACATAACACCTTCATAGCACTGAACCCACCTTTATGGTCACCCTGTTACGGTGTGACGTTTGATGTTATCAAGATACTCTTCCGGTGTTAGCAATTAACATGATCTCATGGTCTAAGGACTAAGACTACTTTGTATGATGTTATAGCAATATAAACATAATGACTTGATCGTAATGCTATACTTCGGATGAATGTTCATCACATCATTTCACAAATGCTGTGACCTTGTTATTAACAACATCCAATGTCCATGATCAGGAAACTTTGATCATCTTGTTAATCAACAAGCTAGTCTATAAGAGAGGCATAACTAGGAACCCTTTTTGTTTATTAAACACACATGTATTGATGTTTCCTATCAATACAATTATAGCATGCAAAATAAACATCTATCATATACAAGGAATACATAATAACAACTTTATTATTGCCTCTCAGGGCATATTTCCTTCAGTCTCCCACTTGCACTAGAGACAATAATCTAGTTTACATAGTGATAAATCTAACACCCATGGAGTTCTGGTGTTGATCATGTTTTGCCCTAGGGAGTACTTTAGTCAATGGATCTGCTACATTCAGGTCCGTGTGCACTTTACAAATCTTTATATCTCCATCCTTGACATGCTCGCGGATGGAGTGAAACCGACGCTTAATATGCTTGGAATTCTTGTGAGACCTTGGTTCCTTAGCGTTGGCTATGGCTCCATTGTTGTCACAATAGATCACCATTGGGTCCAACGCGCTAGGAACCACACCCAGTTCCGTTATGAACTCCTTCATCCAAACCGCTTCCTGCGCTGCTTCTGAAGCAGCAACATATTCCGCCTCCGTCGTTGATCCAGCCACCACAGGTTGTTTGGAGCTCCTCCAACTAACTGTTGCTCCGTTCAAGAGAAATACGTATCCGGATTGAGACTTAGAGTCATCCGGATCAGTGTCAAAGCTAGCATCGACATAACACTTAGCGACTAGCTCTTCTTCACCTCCGTATACAAGAAACATATCCTTAGTTCTTCTCAAGTACTTAAGGATATTCTTGACCGCTATCTAGTGTTCCGAACCTGGATCAGATTGGTACCTACTAGTCAAACTAATAGCATGTGCCACATCCGGTCTTGTACATAGCATGGCATACATTATAGAGCCTATGGCTGAGGCATAGGAGATCTTATCCATTATCTCTCTTTCTTCCACCGTAGCCGGACTTTGAGTCTTACTCAATGTCTTGCCTTGCAACATAGGTAAGTACCCCTTCTTACTTCCGTCCATATTAAACTTCTTTAATATCTTATCAAGGTATGTACTCTGTGATAGCCCAATTAGGCGTCTTGATCTATCTCTATAGATTTTAATGCCTAATATATAGGATGCTTCACCAAGGTCCTTCATCGAAAATTTGCTGTTTAGATAACTTTTAACACTGTTTAAAAGATCTATATCATTTCCAATCAATAATATGTCATCCACATATAATATCAGAAATGCCACATTTCTCCCACTCACTTTCTTGTAAATACAAGCCTCTCCATAAGTTTGGACAAATCCAAACTCTTTGATCACCTCATCAAAGCGGAGATTCCAACTCCAGGATGCTTGCTTCAGTCCATAGATGGATCGCTGAAGTTTGCACACCTTATCAGCATCCTTAGGATCGACAAAACCCTTAGGTTGTATCATATACAACTCTTCTTCAATATTACCATTGAGGAACGCAGTTTTGACATCCATCTGCCATATTTCATAATCGAAATATGCAGCAATTGCTAACATAATCCTAACCGACTTAAGCATCGCTACGGGAGAGAATGTCTCATCGTAGTCCACTC
Source organism: Avena eriantha (assembly GCA_910589775.1). NCBI lineage: Eukaryota > Viridiplantae > Streptophyta > Magnoliopsida > Poales > Poaceae > Avena > Avena eriantha. The sequence goes on from OU342743.1 coordinate 86,836,905, forward strand.
CTTGAATTTGTCGAAACCCCTTTGCGACAAGTCGAGCCTTATAGATGGTTACATTACCATCAGCATCAGTTTTTCTTTTGAAAATCCATTTATTCTCAACGGCCTTTCGATCGTGAGGTAAGTCCACCAAGGTCCAAACTGGTTTTCGTACATGGATTCCATTTCGGATTTCATGGATTCTAGCCATTTGTTGGAATCAGGGCTCATCATCGCTTCTTCATACGTCGCAGGGTCATCTATTTCATCAATCATGAAATTCATAACAGGATTGCCGTACAGTTCAGGAGCTGCACATGTCCTGCTTGACCTGCGAGGTTCGGTAGTGTCCTCTTTCGGAGTTTCATGATCAATATCATTAGCTCTTTCTTCATTAGGTGAAGTCAACTCCGAAACAACTTTTGGTGCTGCGCTACTCGCCATTTCATGAAGAGAAGATTCAATAACCTCTTCGAGTTCTACCTTCCGACTACTCACACCTTTCGCGAGAAACTCCTTCTCAAGAAAGGATCCATTCTTGGCAACAAAGACCTTGCCCTCGGATCTGTGATAGAAGGTATACCCAATCGTTTCCTTAGGGTATCCTATGAAGACGCATTTTTCCGCTTTGGGTTCGAGTTTATCCGGTTGAAGTTTCTTCACATAAACATCGCATCCCCAAACTTTAAGAAATGACAGCTTAGGTTTGTTTCCAAACCATAATTCATACGGTGTCTTTTCAACGGATTTAGATGGTGCCCTATTTAAAGTGAATGCAGCGGTTTCCAGTGCATAACCCCAAAAAGACAGTGGCAAGTCAGTCAGAGACATCATAGATCGAACCATATCCAATAAAGTACGATTACGACGTTCTGACACACCATTACGTTGTGGTGTTCCGGCAGGCGTGAGTTGTGAAACTATTCCACAGTCTTTCATATGTGTGCTAAACTCGTAACTAAGATACTCTCCTCCACTATCGGACCGCAGAAATTTGATCTTTCTGTTACGATGATTTTCCACTTCATTCTGAAATTCTTTGAACTTTTCAAAGGTTTCAGACTTATGTTTCATCAAATAGATATACCCGTATCTACTCAAATCATCCGTGAAAGTAACAAAATAATGATATCCACCTCGCGCCGACACACTCATTGGTCCACACACATCTGTATGTATGATTTCCAATAAATCTGTCGCCCGTTCCATTGAACCGGAAAATGGCGTTCTAGTCATCTTGCCCATAAGGCATGGCTCACGTGTATCAAATGATTCAAAATCAAGTGATTCCAAAAGTCCATCAGAATGGAGTTTCTTCATGCGTTTTAATGCCAATATGACCTAGACGGTAGTGCCACATATATGCAGATATATCATTATCAAGTTTAATCCTTTTAGCATCAACATTATGAATATGCGTAATACTACTATCGAGATCCAACAGAAATAAACCATTCAACACAGGTGCATGACCATAAAAGATATTATTCATATAAATCAAACAACCATTGTTTTCAGACTTAAACGAATAACCACTTTGCATCAAACACGATCCGGATACAATGTTCATGCTCAGTGCAGGCACCAGATAACAATTATTTAGGTTTATAACTAATCCCGATGGCATATGGAGAGGCAGCGTTCCGACGGCGATCACATCAACTCCTGATCCATTGCCGACCCGCATAGTGACCTCATCCCTTGCTAGTTGTCACTTGTTCCGCAGCCCCTGAACCGAGTTACATATATTAGCAACCGATCCCGTATCAAATACCCAGGTGCTACTGCGAGTACTAGTCAAGTACACATCAACAACATGTATATCACATATACCTTTGTTTGCCTTGCCGGCCTTCTTGTCCGCCAAATACTTGGGGCAGTTGCGCTTCCAATGGCCAGTCCCCTTGCAATAGTAGCACTCGGTGTCAGACTTAGGGCCAGCTTGGGGTTTCTTTTCAGGCGCAGCAACAGATTTGCCGCCCTTCTTTCCCTTCTGCTTGCCTCTCTTGTCCTTCTTGAAACCGGTGGTCTTATTGATCATCAACACTTGATGTTCTTTCCTAATCTCCACTTCTGCAGTCTTAAGCATTGACAGAAGCTCGGGAAGAGACTTCTTCATGCCCTGCATATTATAGTTCATCACGAAGCTCTTGTAGCTAGGTGGCAGAGATTGGAGAACATGATGTATGCCTAAGTCATTGGGAATCGTTATTCCCAAGGACACAAGCTTATCGGCGTACCCAGACATTTTGAGTACGTGCTCACTAACGGAGCTGTTCTCTTCCATCATGCAGCTAAAGAACTTTTCAGAAGCATTATAACTCTCTACGGCAGCATGGTTATCGAAAATCATTTTCAATTCTCCCATGGTATCAAAGGCATTGCCATTTTCGAAACGTTTTTGAAGTTCTGGCTCTAGCCCATACAATATGCCGCAATGAACTAAGTTGTGGTCCTCCTGACGAGTTATATAAACGTTCTTTTCCTCGTCAGGGGCATCAGGAGCTGGTGGGGGGCCTAGCGGCGCCTCTAGCACATATTGATTTTATGGAGCAGTGAGGAGAATCCTCAAATTCATAGCCCAGTTGGTGAAGTTGCTACCATTTGCAGCAAGTTTCTCTTTCTCCATGAACATATTAAAATTAAAAGCAGGTGGTGCCATCTACAACAGAATTTGTAAAATATATTTAGACTAAGTTTATGATAGATTGAGTTCAACTAATCCAAATTACTAATGAACTCCCACTCAAAAACGACATCCCTCGTGTCCTTTTGGTGATTACGTGAACCAAATCCACTACACCAAGTCCGATCATCACGTGAGTCGGTGTAGCTTCAAAGGAGAGCATCTATATGGGCATCATATCAACTATATGACTCATGCTTAACCTTTTGGTCCGTGTTCCGAGGCCATGTCTGTACATGCTAGGCTCATCAAGTAAGAACCTTAGTATTCGCGTGTGTAAAACTGTCTTACACCCGTTGTATGAAAGCGTAGAGTTGAGAACACCCGATCATCACGTGATGCCTCAAAACACGATCCACAAAACAGTGCATACTTAAGGAAGAACACATTTTATCTTGATATCTAAATGAGGGATCATCTTACAATGCTACCAAAAGCGCCAAACTAGCAATATAAGATGCTAACATCTAATGTGTGAAGTGAGGTGATATGGTCCATGCATTTGATCTCTATCATTTGCATCGTGGTATGATCTCTATCATTCCTTTATGTGTAAGGCCAAGGTCTATGGAACTTACATGTTAAGTGAGTTGTAAGAGTATCTATCATACATCTACTTACAACAATACCATATCAAGACACTAGCCCAGCAACGATCTAAACTAGACGCCTCTAATTTATCAATTGCAAGTTTTACGTGGCTTAGGGCTCTCGGAGATAGAACCGGTCTTACCTACGAACATGAACCACAACAAGGATAACCAAGTTATTAGCAACTCGTTGTAAATCAGATATTGACTATAGTAGGAGAGACAGACACCCGCTAGCCACTTATGCAAAACTAGTTGCATGTCAGTCGTGGAACCGGTCTCATGTACGATGACATGTAAGGTTGGTCCGGGCCGCTTCATCCCACTATGCCACCAATATCCAAAGTACATAGAAGATGCAATAAAATGATCATCATCGCCCACATATAAACATATGTGTACTACCCGTGCAAAGCACCTACGTATAGATCAGGCTCCCTGGCCCTTCTCCGTCTCGTATTCTGGCACTTGATCCCTTCTGGAAAAATAGGCACTTTGGCTTTTATCCCGTCCAATTCCGAGAATATTCATTTTCTGACTTTCCTGGAACCAAAAATAGCAGAAAACAGGCAGCTGGCACTGTGGCTCTCGTTAATAGGTTAGTCCAAGAAATCATATGAAAAGTACTCCAAAGTTGGAACAAAACACAAGAAAGTGGATAAAACCAAGCATGGAACATCAAAAATTATAGATACATTTGCAATGTATCAACATCCCCAAGCTTAACTCCTGCTCGTCCTCGAGTAGGTAAGTGATAAAAAAAGAAATAATTTTTGAGGTGACATGCACCATCAAAGACTTGATCAAAGTATTTGCAAAACTCAAAGCTGGGATCATAGTACTTCAATCATAACATGAAAGATAAAGTTCTAGCAATAGGCAAAGAAACTATGATGCAACATAAAAAGGTACGAACAAAAGATTCATGAATAACATGCCTTGCAAGACGTTTGTATGTTTCACATAAAGAAAACATAGCATAATAGTATTCAGCTTGTCCCTCAATAGAGTAGCAAATATAAATGCATAGGACACCTTCAAAGTTCATAAGAGTGACTAGATACAATAGTTTAAAACAAGCAATAACAAGTTATGCATCAATCAACTAGTCTTGGGACAATGCACATAGAACTAAGAATGGCCACTATGCTCTCAAAGTAGGTGCATAAAGATAGAAGGTGGAGACTCAATATAATGGTGGAAGAAAAGGCTTTTGTAAAAGGAAGTAGGGATTCAAGTCTCATAAAGAGCTTCCAAAAATTATGGTACTTGTAGTTTTCAGCTCTCATTGCCCCTATCATAAGCATCTTGAAAGTGATTAAGGTTAAAGTGACACAACTAAGAGGATATGCTTGACAAGTTATAAACCGAAATCTCATGCCCCTTACTTACGAAGACCGATCCTCATGCTACTCAACTTTAGTCACGAGTAAGCTCTTGTCATTGTAAGTATATGTGTATCATTAAGAACCGCCAACGGGATACCCCTTGCACATGATACAGGAGCTTTCCCATAATCAAAATGACAAGGCAAGCAGACAATGAGCATCTCAACGATCTTTTTATTTGCTATTTGGATAGGTTTTTATTGAGGATGCTTCATAGAGTGCTCATTATGGTGATGCTGCAAGTTTCCACCATGATTAGGCATGGCTTAGGCTAGCGGCCCAGGCGTTTCTCTAACACACATACAAACTCCATGATCTTACAAGTTCCACATTTATTTCACACCGCCGGGATCCGTAAGCAAAAGAACATGATATCAACGGAGTACAAAGTACAAGTGCGATGTTGAAAGCGTTCCCCATGAAACATGGTTCTGCTAATTTCAACTTATAAAGCACAAGCATATACACAACAAAGAAGGACCCAATAGTTCAAGTTTATTATAGGCAATAAAGTAAAGTGTGCCATCAAGTTCGTGAGAGCTTTAATCACTAGTTTTCTCATAACAAGTGAAAGGTAAACAAAAGCATGAATATACTTGGAATAGCATAAGCTAGTAGGTAGGTATGGTGGACTCTTTGGAATAACTTGGTTTAGGGAGTTGGATGCATGAGTGGAACTCATACTTGGTGGTGGAGGCTAGCAAAAGACTGGGAGCGACAAACTAAGAGAGCAATAATGGCCATAATCATGCAGAGCGACAAAACATCATTGATCAAAGCATAAAGTGATACTACAAGTTGAAAACTAAAGGATCATAAAGGCTATGGTGACTTGAGATAGTCATAACATGGTGTGAGCATGTGCCAAGTTAACCCAAATAAAGCATCAAAGGAGAATACCACTATACTATGCTTTAATATGCTAAAACAACGCATGATTCATCCAAGGCACATTAAGCAATCTCAATTGTTTATAAAAATTCATGCTACAGCAAAGAATAATAATCATAAAGCCAAAACAATATCAAGCATGGCATGACAAAGCATAGGCCACAGTCAAAAACGAGCTCTTTTTACCACATAAGCATGAACTTTCCTACTCTTTTCCAAACTAAACCAAACTATTTACAAACCAAAGTGTGAAAGAGGGGGTCCAACCAATTTATTCAGAACACTAAACAAACCAAGCAAACTTAAAACTAAAACAAAAACGAAAAAGAAGACGCTCCAAGAAAAACACAACTGTGCATGAAATAACAAAAATGAAGCGTTTGGAAGAAACCTGGAATTTTTATTGATGAAGAAGGGGATGCCTTGGGCATCCCCAAGCTTTGACGCTTGTACTTCTTGGATATTTCTTGGGGTGACATGCGTGGCATCCCCAAGATTGATCTTTAGTCCATCCTTCATCTCATTACTCATTCCTTCCATACACCTGAATTTTTTCCTTCATACAAAACTTCACACAATGTCATTAGCAACATTAGTGCACTTAAGATAAATAAGTCTCAAGGTTCAGTTATAACACCAATAAAATTCCATTAGAATACTAGCTACTGTAGAACTTTCCTCAAAAAGCTCAATTCCCCAAAGGAACTCAAGAAGGAACTAACAAGAAGCAAATGCAGAAAATGGCAGAAATCTGTCAAAACAGACCAGCAGGTAAAGACAAATTTTTTCGAAGTCCTTCTATTGCTCAAAGCAAAAAGTGTTGAACTAACGAAAGTTACATAACAACCTGGGGCAGAAGCAAAAAAAATTACAGCTCAATCCTACGTACAGAGCTCTCTCAGGAATGTTTACGGTGAAGCACAAAAATCTGTTTCAGGACATTAACTTTCTCAATCATTACTTCTCTCTCATTAGAGGTTACTCTTGGCACAAAAAACAAATAAAAAGGATAAGGAGAGGTTATTACAGAGGTAATAACTTCCAAGACTCAACTAAAACTCTTGGGTTATCTCCCAACAAATACTTTTCTTTAACGCCTTTAAGTTAGGCATAAGAAGCCAAGAAAGAATCAAGTGTTCTCAAATGAAGAAGCATTAAGACCAACTTTCTTGCCCTTACCTCTCTTATTTTTATTCTAAACCTTTGAGAAAATGTGATTGTTTGGTGGAGAAGAAGGGCGCATGTTCCCCTTTCCCACATCTATTATTGCTCCAAGGAGTTCTAATAGGGACCTTCCAAGTGTAATTTGTCCTTTTCCTGCACATTCAATAACAAGATAATCAATAGAAATCGTTTTCCCAAGGATCCTTGTAAACACCCCTTCAGCTATCCCAAGAGGTAATATGGTAGTATTATTAGCAAGAGATATTTCCTTTCCCCCCTTAGTGAGCCCCCAAGTATTCAGAGATTTATAAATATCTTTGGGCATAAGACAAAATTCAGACATGATATCACAGCGAGCTTGAAAAGTTTCAGTGTTCATCTCAATCTTTACTGTAGGGAACCACTTTGATGGTTCAGAATTTATGGGAACATAATTGAGATGCTCCCTAAGCGTGTTATAGCAATTTTCTAAGCTAGTAGTGCTAGCCTCAAGAGTGTCCAACCTAGCAATTATTTTTGCGAAAGAAATATCAGTTTGGCTAGGCATAGTGTAAGTGAGGATCAATTTCTTTATCACATTGGAGGAAATCTCCTCCCACAACAACATATAAAGAATATCTATAGCAAAGAGCAATCCCAAGGTAAAAACTGCTAAGGAACAAGCTTTGAGTCATTTTAGGCTTAGTTTTTTCATGTAGATTAGAGATTCTAGACCAAGCTTCCTTAAAACTTTCCTCAATTCCTTGTTTAAAAGTGAAAATCATATCCTCGGGTGACATAGTGATTGGAGCAAGGCTATACATAGTGACAACTAAAGGAAACTTAATTTTTTTGTGTTTTTGAATAAGAAAGCAAACTAGTAAAACTATTTTTTTTGTTTTTAAAGAACCAAAACAAGCAAACAAAGCAAAACAAAAACAACAAAGTAAAGAGATTAGTTATGAGGGACTCCCCTTGTGAAGATGTCCTTGACTCCCCGGCAACGGCGCTAGAAAAAATCTTGCTGACTCGTAGTTGATGTAGAGCTCGTTGGGAACCCCAAGAGGAAGGTATGATGAGCACAGTAGTAAGTTTTCCCTCAGTTATGAAACCAAGGTTTAATCGAACCAGTAGGAGCAAGGAAACACCCCAAAGGTGTTTCTAGCTGAGCTTTGGCATGGCGCACTACCGGTGCTAGTAGCAACGTGGAGACCTGCACAACACAACCACAGAACTTTGTCCCCAACTTGCGATGAGGTTGTCAATCTCACCGTATTTTGCGGAAAACAAAGGATTAAACGTATCGAATGGAAAGAAGTAAAAGTTTGCAGAAAGTAAACACAAAGTAATAAAAGATTTTAGATTGTATGTAAAGTAAAAGGACCGGGATCCATAGTTCACTAGAGGTGGCTCTCCTTAGATAGACAACATGCTGGGTGAACAAATTACAACGGGGCAATTGACAAACACCAAGAAAGCAATACATGCATATACTAATCATCTTGACTCCTCTGAGACTTGATTGGGCATTACAACATAATACATAGACCGCCATCCAACTGCATTTATGACTAATAATCCACCTTCAGGTTATCATCCGAACCCCCTCTAGTATTAAGTTGCAAGCAACAGATTATTGCTTTACGAACTGCGTGTAAAGTAAACAATACGATTGTTCTATGAACAAAGGATTGTTGTTTTCTCCCTAGCAGCAACATCACATCTAGTACCTTAGAGATTTCTGTCACTTCCCCAGATTACCAGAGGCATGAACCCACTATCGAGCATAAATACTAACTCTTGGAGTTGCTGGCATCTACTTGGCCAAGATAGCTACTAACAACGGAAAGCATGCAAGATCTCAAATAACAAAGACATGATAGAATCAATAATCAATCTGAAATAGCATCTCAATATCCATCGGATCCCCACAAACACAACATGTATGAATTACAAATAGATGATCTTGATCATGAACGGAGCTCACAAGATCTAAACATGAAAGCACAAAGGAGGAGAAACCAGCCATCTAGCTACTACATGGATCCGTAGTCCAAGGATGAACTACTCACGCATCACACCGGAGGCTTGCATGGTGACGAAGAAGGCCTCCAGGGTGAATTCCCCTCTCAGGCAGGGTGCCGGGAAGAGCTTCAGATCCCTCCCGATCTAGGGATGGAGATGATGGCGGCTAGATACTCTTTCATGGATTTTTGATCGGGTACTTAGGGTTTTTGTCCCGAGGGCAACTTATAGGCGGAAGGAGAGGCCGAGGGGGTGCCGGGAGCGGCCACACCACCCCCTGGCGTGGGCCAGGCCTGGCCGCGCGGCCAAGTGGTGTGGTGGCTCCCTGGCCCTTCTCCGTCTCGTATTCTGGCACTTGATCCCTTCTGGAAAAATTGGCACTTTGGCTTTTGTCCCGTCCAATTCCGAGAATATTCATTTTCTGAATTTCCTGGAACCAAAAACAGCAGAAAACAGGCAGCTGGCACTGTGGCTCTTGTTAATAGGTTAGTCCAAGAAATCATATGAAAAGTACTCCAAAGTTGGAACAAAACACAAGAAAGTGGATAAAACCAAGCATGGAACATCAAAAATTATAGATACATTTGCAATGTATCAGTGGCCTGGTGGGCCACCCTGTTGGGCCCAGCAATAACCAGCAACATAAATGAGAAACAATGATGGCATGGCCCGCAGAGCTGGCCGGGTGGGCCGGTCAACCGCCCGTGGCCTGCCAGGTGGCGCCCAGCGCGCTCGGCAGCTAGGCGGCTCGGGCGGGACAGCCTCGCTTGCCCACGGCTCAGCCATCCCAAGTGGTCCGTAAGGCCGCTGCCCAGTGAAGAGGCAACAACTGGTGAAGTTGTCCGCCCTATGCGGCGCGTAGCATCGGCTCGCCTGCCTGGGCCGATCACTGCGGCCTAGCTGCGCGTGGTTGTGATGTGTTTGTTGTCTTTTTCCCTGTGGTTTTCTCTTGGGTCAAATCCCTCTAGGGTTTTTGGCCTAATGAGGAATTTGCACTATAAATTTTAATTTTAATATTTATTTAGTATATATTAATTCATAATTAACATATAATAAATGCATATTATAAGTTGCAATTTATCTGAAACTCCTTTTGGTCTCTTTTCTTCTTTCTTTCTCCGAACAACTTCAGATCTCTCCCAGAACGGTTCCATTTTCTCTCTCTTCTGTGATTCCATCTTATAGGAAGATCTCTAAGCGTCGTAGTGCCCTTAAGCGTGTTTCCCTATGGTTTGGGAATGTCATAGACATGATCTCGATCAATGATCAATAGCGGGACTGGGATACCCATATTGACCCCTATGCACTCCACGAATCACCATCGTGTCGAACCTTAAATGATATATCCAATTCCCTTTATTACATGATACAAGACTTGTCCTAGATCTGATCATTGGTATCATGATACCTTGTTCAATACGTTTCCAACAAGTATTATTTTACTCATTCGCGTGAAATTCCATCTCTATGACCTAGTCATGCGTTGTGCAGCTTATGGATGTAATTCACCGAGTGGGCGTAGTGTATCTTCTTATCACATAGGAGAACAAATCCCAATCTTGATGCATAGGCCTCAGCCTTCCCCTTTGGAATACTCAACATGCACCTTTATGGTCACCTAGTCATGGATCATCTAGTAATAGTGATTAATATGATCTCATGGTCTAAGGATTAATACACTCCGTTTCTAACAATTGCAACTGTGAACTAAGTGGCATGATAATGTTGCAACAATCATTGGTGGGAAATGTCCATCACATCATCTCAGATGATATGACTTCATTGTCAATTGGCTATAGTAGCACCATGGTCAGGAAATCTTGATCATCAGCTACCCAATGAACTAGTTGAATAGAGGCTACTAGGGAAGTGGGTTTGTTTATATACCACACATGTATCAATGTTTCTGGTTAATACATTTATAGAATGATATAAAACTATTATAAACTAATGAGATATGATAATAAAACACCTTTTTTGTTTGCCTCTAGGTTATATATCCTTCAATCTCCTACTTGCACTAGAGTACAAATAAGATATTTGCATTGCTACTAATCATAAACCATATCACATATGAGTCTATTAATCATGCTTGCTCATGGAGGACTTCTTGTCCTAAATATGTTTTACTAGATTCATAAGGTCCTATTTTGCAAATCATTAATGTCATCTACTTGACATTCACAACATTTCGTTTTGGTGATAAAGTGAGACTTTTGTTTTTAGTATACAATGACGATCTATCGATCAATTGGACTTTCAAGATGTCATGTGTAACTATAAAACACAGTTAGGTCGAAAGTCGAACTTTCTAAAACAAAAACACTTTTGCTAACTCTGAAGTATTCTAATACTTCTATATCTATATAGACTTTGATCAAATTGCAATATTTCCAAATTTGATCCCTAACCATGCTTCCGTTGCACTAAACTTAACTTCGGTTCAGTGGTTAACTTTTAATCAGCTCTGAACCTGCTCTTACATTTAAGAATTTGGTCACATTTTTTCAAGTACAAAGAATATGGGTTTTTCTGGAAAACCTATGGCCAAGACACAGGTGATGCAATGCATCTCTCTTCCTTTTAAACATTGTCATGAATACTGAGTAATTACTCAATACTTTTCCTAATTTCTCAAGTAAGAACTAATTCTTCACTTGAATCTATTCTGAACTATTTTCAGAATCTCAATTAGGTCCTTCTGAACTTTCTTCATAATACTTCAAGTATTTTGACATTTAATGTTTATTAAACATCTTGATCTATTCACATAGATCCACTATATTTGATATAAGTTAAATCTCATTGTCTAATGATCTAATCTATACCTATTAATAAAAGGAAAAGCGTTTCGTTGGTTTGGTCCATTTTGGACAGTTTTGCCCCTGTAGTTTAGCCAGAATTACAAGTACTGCCACCGCTTAGTCAAACCCGGTTCACCTCGTTTCTGTCGATCGACAATCTGGGCCACGCGAGATAGAGGATGGGAGGACGGTGGTGGCACGAGACAGAGGATGGGAGGGTGATGGCCGCACGAGACAGAGGATGGGAGGGCGGTGCCGCTACCTCCTGTCCGGTCGGCCGACGACCACGAGATGAGAAGCTCTAGCCGCGCCATCTCCGGTTGCCCCCTATTTTCCAAGCCAGTCCCGCCATCTCCGGCAGCCGCTCGCAATTTCCCATGCCCAGCACCGCCCGAGCCCACACCGTGTATCCTTCTGTCCCTGCCAAGACGGTCGGCAGAGCTTTTCCCCAGCCTCGCCACTCCTACATCCTTGTCGGAGGACGTCCGCTTGCCGTCATGAACAAATGGAGGCGGGAGCTTCAAGGTTAACGGCGGTGGCACATTCTAGGGTGGCCGGAGTAGGTGAGCGGAGGGGCAACAAGTTTCACCGCAAGCTCCTAGCTGTAACACCCCAAAACTTCTAATCAAGATTATCAAGTTCTAATCACCCAAGTTTAGGGTTAACAAAAACTTTTATTACAAATTTGAATATGAACGCATGTGTGATTTGCATTAGTGTAGAATTGTTTGAAATTGCCATGCTTGATTGCTACCAATGATAAAAAATGGTTTAAAGGTGAATGCTACATCACTAGGCCATTTACAAACAAAATCCAAAGAAAAAGAAATCAAATATGAATTAATTAATCAAATGGTCATTTTGATCAAAGTTAACCACTAGGCCACTTTGAGTGTTCCTAGAAGAGAATTTCTAACAGAAACAATTCTACTTCTTTTCACCCCTTGCTAGACCAAGTAAAAGTGTATCAATACCCACTTTACAAACTTACAAAAACATTTTCCAAATCAGTTTAAAGGACGGTTCAAAATTGAATCTAGTTCATATCGTAAGATCACACTTTTTCAAAAACCACTCAAACCAATTGCACTTGACTTCTCCAAGCAAGCATAGACACTAAAGCTTAATATCAAATCACTCACCAAATTTCAATTGAAAATTTCAAACTAAAGTTCTTGTGGCCGTTTCATCAAACACCTTGCTTACACAATTTAACCCACTGCCTAACTTCACTGTTCTGAGCAGTGATCCTCGACCAATTTGGTCCCCTCTTCACTCCCTTGTCTCCCTTGGTGTCGAGCAGCAACTAGACAAGCGCCCCCCTCTGTCGTTGCTCCAGTGCAGCGCCGCCTGAAAGTGGTCATCGTCGGCCGATAGTCAACAACGCGCCAGAGGCCACGCTGCCCTCGCCCACGACGCGCACCAGACATGCCACCGTCCACCGCCACCCTTGTCCAAGCCACGGCCCCAGCCAAGCCCTGTACCACCCTAGAAATGTCACGCCCACCGTCTCTGTGCCGTGCCGAGAACACGCTAGCGTGCCGCACCAGACCGCCTCGCACAGACCATGCCTGGCCCTCTCCGCGCCTCGCCCACTTTCCATGATCACCACCACCTCCCAGACACCCCCGTTCACCGCCGCGCGACTCGTAGCACCCGTGCACCATCACAAACACCTCCGCTCCCACGTAGAGCATCGCACGCTGCCGACCAACCTAGACCGTCCCGTGCTGCGCCATTACTTCCGTGATGATCGCCAAGGAACACTGCACTTCCCCTACCCTCAGCCTCGCTGCTAGCCGCCTGTACCGTCGTCACCGACGAGCCCGAGCCCACGCTGTTCGGTCCCCTCGCCGCAGTATAAATGGAGACCCCCTCTGCCTCCATTCTCCACACCAACACCCTCTCCACTCCTCACTGACACTCCCACACCCTTTCCTAGAGCAAGGCGAGCTCTCCTTCGCCGGAATTTGGCCGGAGCCCGTCGCTGCAGGAGGAGAAGGGCGCCATCGATTGAAGCCACCCCAGGAGCTGCCATGACCGCGCCTCGAACCGCCGTCATCGACAACCCCATTCGCCCCCATCACCGACCCTAGCTGGAGCCCTGGTGAGCCTCGCCGGACCCCCACCACCGCGTTAGGTTAAAATCCTCGCTGGAGCTATTCGTCATCGACGATAAACACTAGCCGTTAGATTAGATTTTAATCGCATGACCTAGATTCACATATACCGTTTTGGGTAGATTAAGTCACTAACTGGTGGACCCCTGCTGTTAGTAGCCCGCTGCGCTGTGCTATGCAGATTGGGCCGGCCTGTTTAGTTTCCCGCGCAGCCTAGTGAATTCAAATTAGTATTTTCCAATTTAGTTAAAACCCTATTCTGTCCATAGATTCAAAAATCAATTCAGAGAGTTTCACTGAACCAAATTGCACCGTTCCAATTTTGTTAGAAAGATATTTAAATTATCTATCCAAGCCCGTTGGGTTTAAATCATTTGGAGTTAGAGATCAACTATAGTAAAAATAACAAGACAGAGGCTTTTTAAAATTCAAACATTTTTCAAAAATCAACCATAAAAGCTTTTGAGTTGATTCCAACTCTGAAAAATCACATTTGACGAGATCTATCTGAATATGTAAAAATATTGCATGCAGTGACTTTGGACTAGTACCAAAATAATGCTATATAGGCATTTCTAGTCACTTTAATTCTATTAAATGATAATCTTAAACTTTATAAAATATGATCAACACTTTAAATCACATTCCCAAGTATTAGAATATGTGGTGATGACATGTGTCAACATGATCCCATATTTTAAATTGGAGAATATTAAATCTTAATTAATTTCAATGAGTAAAAATTACTTTTCTAAAATAAGATAAATAAGATTAAGTCTTTAATTCATGTGATGATTGTGATGATGCTAGATCATCAAGTGTGAGCCTTAGTGTGCTAAATAGAATTAGTTAAGTATTGTTTGGTGATTGTGTACCCCGTATTTATTTATAGATGATAGTACCGACCCCGGATACGAGGAGGAGGAGTACTACCAAGAAGAAGAAGAGGAAAACTTCAACCATTGGTCTACTCAAGGCAAGCTATTATTGGCAAGCTAACACTTGCAAGTATTATACCTATGCAAGCCATCACTAATTGCAAGATAACCTAAGCAAGATGCATTAGGCATACTTTGGTTATATACCTTTAATTTATACCAATCCCAAGTTTTACTTGCAAGCTTTACTCTTTTATATTTCCAAAGTTCTTTACCTTTAGTTAGTGATTTGTGAGTATTGGAAAAATAGTATAGATAGCATAAAGAGTATAAAACTAGGCCTATACTTAGATGCCATTCTATGGCGTGAGATTGAAGATTAGCATCCCTCATTGGTGAACACTCTTAACTTTAGTGGCTAGTGCTAAGCATAAAAGTTGATCACTTTAGATGGGAATACTTGGTGAAAATGATTATGAAAACCTTGGAATGATGCTTCATTCTATTGAAATGTTTTGACATGTGTTATGGACACAAAAGGATTTTGATGATGAAAATGTTGAGGCATGAGCCTTAGCCCTTTATAAAAACTGATGGTTGGGTTCGGATGCGATACCATTCCAATTTTTACCATACAACCACAATACCCGAATTGGGTAGGGCTTAGCTGGAAGTTTATATGCCTTAGTATGGGTTCCCTCGCGGAAGAGGTTTGAGCTGAGGCTACCTCGTGAGTGTGAATGTCCACCTATGCAGTGCCCAGGATGGCAGATGGACATGGATGGGAGGCTAAGCTCATAGGGGAGGTGCCTATACTAGAGTGTGTAAAGGAAAGGTTATGATTGATTATCCGCATACTAAGTATGATGATTCAGGGTTATCCCTGACGGATGTATCGAATTTTGTGGTGAAAGTGTACCACCTCTACAGAGTGTCAAACTATTCGAATAGCCGCGTCCGCGGTCATGGACAGTCGGAGTGGCCATATTGTTCCGTCGTCAGGTGTTTTCAAAATGACTTACGAAGTGAACTATGATTTTGACTTGACCACAACAGGGTTGTGAATAGGAAAACTAGGTTCCCACTTAAGTGATTTAGAACATTAACTTAGTTTTCTTTACTTCTAAACTCAGTTTAGATAAACCTGCCTTTTTGCAAATAAACTTAGAGCTTAGGATTCCTACTAGAACTACCTTACTTGTTAGTGATAGTTTGCGAGTACTTAAAGAGTACTCATGGCTTTGTCCCTGTCTATTCCCGTGGCTAGACTATGAGGAGGACTATCAGGAGGATGGACAACAGGACGTCTACGACAACTAGGATCATCTCGCATCGTTAGCATTGCGTGTGACTTTGAAGATGGAGCCCCTACTACGTTTCTTTCCACTGCTTGATTTGTGTTAAGACTAGATCATGAGATCCTTTATTTGTGTAAGACCTTATTATGGTTTGTAATTGATGATGTACTATGATATCCAATATGTTATGTCTCGCAAAGATGGTAATCCTAGGATTGCGAGGTATGGCATACCAGGCATCTAGGATTAAAAATCCGGGTGTTGACAAGTTGGTATCAGAGCCATCCTAACCATAGGAGACCCTAGTTAGAATGGACGTCCGAACAAAAACTTAGTTTCAAAACAAAAGAAGTGAGCATTTATGATAACATATTCCCACTCTTATCCATGATTATTTAAAAAAAATCATGTTCCTAAAAAATTCTTACATTCCTACATAAAATTTGACACACTTGATCACTTCACTAACTTACTCATCCTAAATTCTTATAGATGGAAGTCCAGTATTGCAAGTTCTACCAGTTGGGAAACGTGAAGGAAATATGCCCTAGAGGCAATCATAGAGATGATTGTATTTCATGTGTATCCATGAGTTATTACAATGTTCCTTGAATATCCATATACCAGGCAACTTGTATTGATTGGCAATTATGTGAATTGTTTGTGAAACTCTTTACTTGTATGGTTATCTAATAATTGTCCCTAGTCGGAGTTCATGTGAGGACACACGTGAATATTAGACTAGCACATCGATTGGTTAATGACTATGTTTCGCAAGTCATTGACATGGAGATGTTAAACCAATGATGTGGACACATGTTATGAACATGGGGTTGGACTGACCCAACATGAGACTAGCAATAATACTTGCAGCTCTCTCTACACATCGTGTACGTTTTGTCCTTAGACCTGAGATTGTCACATGTACTTGAGATGTGGATCGACCTACTTTGGGGCTATCAAACGCTACTCCATAACTGGGTAGTTATAAAGGTAGCTTTCGGGTTTGTCCTGATACATGCTGCAAGGCATCGGTCAATCAAGATGGGATTTGCCCCTCTCTACTTGAGAGAGATATCTCTGGGCCCCTCGAGTGATCGGATCCAGAAATGCATGGCCGTGCTACATATGGTTAAGAGTTAACCTAGTAAAGGGATTCTGAATCACAGTATCGAGAAAGAGAGGCCAGCTTAGAGCTAGACCAAATATCGTGAGGCAAAGGGAAAGACATGTACTCAACCTTGTGATGGTTCGTCCGAATGATCTTTATATGTGTTTAGGAGTTGGCACGTCTTGCTAGAGGCCACTACCAACTATTGACGGAGTAAGTGTACTCGCGTCATGTCTATACGTGTATGAACCTATAGGGTCACACACTTTAGAGGTTGGAAGCCTAATGAGGATTGGATCCGAATTAGACCAGGCTTAGGCTGCTAATGGGCTGCTAATGTAGAAGCCCACCAGGGATGCCTATATAAGAGAGAGTGAGGCGAGCTGAAAAGGAGAGAGCATTCCACCCAGCCGCCACTCCCCTTCCGCCTGTGTTGCACGCGTAGACCTAGCAGTCTGGCGTGTGATGGCTTCCACTCCGGACGTGTGGATACCTCGGAGGTGCTGCATCTGTAGCACTTGGATGAGCCGTGCAAAGGGGAGCTGCTCGTGGGACGAGGACGAGGAGGAGACGTAGAACATCTACACTGCTGCAACGTGCTTCATCGAGTTCCGCACCTGCGCGTCTAGCGGTAATCCCGTGATCTATGACAATAGTATTCCTGGTTGACGCGGTAGAAAATTTTGATTTTACGCTAGTGTAGCCTACCCGTTTCCCTTCACAACAGAGGCCAACTGATCTTTGAGAGGGATCTAGATGCACTGTCAGAGTACCTTGAGCGCTCGCATCCAGAATTCTTCGGGGCACAACTCAACGATCACATAGGAGGAGATCTACAATGGCTGATAGTTGCATATCTTAGAGGCAAGATGGAAGCACCCACTTCTAAGAAGATCCAATTCACCCTAGAAGAGAACAGCTAGCTAGATGAATTAGCCAGGGCTATGCATGAAGATCTTGCCCGTCTATGTGGGCAAAACATCAACTTGATCCAGGAAACTCGCTTTGCTCACTTCACAAGGCGTGATTCTATGGGAATGCCATTGGAGATGCCAGGACACCCAGAGTTGAAGCACCAGGTGGACAACCTTGACTTCATGTTGTATGATAGGCAGAATGAGTTGGACAATGCCCGAGCCTACGCCAACCACAACCTTGCCATTGCCGTCAAGAAGGACTAGACTCTCGCCATTCTCGCCAAGGAGCGCCAATCACTTCATCGTTAGCGCGACAAGAAGGATCACACCATCGATCATCTATGCAAGAAGGTGGCTGCTCTCGAGAAGACCATCCGTGAACAGGAAGTCCAGCTTGAAGCAAAGGAGGAGGAGGAAGGTGAAGATATCCAGGGAGATCTTCACTCTTACCTCAGTGATGACAACGACTACCTAGAGGATGATGCCATGGAGTTATACACTGATGATGATGATTCCGACTTCATTGATGATGAGTAGATGCACTTGATCACTACCATAGCAATGAGTTGTACCGGTCCCACTATATTGTAGTTTCACATAATGGTTCTTAAAACCATATGTTTTCCATTTGTGTTGTGGTGTGTGTTGCATTGTGTGCTTTGAGTGAATGAATGAGAATAAGAAGTTAGTTTGCAAAACCCAAGTCAAACTCAAAGTTTAAAGCTTTTTGAAACAAAACCATGAACCTTAGAAATTTCCCACTTATCTCATTATCTATCTCAATCTTCAGATGACTCATGGAAACCCCGGAGGAAGCAGCTCATCTCAGGACCCGATGCTGCAGATTCTGCAAATGCTAGTTTCCGACCATGAAGCTAGTAGAGCCGAACGCCAAGCCAACCTAGCCACTCTTCAACAGATAGCTCAGATGGCCCACAATAATCAAGGCCATGGAAATCAAGATCACCATGGATCCAAGCTCAAGAACTTTCAGAATACCAACCCACCTATCTTTAATAAGTCTGAGGATCCCTTAGATGCTGACGATTGGTTGCAAACCATGGAGAACAATCTAGAGGTCGCAGGAGTTGAGGCCAATAAGAAAGTACTGTTTGCCACCCATTATCTAGCAGGATATGCACGAGCCTGGTGGAATAGCACACGTACCATGAACGACGGTCAGATGATGACTTGGGAAGCATTCAAGATCAAGTTCAGCCGCATCCATGTGCCACAAGGTTTGGTCACCAGAATGAGAGATGAGTTCAGAGAATTGAAGCAAGGAAGGATGATGGTAGTTGAGTACCGTGACAAATTTCGGTCGCTAGCTAGGTATGCCACTAGTGAGATCAATACTGTAGCCAAGAAGAAGGAAAGGTTCTTGAATGGATTGCATGATGAGATGCAGACTGTTTTAGTCAACATCCGTTTTGGAGATCTAGAAGAGCTAGTAGACTCTGCCATCTAGATGGAAGGGAAGATCAACCAAGCCAATGACAACCACAAGCATCGCATGATGCACCAGACTGGAGCCCACCATACCCAGAAGTATCACCCTAACCAGTCTGCAGGATATGCCCCAAGAAACAATAGACCCTCGATGTCCCGTCCAAGCTACCCCGATCGTAGCGGAGGAAACCTGAAGTCTGGAGGAAACCACAACAACAACCCCAGCAATTCCAACAACTTCAACCATGCACCGCCCAAGTCCAACAACAACAACAACTATACTGCCCTAAGGACTGGAAGCAATGTTGTGCCTGTTGCCGCCAAAGACAAGTCCTAGATTACTTGCTTTGAATGTGGAGTCAAGGGTTACTACTCCAATGAGTGCCCCAAGAAGCTTGCAGCAGCCACCAATGTGAATGCCCCCGCTCAGCAGCAACACCGTGTTTAGCCTGGAAGGAGATTTTCCCCAGGGAATTCGCTCAACTGCAATGGCCGTCTGTTCTACATGAATGCTGAAGAAGCTCAGGAAGCGCCCGATGTCGTGTTGGGGATGTTTTCTGTTAACTCAGCACTCGCAAGAGTGTTGTTTGATTCTGGAGCATCGCACTCGTTTGTTACAGAAGAATTTGCATGCACTAGTAAGATTCAACCAACAAAATTGAAGCATGTTATGATAGTTCAAATACCTGGTTCAACCACCAAAGCTAGAAAAATTTACAAGGTTGTACCTATCAGAATCCATGGAATAGATTTTTATGCCAATCTAATAGTACTTGCACTACTAGAAAAAAGGTATTTTTGACAAATGCCTTTTGTCATGTATGCTAGCATTTTTGTCACCAAAAATAGGTTGGTGACAAATGTTGTCCGTCACGAGGTTTGTCACAGAAGCTCCATCACATAATATCGGGTGTGACAGTACGCAATTGGTTGTCTTTATCAAACGCTAATCGTTGATGGTGGGAAATTTTGTCACGCATCATGGTTGATAGGTGACAATCCCTTTTGTCAATCAA
The DNA here is from genome assembly GCA_910589775.1 of Avena eriantha. Lineage (NCBI taxonomy): Eukaryota > Viridiplantae > Streptophyta > Magnoliopsida > Poales > Poaceae > Avena > Avena eriantha. The sequence goes on from OU342743.1 coordinate 86,857,197, forward strand.
TATAGTGAGATTTGTCATTGTCAGATGGAATGTGTACATAGGAATAGTGAACTATGATGACGTGTAATCTTACATGTGGGTCCTATGATGCCGACGTGGGTCCTGATACGTGGGATCGACCGTGCTGATGTGGATGATGCTTTGTGGGTCTAGAGCATAGTGACGTGGCATTTTGTCATATGGGCCCGCTCATGATCTTAGATGTGGGCCCTAAAATTCTGACAGGTAGGACCCACCATATTCTGACAGGTGGGACCAATGCGTTTATGCCATGTGGGTCCATAGGGAGGTGACGGTGTCACATTTTTGTCATAGGCGCTATAAATACAGATATGTTTTAATTTTGTAATATTCTGGGAATATAAAGTGTGTAAGAATAAATCTTGAATGAAAGTATAGGAAAACTGGGAAATTATATTATATACAGCAAATATTCGCACACATTGTTGGTAAATCTGACTAACAAATTGGTCTAGGACTGATAGGACAATGTGAAAATTAAGACTTTAAAATCTTGTTGAAATTATTTCTACAAGAAGCGCAGTGCATCAGGATGGAGGCGCGCTTGGTTGCTTGGATGTCCTTAAGACGTAATTAAGGAGTGCATCCATTTCTTGGTGCCTTTTCTCAGCAGCAATATTCTTCTCTTCCTATGATTTCTCTAGAGCTTCAAGTTCTTCTTCCTGCTTCCATCGCATCTCCTCAAATTTCTGTTCCTGGGCTAGCATCCTTGCCTCCATCTCATGGTGATACTTTTCAATTGCTGCTACTAACTGCTGCTCCTGATCAGTAAGTCTTTCTTATAGCTCACGAATGCGTGCTGCTGAAACCGAGTTCTTCCTGGAGCTAGATGCAATGCCCAATCTTGCGAGGAATGTGCTTGTGGACGAGGATGAAGAGCTTTTCTCCTTAAGAACTTGTTCAAAAATCTGTGTATCAGTAAGGGTTGGCTCATCTTCTGCATGTGGTGCATATTTTAAGCTCACAATTGCATCCTGCAAGTAAGATGCAATTAAATGTATGAGGCAATAAGAGTTGTAATTACTGTATGAATGTGCAGATATTAAGTTTTTCTTACATAGGAAGTTTTTGCTTCTGTTGTCATCAAGCCATCCTTGTTTGTGTGGCTTATTTTATAAAACTCGATCGGAGAGGTTTCTTGATCCTCGATCTGATTTTTCTGCAATAATTACAACATGCTAGACATTAGTTCTGCACACTTCATATTAATGAAAAAAGAAATATGATATGCAGATAGGTAGTGCATGCACTTACAATATTTTCATAGTGTGCAACGTAGCATCTAGATCCAGTGGCGTGTTTCTATTTCACACCCTCGCGGTTAATTTTATTCTTCCCACACATGTCCTACAGTCAATTAAATCAAAATGATTATTCATTAAATTACATGTATATTAATTTAGTAGCTCAGGATGAGAGAAACAAGTAATATGTACCTGGTAGTGCTCATCGAACCATATGTTCACAAGTTGTACCCAACTTATTTGTTCTATATTATGTGGTACGAGAAGATATGCTTGCTCAGGAGTAAGATTCTTTATCTTGTCCCAGTACTTCTTCTTAAGCCTATAGCGTTGTTGGCATACACAACTCTGTACGATATCAGTGCACACTGCTTGGGCATCTTCATTTTTTGTTTCCATTTCAAGCTTTCCCTATGAAATAGACATGCAATTGAAATTAGGGCCCATGAGTTTACATGCATTAGAAATGTTGGTTTAAAAAAACAGTGTCGACTAGCATCTGGAATAACATTCTTTAGAGATTCATCTTTCGTGTACTGCTTTCAGTGTGTTGCAAGAGCCATGTTATTGGTGCGGATGTGCACACCATACTCGGAGCTAAGCTTCTCCGCATGGATAGGATTTGTGGGTCTCTTGACGCCAGTCGTGAATTGTATTTCATCTTGTTGCTAGAGTTCCTTCTTGTGTACTCATGAAGTCCATGACCCATAGAAGGTCTTCGGCCCCCTCGCTTTCGCTTAGAGCGGCTAGAGGTTGTCACTAACTCTGAAATTAGACAAACAGTAGTGTTAATTTGTTAGTAAATGTTGTAACTACAATTAGCACAAGAGTTCTAGTTAGATGGTCATACCTTGCCATTGAATGATCTGATTATAAGTAGGAGCGTTGCTATCTCCAGATGTTTGGATCCGCGTAGACGATATCACATTTTCAGAGTTACCATCTGCTGGTTGTGGCATCGGTTCCAAACCGCTTGCTTCAGAGGTAGGAGTTGGTCGTGATCTGGTTGCTATGTTAGATGGAGGTACAAGAGATTTCAAACGCTTCTTTTGTTTTGTGGGTGCATATTCTTCAACATCCTGGCAAGTTTAATACATTAGTAATAAATAAAAAACATATATTCATTGATATTGAAAGTAGGAAATACAGTGTGCTCATCGTCAGCATTCGCGATCTCATTATCAGTAGGTTCATATGCAGGGTCATGTTCTACGAGCTTGTCTTTCAAGACGACACTTTTTTTGGTTGGCCGTGTCCCGAGTTGTGCCCCGCCATACATAAATTTACGCGCTGTCTCCAAGAAGTCTTGGTTAGTCAGACACAGGGATGTAGCTTTTTCATTCAAATGCTTATTCAAACGAGCAACATTATCTTTCAGATTTTTCTTCTATTGAATCTCGTATACAGATTTAGATGGTACTTCAGTAGCTGTGGTAAAATAAGCAGCACATGTGTCAGCTTAGATACATGGTAAAAGAAGGTCTAAAAATTAAACCTAGCTAGTCCATGTCAATAATTTAATACCTGACACTATGTAGACTATGACTAGAACCATGATAACAGAGGCGTACGTGATCTAGATATTTTTTGGTGATAGGAAAGAAACTAAGTCTGTGAAATGAACAACAACCTGACGGAACTGAAACTTAAAAATACAATATGAACTAGGCGTCGTGTTTTCCTACAACAGAATTAACATTTGAAGCCGAGCCCCTCTACGTAGAACGTACGATCTACCTTAGATACACGAAAACAGAGAGAGGAGACCAGAGACGGTAGGAAATTAGATACCCGGTCGTTTCTGATTGCCCTGCTTCAGATTGGGTGTCAGAGGTTTGCGGCAGATGCCACTACGTAGCGCGCCGCCGGTCATGTCTTCCGCCGGGTAGGGCAGGCGGGTAGTAGAGGAAGCCGGCGTGATCGAAGAAACCGTCGACGAGGCGATCGGATCTGAGAGGTGAGTGTAGGATTTTTGGGAGGGGAGTTTAGAAGGGGAGGGAATTGTTGGACGGGGTAGGCGAGTTTTATTAGGCGGGGTGAAATATTTAGCGCGCTAGTGGTGGGCGGGATGGAGGAAACAAAAAGTTGTACAAAATTTGGAGGGAAGTTTGTTTTCCTGTGGAAAAAAAGGTCGGAAAAAATTAAATTTGTAGTACTCTTTATTGTCCTATAAGAAAACATGTATAATTTCTGTAATTGAAGGAAATGAACGAAAATGTGGAAACTGAAAATATGATTATAGGCAGATACACTAGCGCGATTAAACCATGAAGAAAACATGAATCATCAAAGATTGAAATGATTTGTTAAAGTTTTGTGAAACAATAAACAGAATTTTAACGAGTAATAATTGATTATTGAAAAGTGATCATTGAAGTCTCTAATTTATGATAATGATTATGTACCCTTATTAGGAGATCATGCATGTTTATACATTGTTGAGAATGAAATCATTTAGAGCTACTTTGTCATGGTCATTTTTTGAATTTCATCATGTAGTTTGAAACATGTAGTTGATAGGATATTTGCACAACAGAATTATTAGTGGTGAAGGTGTGGATATTTTGGCAACATTAGTGAAAGGCATGTCTTTTTTACAAAAAATTGAGATCATTTAGAGCTACTTTGTCAGGGACATTTTTCGAATTTCATCATGTAGTTTGAAACATGTAGTTGATAGGATATTTGTACAAGATAATTGCTAGTGGTGAAGGTGTGGATATTTTGGCAACATTAGTGAAAGGCATGTCTTTTTGTACAAAAATTTGAGATCATTTAGAGCTACTTTGTCATGGTCATATTTTGAATTTCATCATGTAGTTTGAAACATGTAGTTGATAGGAGATTTGCACAAGAGAATTGTTAGTGGTGAAGGTGTGGATATTTTGGCAACATTAGTGAAAGACATGTATTTTTTACCAAAATTTGAGATCATTTAGAGCTACTTTGTCATGGACATTTTTGCGAATTTCATCATGTAGTTTGAAACATGTAGTTGATAGGAGATTTGCACAAGATAATTGTTAGTGGTGAAGGTGTGGATATTTTGGCAACATTAGTGAAAGGCATATGTTTTTTACAAAAAATTGAGATCATTTAGAGCTACTTTGTCTTAGTCATTTTTTGAATTTCATCATGTAGTTTGAAAAATGTAGTTGATAGGAGATTTGCACAAGATAATTGCTAGTGGTGAAGGCATGGATATTTTGGCAACATCAGTGAAAGGCATGTCTTTTTTACAAAAGTTGAGATCATTTAGAGCTACTTTGTCATGGTCATTTTTTTGAATTTCATCATGTATTTTGAAACATGTAGTTGATAGGAGATTTGCACAAGAGAATTGTTAGTGGTGAAGGTGTGGATATTTTGGCAACATTAGTAAAAGGCATGTCTTTTTATACAAAAAATTGAGATCATTTAGAGCTACTTTGTCATGGTCATATTTTGAATTTCATCATGTAGTTTGAAACATGTAGTTGATAGGAGATTTGCACAACAGAATTGTTAGTGGTGAAGGTGTGGATATTTTGGCAACATTAGTGAAAGACATGTCTCTTTTACCAAAATTTGAGATCATTTAGAGCTACTTTGTCATGGTCATTTTTTTGAATTTCATCATGTAGTTTGAAACGTGTAGTTGATAGAAGATTTGCACAAGATAATTGTTAGTGCTGAAGGTGTGGATATTTTGGCAACATTAGTGAAAGGCATGTCTTTTTTACCAAAATTTGAGATCATTTAGAGCTACTTTGTCATGGTCATTTTTTTAATTTCATCATGTAGTTTGAAACATGTAGTTGATAGAATATTTGCACAAGATAATTGCTAGTGGTGAAGGTGTGGATATTTTGGCAACATTAGTGAGAGGCATGTCTTTTTTACCAAAATTTGAGATCATTTAGAGCTACTTTGTCATGGTCATTTTTTTGAATTTCATCATGTAGTTTGAAACATGTAGTTGATAGGAGATTTGCACAAGAGAATTGTTAGTGGTGAAGGTGTGGATATTTTGGCAATATTAGTAAAAGGCATGTCTTTTTATACAAAAAATTAAGATCATTTAGAGCTACTTTGTCATGGTCATATTTTGAATTTCATCATGTAGTTTGAAACATGTAGTTGATAGGAGATTTGCACAAGAGAATTGTTAGTGGTGAAGGTGTGGATATTTTGGCAACATTAGTGAAAGACATGTCTCTTTTACCAAAATTTGAGATCATTTAGAGCTACTTTGTCATGGTCATTTTTTTGAATTTCATCATGTAGTTTGAAACATGTAGTTGATAGGAGATTTGCACAAGATAATTGTTAGTGCTGAAGGTGTGGATATTTTGGCAATATTATTGAAAGGCATGTCTTTTTTACCAAAATTTGAGATCATTTAGAGCTACTTTGTCATGGTCATTTTTTTAATTTCATCATGTAGTTTGAAACATGTAGTTGATAGGATATTTGCACAAGATAATTGCTAGTGGTGAAGGTGTGGATATTTTGGCAACATTAGTGAAAGGCATGTCTTATTTACCAAAATTTGAGATCATTTAGAGCTACTTTGTCATGGTCATTTTTTTGAATTTCATCATGTAGTTTGAAAGATGTAGTTGATAGGATATTTGCACAATATAATTTCTAGTGGTGAAGGTGTGGATATTTTGGCAACATTAGTGAAAGGCATGTCTTTTTTACCAAAATTTGAGATCATTTAGAGCTACTTTGTCATGGTCATTTTTTTGAATTTCATCATGTAGTTTGAAAGATGTAGTTGATAGGAGATTTGCACAATATAATTGCTAGTGGTGAAGGTGTACAAGAATTCTGAATTACTGCTAGTTCCATAGCAAGCACAATTGGAAGGCCATACACACATTTTCTGCAGGTGCTCTAACAACAACATAATTTCAAGTCTGACATTGCTCTTGGAACATGGTTGGAAGGCCATATACACAAAAGTAGGTTAGCAAAATTAACTAGGGTAACAATGCATACATATAGTGTTGTAACACTATACTTGCAATGCACATATATGCAGATATTAACACAGTACATACTTAGTTTTCCCAATCATCCCATCTGTCGGTCCCCTTCTGGCGCTTATAGCTGCTAGGTTTCTCTTCAATTTTCAGGAGTTGGGGGGAATACACCGCTCTAGCTGGCCTGGTGTGAGCTGTCCTGTCAAAAAATTCATAGATTTTTCTAAGCAACTCATAGCTTAGGTAATCGTCGACTGCCGCATAGTCAAGGTTAACCTTGGCAAGGGGTTTCCACTCCCAGAAATCATGGTCTTGGTGCAATGTTGAAATAGCAGTGAAATTGCTTTTTTTGTAAGATGGATCGACAAGTTCAGCAGCTATATCCCCCATCCCAGCCTTCAGACCCTTTCCAGGAATTCTGTATAGAGTTTGGATGCCGACATTGTATTTTTTAGGAATTAAAATCCATTCTGCTTCTAGCACCTTCTTTTCATTGTTTGTGTCTACACTTCCAAATGTAATTTCCTTATTTTGAAGGAATTTACGCAGCCCTGGTATGTGCTTGTCACTCCTGTTTAGGAATTAAAAAATTAAGTAATTGAGCTAACTGACAGATAAACAGTTGTGTAATTTGTAAAATGGGGATTCACATTCAGTGATAAAATGTAAAAATAGAGTTATAAACTGACAGTACAAACATATCACAAAATTCAGTGATACAGCCTAGGTATCTGCAACTATTTCTACTTTTCTGAGAGTGAAAATCTACATATATTTCATTACTAACTGAGCTAATAACAAATTATAAAAAAGAGGTTCCCATTCAGTGATCAAATTTCAAATAACAGAGTGGTACACTGACATTACAAACATATCACAAAATTTAGTGATGTAGCCCGGGTATCTGCACCTATTTCTACTTTTCAGACAGTGAAAATCTACATATATTTCATTACTAACTAAGCTAATAACAAATTGTAAAAAAGAGGTTCACATTTAGTGATCAAATTTCAAATAACAGAGTGGTACACTGACAGTACATACATGTCCGAACATTCTAACCATCAGAAATGCTAGATTGAAATTCTAAATTGAAATGGCAGAGTAAAATGCTAGCAAAAATTATTGACATATCAGTTATGTACATGATTCTACATTGGCAGATCAATCTTTTTACGGCAGATACAAAAAACAGAGGACGAACTACTACGTCTGAGTTGTAGGCTTCTTACCTATAGTAGTGGAAGATGAGGACATGTTGTCGCATCGCGAGTTGAATAACATCGATCTTCTTCTTATCCACCGTGTACTCGAGATCAAGGCCTACTATTCGGTACACATCCTCGTCGAGCCACGCCTCGTACTTGGCAAGAATGGCGTCGACTGACCGCAGATCATTGGTGTACACAACCTCTAGGTTCGTCGCACCATGGGCAAGCAGGTTGAAGCTCTCGATCGTAAGCTCGCCGTTGTTCATGGCCGGTGGAAAGCGGGAATGTGGGGGAGTTAGAGGATTTGGGGAAGGAGGAAGAGGGTTTGTAGGAACTGCCTCGTCTGATACGGAAGAGGAGGGGGCAACCTGCTATAGAGGAACCGTCTCGGCTCCTACGCTTCGTCAGAGTGTGGCCGCGTGTCCCTTTTTTCCTCTTTTTTCCCTAGAGCTTCCCAGATTCCTCTTTTGGGCCCATGTGGCAGCAAGTGAACGGCTAGGTTTATTTGTACCCTATAAGCTGGTGAGGAGGTGGAAATTTGTGCACACACGATGACAGGTGGGTCCCTACCTCGGGGTTTATGAGTCGTCCCATCAACGATGCACTAAATATTTGGAGCATATCTCCTCCTAATTAATCTACCATACCTACTCCGGATTGTACTCCACATACTCTGCTTCTAGAAATCGCCTAGAAAACCCTAACACGGCGGCGTAGATCGGCTTCGTTCTCTCCCTCTATCTGTCGTCTCCAACCTCTAAGTCTGTCATCGCCGTCGATACTGGGACACCAAGGAGGACAATGGCTTTGCCCAACCAGGTATGTGTTCTATCTCCACCAGGGCACCTTTTCTTATAAATCTACTAGTTGAACACAAAGTTGATTTGGGTAGTAACAAATTTCGCATAAAGTGCCTAGAATGTTTTGATCCAAAAGGATGGTGCAACAAAGGGGACAAGGAGAAGGACTATTTTGCGGTTACTCTTCAGCATGGATTTCAAGAGAACATGGTAAATAGTTGATCCATATTTTGTTATTCTTACACCAGATCTAGCTAACTGGTTAGTTATTCGTACACTAGTAATCAGTAATCACTGGTTGGAACTGATTCTTTGGGCAATTTTCTTAAAGCTGGTTCATTAACTCAAGTGTAAGTGCAATAAATCAAGTAGCAGTTCTTAAATAAATCAAAGTAGTAATGAAATAGAACAAAGTACTATTGAAATAAATCAAAGTACTGCTAAAAAAATCAAGTAGTACTACACCAAAGCTGGTGTAATTGTTTACATTTGAATCAAGTACTCCAAATTGTTTTATACAACATGATAATTTTTGTAATTTACAACTCTGAAGTACTCTATGTTCATATTTAACAAATGTTAAAACATTATGAACCTTTTTGTCGCAGTTCATCCCATGCTACATGCGAGCACATTTGCTTTCTAAGTACACGGTAACGATGTCCGAAGAAGTGATTTTTACGGTAGATATCTACACCACAGAAGGTTTCCAGTACTCAGTCAGGGTTTGCAAAAAACCATATTGTACCTTCTTGCATGGACGACTTTGGAAAGAATTTGGTATGACATACCAACTTAAAGTTGGCCAGCGTATTTATTTTGTTGTGAAAACCCCTGATGCGAGGACCTGTGTCATCACAGGAGATGCCCCTATCAACCATCCAAGTACATATACTGAACTTGTTCATGTCTTAATGATGTCCAGTTTAGTTACCATGGGTCAATTCATTTATTTAATTGAAACACCATTACATGACAACTTATTATCATTTGAGTCGTGGCAAGCGAGATATTGTTGGTTCTCTAACTATCACTGATGATACCATCATCAACTGGAGGATGATGGAGATAGTGAATCAGCATGTGGACCATCTGGACTATCTTGTGGAAGTTCATCAAGCTGGGAATTTCTATGAAGGAACAGCTACTGCAGTGCTGCATGCATTAAACTGGACTAATCGTGTTAAAAAAACCTGGTATTATTTACTATTCATTCCTAATTTATTACTTTTAATACATGTTAACACAACTGTGCAGAACAATTATTGACATCACAATGGTGTTTTGTAAACAGAAAATTCCATCCAGAGTTGTGCCACAAGACATGGACAAATATGGTGGCTTAACTATTATTTACGATCCACACACTGTCATCAACACTTCGTACACCATTTCTGCACTTGATGGTCGTGTGTCGGTTAATGGCCGAGCAAAGTTCATGGAGAAGGAGGATACTTACTACATTGAAGACAACATGTTTTTCCAGCTATACTTAGGAATTGCACGGGTTTACCTTTTTGTTTCACATATTCCATATGTGCCTCTGGAGGTAGAGGACTAGATTACCTCCATCTTGTGATTAGTGGTGATGGTCCTATGACAAAGCACTATTGTGTTGAAGGTCATGTATCAAACCATGTTTTTATCGAACTCCTTTTGTGTTGGTTACATTGAGTCAGACCACGTCATGTGTCAAATGGTATTGTAAGACTGAATGCTCCTTTTGTGATTGTGATGCTTAATGCTAAACAATTATCATGTTTGCTTTCATTTCGTGTTCATACTATTACTATTGTTAATTCTGTTGTTGTTTATTTAAAGCAGATGGTAGTCTTCTTCTAAGCATTTCTAATTTTCCAATAAGCATTTCTGAATAAGTGTGCAGTACACATGGGTACTACTCAACATCTGAATCCTCGTCGTCGGGATTTATGTCACCCTCATCATTTCCATTTACTTCCAATCCATCTGCTCCTCCTTCATCTTCGCTACTATCCATGTCAAGGTTTTTATTGTCGTCTTACTTTTCTGGATCATGAAAAATGCGAGCATCAACGCGTTCCACCTCATCTTCACGATGCACCTCCTCCAGTTCAATCTCTTCTGCAGCCTCCATGTCCTCAACATCATGAAGAATAAGATTTGGTGAACCATAGTCATCCTGGAATGCATCTCCATTCCCCTGAAATGGCCCTGCATTTCCATCTTCTGTTTCTGGAACATCGTACACATTTCTATTGCTGAAGGTCTGCACAACTTTCCAAGGATGACCAAACTTGGTATCATCAACATAGAAACATGTTTTAGCTTGGCTTGCTAGAATGAAGGGCTCATTCTTGTACCATAGTTTTGAAGTGTTAACACTTTTGAAGAATGTATCATCTTTCATCTTGCAATTATTGCCAACAGTGTCGAACCAATCACATCGGAACAAGTATATTGTAACTCAATTATTTCCTGCAGAACACCAAAGTACTCTCTTTCTTTAGATTCATCAAAAACTCCCTTTGTCATCACACCAGAATTTTGCGTTTTTTGGTTCTTCTCACGAGCCACTATACGAAACCTAGCACCTTTAACATGGCAACCAGAGTATACTACGACACGCTCGTCTGGCCCAAGTGCAAGTGACTGTAAATCTTCAGATGCAGATTCCATCTCACTCACATGCTTTTTAAACCATGTAGGGAACTCTTTCTCGAGCGTCTCCTCGATGTTAGTCACACCCCTCTGCAGAAGTTGTGCTCGGCAAACACTAAACCATAGAACAATAAATATTCAGATATTAGATATCATAATTTCATACAACATGCATGGAATTTTTAAACAAATTTAATAGGGGTCTTACTTTATATAACCTTGTGCCTCTTCACAATTGTCCAGCACATACCAAGCCATTTTATGATATTCCTTCCCAAATTTTCTCAAACTTGATTTCCCAATCCCTACAGCTCCATCTGAGAAAACCTTAAACTCATCAACACCAAATGGTCTTTGCTTATCTGCATACCTATCAATTTTGTTGTCATCCTTAAAAAATCTAGAACAAAAGCTCATGCACTCATCTACTATATATCCCTCCGCAATTGAGCCTTCCGGCATATATCTATTACGCACCGTTGACTTAAGGTATCCAAGTCTTCTCTCAACGGGATACATCCAACCATAATGGACAGGGCCCCTTAGTTTAGCCTCATCAGGAAGATGTATTGCCAAGTGAACCATTATATCAAAAAAAAGATGGTGGAAACAACATCTCAAGTTTGCAAATGATTATAACTATTTCAACCTTCAACCGATCAAGCACTTCAACTCTAAGAGTCCTGGCACACAACTCCTTAAAAAATCTTCCCAACGCAGCAATAGCTCATACATATCCTTTGATGCAATTCCTCTAAGCCCAACAGGCAATACACGCTGAAGGAGAATGTGACAGTCATGCGTCTTCAGACCATGTACTTTACCACCAACAATATCTACACATCTTTCTAGGTTTGCAGAGAAACCATCTGTAAATCTGATTTTTGCCAAATACCTGCACAGTTTTAACTTCATCTCCTTCTCAAGAGTCCATGGCGCATGGGGCTTTGAATAACTATCACCCTCATCATCCATCCAAAACTTTTTCCTAATCTTCATTTTCACTAAATCAAGTCTGGCACTAACAGTGTCTTTATTCTTGCCTTCTAATTCAAGCAGGGTGCCAAGGATGTTATCTAAAATGTTCTTCTCGATGTGCATTACGTCAAGGTTGTGAGCTATCTTCAGTTTCGACTAGTATGGTAGATAATGTGATACGTCCATTTTGCATCACTATTCTATGTCTTAATTCACTATTATTCATTGATATATTTCGTATTGAGAGGTGATACTTATGTTATTTCATCTATTTTTGCATGGTTGATGACTTTTGGAGCATGGACCGCTGCAGTCAGGATTGTGATGGAAAAGGTGCTGTTTGGAGGCAAATTTTGCGAAGATGAGAAAATCCGGGAAAATATACGGAAAATTCTATTTTTCCAGAAGACTCAGGATGCAGAAGATGGAGTGGAGGTGGGCCATAGGGGGCCCACACCACCCCATGGCGCGGGCAAGCCTAGGCCACACCAGGGAGTGGTGTGGCCGCCCTGGCCCACTCCAGCCTCTCTCCTCGGGCGTATATCATCCCCACGATACCCTAAGACTCAGGGAGCGACCACAGAAAGCTTCTGCCGCCTCCGTGGGGGGGGGGGGGGGAAACACCGAGAGAGAAAGATCTCTCCGACAGACAGATTTCTGCCAGGGGAATTCCTTCCCGGAGAGGGGAGATCGTCGCCATCAACACCACCATCAAGCTGGACTTCATCAGGATCATCATCATCATCATCACCACCATCATCACCATCAGCACCCTCATCACCATCTCCATATTGCTGTAACAATTGCGTTGAATCTTGCATAGTTCATAGGGGAAACTTTCCCGGTGTTGATTACTCTTTGTAGTTGATGCTATTGAGTGAACCATTGAATTATTGTTTATGTTCAGATTGTTATACATCATTATTCCATCTCTGATCATGATCCATATGATGTCTTGTGAGTAGTTTGTTTTGTTCTTGAGGTCATGGGAGAAGTCTTGTTGTTAGTAGTGGAGTTGCGTTGAGAAAGATTTAATAGTTTGATATTTAAGTTGTGGTGTACTTCTTCTAGTGGTGTCATGTGAACGTCGACTACATGACACTTCACCTATATGGGCCTAGGGGAATGCATTGTGTATTTGGCTACTAATCGTAGGGGTTGGCGGAGTGACAGAAACCTGAACCCCCGTTAGGAAACCATTGCACAAGGGACGTAAGGGTCTTAGAGTTTAAAGCTGTGGTTAGGTTTATACCTTAATTACTTTCTTGTACTTATGGATGTTTGCAAGGGGGTTTAATCACAAGTATGTATTTAGTCTTGGATGGGGCGGTACATTAGCACAGGTTCACCCACACAACACTTAGCAAGCTAGAGAAGATTAATCGACTATATGAAGCGAAAGCACTTGACAGTCTTCCCATGTGTCCTCGAGAACGTTTGGTTATCTATAGAAATACAACCGGCTTGTCCTTTGCTGCATAAAGGATTGGGCCACTTGCTGCATTTATTCTTACTGTCTTTTATTTACTCGTACTTTGTTTACTTGATTTATCGAAAACCCCTAAAAATCCGTTTGCTAAGTATTTGTAGAGAATTCCTGATCCATACGACTAGCCAGCACCTTTTGCTCCTCGTTGAGTTCGACACTCTTATCAAAAATACTGCGATACACCCCCTATACTTGTGGGTCATCATAATGCAAGCTCACCTTCAGGTGCCACGCAGGTTCACCTTGAACTCTACGTTTTCTCTTCTTACATGCAGGATTTTTCCCTGGTTCATAATCCTTCACCGTTTCAACCTTCTCTTCTACTTCTTCAAATGTGAACTTCCTCGGGGGACCTCTCTCCTTAGTTTTTCCATTGAATAATCTGCTTTTTCTATACGGATGATTTCTTGGAAGGAATCTTTGAGTACTAATATATCCTATTTTGTTTTTCAAAGACTCATATCAAGGATCCTCGTCACAATGCACACATGCAAAAAAAACCTTTAGTACTACGTCCAGACATAGTGGCATATCCAGGATAGTCATGAATAGACCAAAGGAAAGCCGCATGCAAGTCAAATTCATCTCATGTGCATGCATCGTACGTCGTCACACCTTTCCAAAGTTCCATCATATCTTTAATCAAAGGCTGCATAAAACATGAAAATCCTTCCCCGGTGAACACTTTCCAGGTATAAGTAATGACAACATGAAGTTGGACTGATCCATGCACATCCAAGGAGGAAAATTGTACGAAATGACAAAAATAGGCCACATACTATATGAATTACTCACTGCCAAAATGATTGAATCCATCCGTGGCAAAAGCTAGCCTCAAATTACAGGAATCTGCAGAGGACCATTCAAACGCATTGTCAAAGTGCTTCCATGCCTCACCATCAGCTGGGTGCCTCAATACATTATGCTCAGCAACCCTCTTCTCTTTGTGCCACTTGGTGTTCTTTGACATTTCTTTCAAAACAAAAAATCTTTGTAACCTTGGAATTATAGGAAAGTATTGAAGCACCTTGTGCGGAACCTTCTTCTTTGCATCCGGGTCTTTCCATCTTGAAACTCCACACTTAGGGCAATGAGTGTGGTTCTTATAATCTAACCAGAACAAAGCACAATCAAACTTGCATACATGAATTGTCTCGTAACCAAGACCAACATCAGATAGTACTCTCTTAGCTTCAACATAAGATCTTGGAAAATTCACACTTGGCAAAGAGTCACATAACACCCCAAAGAATAGATCAAATGCTCTATTGGTGACCCGGTTGCTTGATTTGATATGGAGCATCTTGATAATGAAGTTCAACCTCGTGGTTGTCCTTCAACCCTCATGAAGCTCTCTCTTAGCTTCTTCAATAAGCTTTGCATAATTTTTTTGTTGATTAGGGCCTTTCTTCCCTGAGTTCTGCAGATCATCAACCATTCTATTCAAATCATCAAAATTATTTGAATTGTCTTACTCAACATCATCATCGTCATCACTTCCATACGCACCTTGCTCGCTACCCACATTACTTTCACTGAACCAAATTTTATGATTCCAATTTTGTTATAAATATGTTTAAATTATCTATCCAAGCCCGTTGGATTTAAATCATTTGGAGTTAGAGTCAACTATAGTAAAAATAACAAGATAGAGGCTTTTCATCTTCAAACATTTTTCAAATATCAACCATAAAAGCTTTTGAGTTGATTCCAACTCTCAAAAATCACATTTGACAAGATCTATCTGAATATGTAAAAATATTTAGGTTTACATGCAGTGACTTTGGACTAGTACCAAAATAATGCTATATAGGCATTTCTAGTCACTATAATTCTATTAAATGATAATCTTAAACTTTATAAAATATGACCAACACCTTAAATCACATTCCCACGTATTAGAATATGTGGTGATGACATGTGTCAACATGATCCCATATTTTAAATTGGAGAATATTAAATCTTAATTAATTTCAATGAGTAGAAATTACTTTTCTAAAATAAGATAAATAAGATTAAATCTTTAATTCATGTGATGATTGTGATGATGCTAGATCATTAAGTGTGAGCCTTAGTGTGCTAAATAGAATTAGTTAAGTATTTTTTGGTGATTGTGTACCCCGTATTTATTTATAGATGATAGTACCGACCCCGGATACGAGGAGGAGGAGTACTACCAAGAAGAAGAAGAGGAAAACTTCAACCACTGCTCTACTCAAGGCAAGCTAACACTTGCAAGTATTATACCTATGCAAGACATCACCAATTGCAAGATAACCTAAGCAAGATGCATTAGGCATGCTTTGGTTATATACCTTTGATTTATACCAATCCCAAGTTTTACTTGCAAGCTTTACTCTTTTACTTTACCAAAGTTCTTTACCTTTAGTTAGTGCTTTGTGAGTATTGGAAAAATAGTATAGAAAGCATAAAGAGTATAAAACTAGGCATATACTTAGATGTCATTCTATGGCATGAGATTGAAGATTAGCATCCCTCATTAGTGAACACTCTTAACTTTAGTGGCTAGTGCTAAGCATAAAAGTTGATCACTTTAGATCGGAATACTTGGTGAAAATGATTATGAAAACCTTGGAATGATGTTTCATTCTATTGAAATGTTTTGACATGTGTTATGGACACAAAAGGATTTTGATGATGAAAATGTTGAGGCATGAGCCTTAGCCCTTTATAAAAACTGATGGTTGGGTTCAGATGCGATATGTAACACCCTCGAATCGGCCCTATGCAAGTTTCAGCGATTCCCGCCAAACCCGCATAGAAACGATTCAAAGATGCCCACCAGGCACTTGCGTGCGGGTGGAAAACGAAGTAATATCATTACACAATAGTCCACGATGGGACCCACAGAACATATATATACAACAACGACTCATCGAGTCAAGGATATCGATATACTGTACAAAGATCCAAATCACCTCAAAAATGATACAACATCTGAGTACGCATAAGATGCAAATGGGGCTAAGAGCCCTGAAGAATAACCAATGGCGTCCATAACCCTGCCCAGGCCAAGCCGGAAGGGTAACCCTGCTAACGACGTCGAACTCATACCTGCTTAAACAAAAGGGGTGCCGACAAAGGGCAAAGGGAAAAGAGGAGCGTCAGTACTGAGGCCAGTACACGGCGAGGCTAGAATTCGGCGGCTCTCGCCTACATAGGTATGGTGGACTGAAGCGTCAACGAAGCATGCACTAAACAACCTATAGAGACTCAATACAACTGTCGGCTATTAGAGAGGGATAAGAAAGACCTATCCAGAACCAACCTTATACTAACACCAATCATACCCATCCTGGTATTTCCCCCTCGAGACCAAACGAGGAAGTCAACCATGATAGCATAAGTAGTGGGCAGTTTTAGTTAACCATTCAGTTGTAGTTACAGTACTTACTAGTCAGATACAATTAACATGTGACGTCCCAAACCCAGCAGTTGTTGGCACTTTTATTTCATTCCATTGGAGTTGCGATACTTACTAGGCAGGTATAATATGACACGATACGCCCCAGTTCCACCAGTTGTTGGCACTGTTATTATCCATTCCATTGTAGTGAAGCTGATTACTAGTCACATATTAAGTCAAATTTATAGCACTACCTTAGTTATGCTTGTCTATGATCGAGTTACTGTGCTCCAAGTCGTCCATAACCGCGGACACGGCTTTCAGAAAGATTTACCTGCAGGGGTGCATAAATAGCAACACACACACGATCAACCTCAGAAAAACCAAATCAAAACCCAACAAGGCTTTCACGACAAAGCAATCATAGGATTCATAAAATATTTCAGGGGGCCACCCCACTAAGCTACCCGCAATGAAGTTGGCCGGCTCCGAGACGGACCCAGGGTTTGTGCCAATGGCTGTAAACGACTGGGAACCCGAAAGTGTGACTGGGCTTGTCGATACCGCGAAAACATTCCACATTCCAAAACAGTACATGTGCTCCACGTACAATCGTAAATAAAGCAGTAAAGCATGGCATAAGTACATGATAGTAATAAAGCCCCAAACTACTTTGTGGCCCCAAGAAATAAGAAATGAATCAAGCTCTAGCTAAGGGGGATCCATAGAGTCTCTCGTATGTGGATAGTGCGAATAGTCATGGAACAGATATCAAGTACTCGGGGCCTACGGGACACAAGTGGACATGAAAAACCAAATAGCATATAGTGCCCACCGGTGCCTCTTTCATTAGTTGTCCTAGCAATTTAATAGTTGTGTTTAAAGTCATGATCCTCTCCACCGTAAAGAATATGCCAACATTTCAACAACTGTGTGGTACTTCACGACACGAGATCGCACCTGAGCAAGCGACTATGACTCGCAAGACCATATATCTACCAAACAACAGGTAATAGGAGGTGTCCAAGGCAATATAAAGGCTGCACGGAATATATCTGGTACGGAACACTAAAGCGTCGCGACACGGTTAGCAATAGATCAACATGAGTAAATAAAGACTATAAATGCAAATTAGGTAGAAAGGGGGAGAATGCTCACCTGGGAAACATAGCCGAAGATTCATCTGGAGATCGGGTCGACACTCGCATCCACTCAATAGCCTAATCCGTGAAGAAGCAAAACACTAGAAGAAACACCGGATGCACTATTTAATACTACGGCAGAAGAATCGACATGTTTATGATATGATGCATGACATGGCAAAGATGCGGTGCAATTAGGCAATATTAAGCGGAACCGGGGTCCCGACAATTAATTAAGAGGTTCAAGTTATTTAGTTATCCCGCAATTTAAATGTTGTCTTAACAAGGCAAAACAAGGTATCGGTTCGCTACACAAATTTAAATGGAGGCGGTATAATACAAGTATAGCCCGCATATGCGCTCCATATTTAACTATGAGGTGAATCGACAAAGTACCCCCAACCAAATGAATATGTATGCGAGCATGACAGTTTATATGCAACAATTATATGGCAATTTATAAAATAGGATCAGGTTAGGTAGGGGTCACACATCGGGGTCAAAGATCTTGGGGTTTGAGGGTCGAGGTCTTCGGGTTCCAACAAGATCGGTCTTCGTGGTCGGGCTCCGGATCCGCGGGATCGGTCTTCGGAATCCATGTTGGAGTGCTTGATGGTCTTGGATACAACGGATCCCTGAGGCAGAACTCGGGGTCCTTGGCGAACTTGAACAGATCGGCACCGATGGTCTTCAAGGCATTCACAGACACAACAACATCACCACATCGGTACACCGTTGGGACATACACTCTGCCGAGCCATTGACATCACCCTCCAAGGGTAGACACGGTACCACGCTCCACCAGTGTCAACATTGAAGCCACCGAAGAAGCATCAAGAGCACCAGGATAAGGACACGGTCGAAGCTCCATCAAGGGCGGCCTTCTGGCGACGCGCGCGGAGACGAGCTCGCAGAACGAGGTAGCGGGGACATCCAGGACATGTCGAAGGCGAGGCTTCCTCCGGCCGGCATGGCAAGCTTGGGGATGTGGGCGTCGGTGTAGAGCACGGGATTGGGAGCCGCGCGGAAGAAGGCGATGAGGCGCGCGACGACGGGGGCGAGGAGGCGCCGGCGGGCGGCGGGCGTGGCGTGCTTGCTGTCCAGGATGCACCAGACAACATCGAGGTGGCCCAGCACCTGCAACGCGGGGTCGAGGGAGGGCGGCCGGAGGAAATGCTAGCGGCAGCGGGGATTTTCCCGGGAAGGCCCGGTGCCTGCGGGGCGAGCGACGACGACGCGGGGAGGCTATGCACGCGGGGACATGCGGGCGACACAGCGGAGGGCGGCGGCGCGACGGGGCTCCATCGACTAGCGGCGGCGCGACGGGGCTCCATCGACTAGCGGCGGCGGTTGCGGGACGAACGGGATGGTGGCGTCCGGCGGAGCAGCTCGACGGAGAGGCGGGCTCGAGCGGAGGAGAAGGACCAGGGGCGGTAGGGCTCTGGCGGCTGTTGCGCCCGCGAGGATCAAGGCGAGCTTGCGGGATGAGTATGGGAATCGCGGAGCGCGTCGCGAGGGAGAGGAGATCGCGTCGGGCTAGGTAGGTGGAACCGAGGAGGACGGAACGAGGAGGTGGGGCCGGGATCGTGTTGTGAGTGCGGCCAGGTGCGTGTCGATCATGGTAGCTAGGTGCGTGGGTGTGCCGCTCAGCAGCTGGGTGTGCAGTGGTTGTGGGAACGTGACAGGTGGGGTCTGCGGGTGGGCCAGGTTGAGTAGGGAGGCGGGGCGTGCGTCGATGCGGCGCACTGTGTGTTGTGATGCGGGTGGGGTGGTGCAGCAGGGCTTGCGGGCGCTAGAGAGTGAGACCGCGTCTCTGCTGGCGGTGGCTGCGTGCGGTAGGTGGGAATTGGGACTGGTGGTGGGTGATCTAGGTTTAGGGTTTGGTCTAGGTGGCTGTGGGCTGGGCCTTCCGGGGTAGTAGGTGGTCCGACCGGTTGAGCCTCTGGTCTGGCCGGTTAAACTGCCTCCCCCGGTACAAAAATAGTTTTATTATTTATATTATTTTATTTTAATAACCTTTTGTAAATAATTTGTAGACAAAACAAAATATCCGGAAGGACCGGGTTTTACATTTGAAATAGGGAGGAGGTATTTAGAAAATAAAGATAGGCTTTTGGAGAAATAGTTTTAGACAAACAGATGCATGATGATGATGCTAAAATGCAATGTGGCATGATGACATGAGCATGCGGTCATGATGATGGACAAAATGAAAACAACACGCGATTTTCTAGTAGTGATTTTACCGGGGTGCTACAATTCGACACCACTAACAATGGATCTCGCCCTCGAGATCCGCCTCATGGTACGGGGAAGAAGGCTGACGATAGAAATCTCCTCGCTTCATGTAGATCCTTGCGACACCACTAACAAGGATTCTTTCTCCGGCTTGAAACCGGCAACACCACCAACAAGGGGTCGTTGCTCAGGTTCGTCGAGGGAACACTCCGGAGTACAAAGGACGAAGGTAAAGGTATCAAAAGATAAAGCCACTGCTAACTTCCGAGGAAGGAGTAAAGATTGCATTAGTCCACCATTTCAATGTATAAGAGCGAATGATAAGAGTAGTAGGATGGTGATCAGTCCATCGCGCACCCAAAGCATTACTCCGTACATGAATAGAAGAATTATGCAACCAACTCTCGAATTTAGACTGAAGATCTTGACGAGCGATGTTCGGAAAACTTCGGAAAACCAAGGAGTGATGCAGGCTCTTCATCGGATCTGACATAGAAGATGTCGTCGCATTGGGAAAACACCAGAAGATATAAAAGAAAGATTTCAGTGGATTTTGATCCACCAAATGGTAAAACAGATGAAGGATTACTCAGATAACACGAAGACCGGATGTGGAAACACCATTACAAAAGGAAAGAATCGAAACCCTAATTCCTATACTGGAACAAAAGATGAGAGAGCAGATTTAAAACACGCAAAGGTAAGAGGAGAAGAGCATAGAGGTAAGGAGTAAAAATAGACGTAATCAGATCTATCCAACCGATTTTTCAAAATAGTTTTGACACTCTACAACGTCGATTAGCTAGGTTATCCTACAGGCTGACCAGTGGGGTATCGTAACTGCTGAGCTCTGATACCACTTTGTAACACTCTCGAATCGGCCCTATGCAAGTTTCAGCGATTCCCGCCAAACCCGCATAGAAACGATTCAAAGATGCCCACCAGGCACTTGCGTGCGGGTGGAAAACGAAGTAATATCATTACACAATAGTCCACGATGGGACCCACAGAACATATATATACAACAACGACTCATCAAGTCAAGGATACAGATATACCGTACAAAGATCCAAATCACCTCAAAAACGATACAACATCCGAGTACGGATAACATGCAAATGGGGCTAAGAGCCCTGAAGAATAACCAATGGCGTCCATAACCCTGCCCAGGCCAAGCTGGAAGGGTAACCCTGTTAACGACGTCGAACTCATACCTGCTTAAACAAAATGGGTGCCGACAAAGGGCAAAGGAAAAGAGGAGCATCAGTACTGAGGCCAGTACACGGCGAGGCTAGAATTCGGCGGCTCTCGCCTACATAGGTATGGTGGACTGAAGCGTCAACGAAGCATGCACTAAACAACCTATAGAGACTCAATACAACTGTCGGATATTAGAGAGGGATAAGAAAGACCTATCCAGAACCAACCTTATACTAACACCAATCATACCCATCCTGGTATTTCCCCCTCGAGACCAAACGAGGAAGTCAAGCCGAGGAACCCACACAGTTGGCAGTTTTATTTATTCCATTATAGTTGAAGCACTTACTAAACAAATATAGATAGCATGAGTCATCCTGATAGCATAAGTAGTGGGCAGTTTTAGTTAACCATTCAGTTGTATTTGCAGTACTTACTTGTCAGATACAATTAGCATGTGACGTCCCAAACCCAGCAGTTGTTGGCACTTCTATTTCATTCCATTGGAGTTGTGATACTTACTAGGGAGGTATAATATGACACGATACACCCCAGTTCCACCAGTTGTTGGCACTGTTATTATCCATTCCATTGTAGTGAAGATGATTACTAGTCACATATTAAGTCAAATTTATAGCACTACTTTAGTTATGCTTGTCTATGATCGAGATATTGTGCTCCAAGTCGTCCATAACCGTGGACACGGCTTTCAGAAAGATATACCCTGCAGGGGTGCACAAATAGCAACACACACACGATCAACCTCGGAAAAACCAAATCAAAACCCAAGGAGGCTTTCACGACAAAGCAATCACAGGATTCATAAAATATTTCAGTGGGCCACCCCACTAAGCTACCCGCAACGAAGTTGGCCGGCTCCGAGACGGACCCAGGGTATGTGCCAATGGCTGTAAACGACCGGGAACCCAAAAGTGTGACTGGGCTTGTCGATACTGCGAAAACATTCCACGTTCCAAAATAGTACAGGTGCTCCACGCACAATCGTAAATAAAGCAGTAAAGCATGACATAAGTACATGATAGTAATAAAGCCCCAAACTACTTTGTGGCCCCAAGAAATAAGAAATGAATCAAGCTCTGGCTAAGGGGGATCCATAGAGTCTCCCGTATGTGGATAGTGCGAATAGTTAAGGAATAGATATCAAGTACTCGGGGCCTACGGGACACAAGTGGACATGAAAAACCAAATAGCATATGTTGCCCACCGGTGCCTCTTTCATTAGTTGTCCCAGCAATTTAATAGTTGTGTTTAAAGTCATGATCCTCTCCACCGTAAAGAATATGCCAACATTTCAACAACTGTGTGGTACTTCACGACACGGGATCGCACCTGAGCAAGCGACTATGACTCGCAAGACCATATATCTACCAAACAACAGGTAATAGGAGGTGTCCAAGGCAATATAAAGGCTGCACGGAATATATCTGGTACGGAACACTAAAGCATCGCGACACAGATAGCAATAGATCAATAGGAGTAAATAAAGACTATAAATGCAAATTAGGTAGAAAGGGGGAGAATGCTCGCCTGGGAAACATAGCCGAAGATTCATCTGGAGATCGGGTCGACACTCGCATCCACTCAATAGACTAATCCGTGAAGAAGCAAAACACTAGAAGAAACACCGGATGCACTATTTAATACTACGGCAGAAGAATCGACATGTTTATGATATGATGCATGACATGGCAAAGATGCGGTGGAATTAGGCAAATTTAAGCGGAACCAGGGTCCCGACAATTAATTAAGAGGTTCAAGTTATTTAGTTACCCCGCAATTTAAATGTTGTCTTAACAAGGCAAAACAAGGTATCAGTTCGCTACACAAATTTAAATGGAGGCGGTATAATACAAGTATAGCCCGCATATGCCCTCCATATTTAATTATGAGGTGAATCGACAAAGTACCTCCAACCAAATGAATATGTATGCGAGCATGACAGTTTATATGCAACAATTATATGGAAATTTATAAAATAGGATCAGGTTAGGTAGGGGTCACACATCAGGGTCGAAGATCTTGGGGTTTGAGGGTTGAGGTCTTCGGGTTCCGACAAGATCGGTCCTCGGGGTCGGGCTCCGGATCCGCGGGATCGGTCTTCGGAATCCATGTAGGAGTGCTTTATGGTCTCGGATACAACAGATCCCTGAGGCAGAACTCGGGGTCGTTGGCGAACTTGAACAGATCGGCACCGATGGTCTTCAAGGCATTCATAGACACAACAACATCACCACATCGGTACACCGTTGGGACATACACTCTGCCAAGCCATTGACATCACCCTCCAAGGGTAGACACGGTACCACGCTCCACCAGTGTCAACATTGAAGCCACCGAAGAAGTATCAAGAGCACCATGATAAGGACACGGTCGAAGCTCCATCAAGGGCGGCCTTCTAGCGACGCGCGTGGAGACGAGCTCGCGGAACGAGGTAGCGGGGACATCCAGGACATGTCGAAGGGGGGCTACCGCCGGCCGACATGGCAAGCTTGGGGATGTGGGCGTCGGTGTAGAGCACGGGACGGGGAGCCGTGTAGAAGAAGGCGACGAGGCGCGCGACGATGAGGGCGAGGAGGTGCCGGCGGGCGGCGGGCGTGCTTGCTGTCCAGGATGCACCAGACGACATCGAGGTGGCCCAGCACCTGCAACGCAGGGTCAAGGGAGGGCGGCCAGAGGAAACGCTAGCGGTGACGGGGATTTTTCCCGGGAAGGCCCGGTGCCTGCGGGGCGAGCGACGACGACGCGGGGAGGCTGTGCTCGCGGGGACGTGCGGGCGACACGGCGTAGGGTGGCGGCGCGACGAGGCTCCAGCGACTAGCGGCGGCGGTTGCGGGACGACCGGGGTGGTGGCATCCGGCGGAGCAGCTCGACGGAGAGGCGGGCTCGAGCGGAGGAGAAGGACCAGGGGCGGCGGGGCTCTGGCGGCCGCTGCGCCCGCGAGGATCGAGGCGAGCTTGCAGGATGAGGATGGGAATCGCGGAGCGCGTCGCGAGGGAGAGGAGATCGCGTCGGGCTAGGTAGGTGGAACCGAGGAGGATGGAACGAGGAGGTGGGGCCGGGATCGTGTCGTGAGTGTGGCCAGGTGCGTGTCGATCGTGGTAGCTAGGTGCGTGTGTGTGCCGCTCAGCCGTTGGGTGTGGGGTGGCTGTGGGAACGTGACAGGCGGGGTCTACGGATGGGCCAGGTTGAGTAGGGAGGCGGGGCGCGCGTCGATGCGGCGCACTACGTGTGCGTGATGCGGGTGGGGTGGTGCAGCGGGGCTTGCGGGTGCTAGAGAGCGAGACCGTGTCTCTGCTGGCGGTGGCTGCGTGCGGTAGGTGGGAATAGGGACTGATGGTGGGTGATCTAGGTTTAGGGTTTGGTCTAGGTGGCTGTGGGCTAGGCCTTGCAGGGTAGTAGGTGGTCCGGCCGGTTGAGCCTCTGGTCTGGCCGGTTAAACTGCCTCCCCCGGTACAAAAATAGTTGTATTATTTTATATTATTTTATTTTAATAGCCTTTTGTAATTAATTTGTAGACAAAACAAAATATCCGGAAGGACCGGGTTTTACATTTGAAATACGGAGGAGGTATTTAGAAAATAAAGATAGGCTTTTCGAGAAATAGTTTTAGACAAACAGATGCATGATGATGATGCTAAAATGCAATGTGGCATGATTACATGAGCATGCGGTTATGATGATGCACAAAATAAAAACAACACACGATTTTCTAGTAGTGGTTTTACCGGGGTGCTACACGATACCATTCCAATTTTTACCGTATAACCACAATACCCGAATTGGGTAGGGCTTAGCTAGAACTTTATAAGACTTAGTATGGGTTCCCTCGCGGAAGAGATTTGAGTTGAGGCTACCTCGTGAGTGTGAATGTCCACCTATGCAGTGCCCAGGATGGCAGATGGACATGGCTGGGAGGCCAAGCTCATAGGGGAGGTGCCTATACTAGAGTGTGTAAAGGAAAGGTTATGATTAATTATCCTCATACTAAGTATGATGATTCAGGGTTATCCCTGACGGATGTATCGAATTTTATGGTGAAAGTGTACCACCTCTGTAGAGTGTCAAACTATTTGAATAGCCGCGTCCGCGGTCATAGACAGTTGGAGTGGCCATACTGTTCCGTCGTCAGAAGTTTTCAAAATGACTTATGAAGTGAACTATGATTTTGACTTGACCACAACAGGGTTGTGAATGAAAACTAGGTTCCCACTTAAGTGATTTAGAACATTAACTTAGTTTTCTTTACTTCTAAACTCAGTTTAGATAAACCTGGCTTTTTGCAAATAAACTTAGAGCTTAGGATTCCTACTAGAACTACCCTACTTGTTAGTGATAGTTTGCGAGTACTTAAAGAATACTCATGGCTTTGTCCCTGGCTATTCCCGTGGCCAGACTATGAGGAGGATTATCAGGAGGATGGACAGCAGGACGTCTATGACAACTAGGATCATCTCCCATCGCCAGCATTGCCTGTGACTTTGAAGATGGAGCCCCTACTATGTTTCTTTCTGCTGCTTGATTTGTAATAAGACTGGATCATGAGATCCTTTATTTTTGTAAGACCTTATTATGGTTTGTAATGGATAATGTAATGTGATATTCAATCTGTTATGTCTCGTAAAGATGGTAATCCTGGGATTGCGAGGTATGGCATAACGGGCATTTGAGATTAGAAATCTGGAAGTTGACACTAGCACGCGTCAACTTGCAGGACACCGTGCATGTCGGGTTGGAGGCGATGGTGACGAAGTCAAATGGAAATGGCGCGGCGAGCTCTCGTGCTGGTTGTGCTGTAGGGAGGCAGCCGAGGAGAAGCAGGGGCGAGTGCGCGTCGGGTCATAAGCGACGGGGACGAGGTCGATAGGGAACATGGCCGCGAGCTCGCGTGCCTTGCAACACGTGGAGGCATGCCAGACGTGGATGAGGCCGGTGAGGGACGCGTACTGAGCGGTGTCAGCTATAGAGATAAGATCTTTGGATTATAAGTTCTTTCTAGATTTTACTTAGACCATAGTTCTAGATAGTGATCTCCAATTATAACCAATTCTTATGATAGCGGATCTCCCAAAACTTCCGGCAATCAGGTGACACCCCTGTTTGGCTGAAAATAAGATAATCATAAGCATATTCGTTATAAATCAATAATACTACCGTATGCCTACATGGATTTGTGATGTTCCCTCTTATGTTCTTCTATGATTATATTAAATTTGAGGTTTATTGATCGAACTGGGATGCTTATGTTTCAGGATCTGAAATCGTAGTGTTCTGGCCTACACCAACATTTAAGAAAAAGAGTGAATGCCACGGAATGTGTAACCTACAGCATTTATAGAAGCGTAATATAATTTCACAAATCATGACTGCTAATAGATGGTGGTTACTGTATATTTTTTCAATAGTAAATTTTTGCGTGGCTTAAAATGTTATTACTCCTATGTTTGAGGATGTATCATGTTTTAGAAGCACATTTGTGAAAATTTAGCAGTTCACTATAATATAAGTTTGCTAATTCACTCGATTATCCAAGAAACTTAATTTTTTTGTCAAACAATTCATTATTTCTTTCGAGTTTCTTTTGAACCACACGGAAATCAATTCTTGCGGTCTAAAGAATATTCGGCTAAAATGGTATGATTTCTTGATTAACAAAAAATCCGCTCTTTCGCACCACCGCGCGGACATTGTGCTAGTCATTCCTAATACTAAACACATTGTTCACTAATATGTCAGTTACATATTCAAGAACATTGTTACGCTCCCACTCAAATATATCATCAATATTTGATATCTAGGATATCACTAAGCTCCCACTCAAATTACATACTTTCTCGAAAATCTTGGCAAATCCAAAAAAAATGATCTTTCATGAAATCAGGAATTTTCTGCTACAAGACTTCAACAATTCCTGATTGATCAAAATTTGCCTAATGTACTAGTTACAGCCTTTTATTCAAACTTTCGAAGACTTTTGCAGTTTTGATCAGTCCTTTGCCAATTTCTATATTGGACTATTTGTTGATCCAAATCCAACAGACATTAAGCATTTGTCAAAAACATTCTTTATGACAAAACATGCTTTTATGTCTTCTTATTAAGTTTCATTTCCACCCTTTTAACTTTGAAGTTTACTAGGAGGATGCTTACTCGTGTAATAACGAGCTCGTTGGGGAACCCCAAGAGGAAGGTATGATGAGCACAGTTGTAAGTTTTCCTCAGTTATGAAACCAAGGTTATCGAACTAGTAGGAGCAAGGAAACACCTCCAAGGTGTTGCTAGCTGGCCTTTGGCAGGGTGCACTACCGATGCTAGCATCAACATGGAAACCTGCACAACACAACCACAGAACTTTGCCACCAACATACACTGAGGTAGTCAATCTCATCGGTATTGCTGAAAACAAAGGATTAAATGTATTGTGTGGAAGAATGTAATAGTTTGCAGAAAGTAAATAGAAAGCAGTAAACACTTGTAGATTGATGGTAAAAGAAAGGAACGGGGTCCATAGTTCACTAGTGGTGGCTCTCCTGAAGATAGATGACATGTTGGGTGAACAAATTACAGCATACATGCATATACTAATCATCTTGACTCCTTCGAGATTTGATTGGGCATTACAACATTATACATAGACCGTAATCCAACTGCATCTATGACTAATAATCCACCTTCAGGTTATCATCCAAACCCCCTCCAGTATTAAGTTGCAAGCAACAGATAATTGCATTACGCATTGCGTGTAAAGTAAACAATACGGTTGTTCTATGAACAAAGGATTGCTGTTTTCTCCCTAGTAGCAACATCACATCTAGTACCTTAGAGATTTCTGTCACTTCCCCAGATTACTAGAGGCATGAACCCACTATCGAGCATAAATACTAACTCTTGGAGTCGCTAGCATCTACTTGGCCAAGATAGCTATTAACAACGTAAAGCATGCAAGATCACAAATAACAAAGACATGATAGAATCAATAATCAATCTGAAATAACATCTCAATATCCATCGGATCCTCGCAAACACAATATGTAGGATTACAAATAGATGATCTTGATCATGAACGGAGCTCACAAGATCTAAACATGATAACACAAAGGAGAAGAACCATCCATCTAGCTACTACATGGACCCGTAGTCCAGGGATGAACTACTCACGCATCACACCGGAGGCTTGCATGGTGATGAAGAAGGCCTCCAGGGTGAATTCTCCCCTCCGACAGGGTGTCGGGAAGAGCTTCAGATCCCTCCCGATCTAGGGATGGAGATGATGGCATCTACAGACTCTTTCATGGAATTTTGCTCGGGTACTTAGGGTTTCTGTATCGGAGGCATCTTATAGGCGAAAGGGGAGGCCGAGGGGGTGCCCTAGGCGGCTAGACCACCCCCTGGGGCTGGCCAGGCCTGGCCGCGTGGCTAGGTGGTGTGGCCGGCCCCCGGCCCCTCTCCGTCTCGTATTCTGGCTCCGTGTCCCCCTCTGTGAAAAACTGACTTTGGCTTTTGTCCCGTCCAATTCCGAGAATATTCATTGAATTTCCTGGAACCAAAACAGCAGAAAACATGCAGCTGGCATTGTGGCATCTTGTCAATAGGTTAGTCCAAGAAAGTGTATAAAAGTACTCCAAAGTGTGGACAAAACATAAGAAAGTAGATAAAAACCAAGCATGGAACATAAAAAGTTATGGATACGTTAGCAACGTATCAACATCCCCAAGCTTAACTCCTGCCCGTCCTCGAGTAGGTAAGTGATAAAAAGAAATAATAATTTTTGAGGTGACATGCACCATTATAAACTTGATCAAAGTATTTGTAAAACATTGATAGCTAGGATCATAGTACTTCAACATAGCATGAAAGACAAAGTTCTAACAATAAGGCATAGCAACTATGTTGCAACATGAAAAGGTACAAACAAAAGATTCATGAATAACAATGCTTTTCAAGACGTTTGTTTGTTTCACATAAAGAAAACATAGAGTGGCATTCAGCTTGTCCCTCATAGAGTAGCAAATCATAATTGCATAGGACACCTTCAAAGTTCATAAGAGTGACTAGATACAAATAGTTTAAGAACAAGCAATATCAAAGTTATGCATCAATCAACAAGACTTGGGACAATGCACACAGAACTAAGAATGTCCACTATGCTCTCTCAATAGGTGCATAAAGATAGAAGGTGGAGACTCAACATAAAAGTAAAAGAAAGGCCTTAATAGAAGGAAGCAGGGATTCAAGTCTCATAAAGAGCTTTCAAAAATTATGGTACTTATTAGCTTTCAGCTCTCATTGCCCCTATCATAAGCATCTTGAAGTGATTAGGGTTAAAGTGAACAAACTATGGGGTATATGCTTGACAAAGTATAAGTTGGAAATCTCATGTCCCTTGAATACGAGGACCGCTCCTCATGCTACTCAAGTTTAGTTACCGGTAAGTTCTTGTCATAGTAAGTACATGTGTATCATAGAGAACCGCCAACAGGGTAACCTTGCCCGATGATACGGAAGAATCCCCATATCAAAATGACAAGGCAAGCAGACAACGAGCATCTCAGCAATCTTCTTATTTACCATGGGAAAATTGTGCTTTTTTCTCTCTTTCCTCTTTTATCATATCTCTTTTTTTTCTCTTTTTATCAATATCTGACTCTTTTTTCATAAGAAGAATGCTTCATAGACAGATCATTATGGTTACGCTGTAGGTTTCCACCATGACAGCATGGATTAGACCGGCGGCCCATGTGTTTCTCTAACACACATACATAACTCCATGGACTTACAAGCTCCCCTTTCATTTCACACCAACGACATCCATAGACAAAAGAGCATGATATCAACTAGGTACAAAATACAAGTGCAATGTTGAAAGCATTCCCCATGACAACATGGTTCTGCTAATCCCCAACATATAAGTGCAAGCATATACAACATAGACGACACGATGGTTCAAGTTTATTAAGGGCAAGAAAAGTAAAGTGTGCCATCAAGTTCGTGAGAGCTTTAATCACTAGTTTTCTCATAACAAGTTTAATTCGAAAGGTAGATAAAAACATGAATATACTTGGAATATCAAATGCTAATAGGTAGGTATGGTGGACTCTTTAGAATAACTTGGTTTTAGGAGTTGGATGCATGAGTGGAACTCATACTTGGTTACAGAGGCTAGCAAAAGACTAGGAGCGACCAACTAAGAGAGCAATAATGGCCATAATCATGCAAAGCGACAAAACATCATTAATCAAAGCATAAAGTGATACTACAAGTCGAAAACTAAAGGATCATAAAGGCTATGGTGACTTGGGATAGTCATAACATGGTGTGAGCATGCGCCAAGTCAACCCAAATAAAGCATCAAAAGGAGAATACCACAACACTAATCTTTAATATGCTAAAACAACGCATGATTCTTCCAAGGCACATTAAGCAATCTCAATTGTTTATAACATGTCATGCTACAACTAAGATCATTAAGCATAAAATCAAAACAATATCAAGCATGGCATGACAAAGCATAGGCCACAGTCAAAAACAATCTCCTTTTACCACTTAAGCATGAACTATTTCTACTCTTTTTCCAATCCAAACCAAACTATTTGAAAACCAATGTATGAAAGATGGGGTCCAACCAATTTATTCAAGCAAACGAAAACCAAAAACAAAAAACAAAAAAGAAGACGCTCCAAGAACAACACAACTGTGCATGAAACAATAAAAATGAAGTGTTTGGAAGAAACCTAGGATTTTTATTGATGAAGAAGGGGATGCCTTGGGCATCCCCAAGCTTTGACGCTTGTACCTCTTGAATATTTCTTGGGGTGACACGGGGTGGAATCCCCAAGCTTGAGCTTAGTCCATTCTTCATCTCATTACATCATTCTCTCCATACACCTGAAATTTTTCCTTCATACAAAACTTCACACAATCTTTATTAGCAACATTAGTGCACTCAAGATAACAAGTCTTTAGGTTCAGTTTCAACACCAATAAAACTTCCATTAAACACAAGCTACGGTAGTACTTCCCTCAAAAAGCTCAATTCCCCAAAGAGAACTGAAAAAGGAACCAACAAGAAGCAAATGCAAATAATGGCAGAAATATGTCAAAACAGACCAGCATGTAAAGACCAATTTTTTCGAAGACCTTTTGTTGCTCAAATCAAAAAGTGTTGAACTAACGAAAGTTAGATAACAACCTGGGGCAGAAGCACAAAAATTCGCGCCTCAAAACGACGTATAGAGATTTTACACGAATGTTTACGGTGAAGCACAAAAATCTGTTTCGGGACAACAACTTTTCCAATCATTACTTCTCTCTCATTAGAGGTTACTCTTGGTACAAAAAGCAAATAAAAAGGATAAGGAGCGGTTATTACAGAGGTAATAACTTCCAAGACTCATCTAAAATTTTTGGGTTATCTCCCAATAACTACTTTTCTTTAACGCCTTTAAGTTAGGCAAAAGAAGCAAGAAAAAGAATCAAGTGTTCTCCAACGAAGAAGCATTAAGAGCAAATTTTGTTTTCGTAGGAGAGGCAAAACAAATCTTCTCTCTCTTATTAGGGAAGTGTTCTATACCTTTCTTGAGTGCGAGTTGATATTTAATGGTGCCTTCTTTCATATCAATAATGGCACCAACAGTTCTAAGAAAAGGTCTTTCCAAAGTAATAGGACAAGACGCATTGCATTCAACATCCAAAACGTAGAAATCAACAGGGACATAGGCATTGTTAACCATAATAAGAACATCATTAATATTCCCCATAAGTTTCTTTTTAGCATTATCATCAAGTGGGACATTCAAATAACAATCTTCCAATGGTGGAAAATCAAGCATATCATAAATCCTTCTAGGCATAATAGAAACACTACTATCAAGATCACATAAAGCTTTGAAATCAAAATCATTCACTTTCATATTAATGATGGGTTCCCAACCATCTTCTTGTTTCATAGGAATAGAAGCTTTATGTTTCATCTTTTCTTCTTTAATGTTTATGAGAGCATCAGTAATGTGTTTTGTAAAGGCCATATTCATAGCACACGCATTAGGACTTTTAGCAAGCTTTTGTAGGAACTTAATTACTTCAGAGATATTGCAATCATCAAGATCAAAATCATAATTATCATCTAAAGTAGTAGAGCTATTACTAGCCTCAACACTAGTGGTAGTGATAGTAGAGACCCTAATGTTTCTAGCAATTTCATCTTCTCTTTCCCACTTAGCATGCAATTCAGCTAATAGTCTAACATTTTCATCAATTCTAACTTGTATGGCATTAGTAGCAGCAAAGGGATTATCAATAGTTTCAGGTTTATTAGCCATTTTATTCAAACAAGATTGAGCTTCTGCCAGTGATGCTATATTTCTTTCAGCATTAGAGAGTTTTTCCTCAATAGTTTTATTGAAAGTAGTTTGTTTACTAATAAAGTCTTTAAGCATAACTTCAAGTTTAGAGGGAGCACTCCTATTATTGTTGTAGGAATTTCCATAAGCATTACCATTGTTGGGAGGATATGGCCTATAATTGTTGTTACCAAAATTAGTCCTGTAGGTGTTGCTACATTTTTTATTTCTTATAAAGTTCACATCAACTTGCTCTTCTTGAGAAACCAAAGAGGCTAAGGGAACATGATTTGGATCAATATGAGCCTTCCCATTAACAAGCATAGACATAATAACATCAATTTTATCACTCAAGGAGGAGGTTTCTTCAACAGAATTTACGTTCTTACCTTGTGGAGCTCTCTTAGTATGCCATTAAGAATAGTTAACCATCATATTATCTAGAAGCTTTGTTGCAGAACCCAAAGTAATGGTCATAAAGGTACCTCCAGCAATAGAATCCAATAGATTTCTTGAAGAATAGTTCAATCCTGCATAAAAGGTTTGGATAATCATCCAAGCAGTTAGTCCATGAGCGGGACAATTCTTTACCAAAGATTTCATTCTTTCCCAAGCTTGAGCAACATATTCATTATCAGATTGTTTGAATTTCATTATTTCACTTCTCATAGATATAATCTTAGCAGGAGGATAGTATTTTCCAATGAAAGCATCTTTGCATTTAGTCCAAGAATCAATACTATTCCTAGTTAGGGATTGCAACCATTCTTTAGCTTTTCCTCTCAAAGAGAAAGGAAACCATTTAAGCTTAATAATATCTCCATCTATATCCCTATGCTTTTGCGTCTCACAAAGTTCAACAAAGTTATTTAGATGAGCAGCAGCATCTTCATTACCAATACCTGAAAATTGTTCTCTCATAACAAGATTGAGTAAAGCAGGTTTTATTTCAAAGAAAGTAGCTTCAGGAACAGGTGAAGCAATAGGTGTGCACATGAAATCATTGTTGTTGGTGCTAGTGAAGTCACACAACTTAGTGTTTTCAAGAGTAGTCATTTTTTGTGTGTTTTTAATAAACAAAGCAAACTAGTAAAACTATTTTGTGTGTGTTTTTGATAAAGAAACAAGCAAACAAAGCAAAAATAAACTAAGCGAAACAAAAACAACAAAGTAAAGAGATTGGTTATGAGGGACTGCCCTTGTGAAGATGTCCTTGACTCCCCGGCAATGGCGCTAGAAAAGTACTTGCTGACTCGTGTAATAACGAGCTCGTTGGGGAACCCCAAGAGGAAGGTATGATAAGCACAACAGTAAGTTTCCCTCAGTTATGAAACCAAGGTTATCGAACCAGTAGGAGCAAGGAAACACCTCCATGGTGTTGCTAGCTGGCCTTTGGCAGGGCGTACTACCGATGCTACCAGCAACGTGGAAACCTGCACAACACAACCACAGAACTTTGCCCCCAACTTACAGTGAGCTTGTCAATCTCACCGGTTTTGCTGAAAACAAAGGATTAAACATATTGTGTGGAAGAAAGTAATAGTTTGCCGAAAGTAAACAGAAAGTAGTAAAAAATTGTAGATTGATGGTAAAAGAAAGGACCGAGGTCCATAGTTCACTAGTGGTGGCTCTCCTTAAGATAGATGACATGTTGGGTGAACAAATTATAGCGGGGCAATTGATAAACATCGAGAAAGCATACATGCATATACTAATCATCTTGACTCCTTCGAGATTTGATTGGGCATTACAGCATTATACATAGACCGTAATCCAACTGCATCTATGACTAATAATCCACCTTCAGGTTATCATCCGAACCCCCTCCAGTATTAAGTTGCAAGCAACAGATAATTTCATTATGCATTGCGTGTAAAGTAAACAATACGATTGTTCTATGAACAAAGGCTTGCTGTTTTCTCCCTAATAGCAACAACACATCTAGTACCTTAGAGATTTCTATCACTTCCCCAGATTACTAGAGGCATGAACCCACTATCGAGCATAAATACTAACTCTTGGAGTTGCTAGCATCTACTTGGCCAAGATAGCTACTAACAACAGAAAGCATGCAAGATCACAAATAACAAAGACATGATAGAATCAATAATCAATCTGAAATAGCATCTCAATATCCATCGGATCCCCGCAAAAACAACATGTAGGATTACAAATAGATGATCTTGATCATGAACAGAGCTCACAAGATCTAAACATGAAAGCACAAAGGAGAAGAACCATCCATCTAGCTACTACATGGACCCGTAGTCCAGGGATGAACTACTCACACATCACACCGGAGGCTTGCATGGTGATGAAGAAGGCCTCCAGGGTGAATTCTCCCCTCCGATAGGGTACCGGGAAGAGCTTCAGATCCCTCCCGATCTAGGGATGGAGATGACGGTGGCTATAGACTCTTTCGTGAATTTTGCTCGGGTACTTAGGGTTTCTGTATTGGAGGCATCTTATGTGCGAAAGGGGAGGCCGAGGGGGTGCCCTAGGTGGCCAGACCACCCCCTGGCGCGGGCCAGGCCTAGCCACGCGGCCAGGTGGTGTGGCCGGCCACTGGCCCCTCTCCGTCTCGTATTCTGGCTCCGTGTCCCCCTCGGTGAAAAACCGACTTTGGCTTTTGTCCCGTCCAATTCCGAGAATATTCATTTTCCGACTTTCCTGGAACCAAAAACAGCAGAAAACAGGCAGCTGGCACTGTGGCTCCTATTGATAGGTTAGTCCAAAAAGTGTATAAAAAGTACTCCAAAGTGTGGACAAAACTTAAGAAAGTAGAGAAAACCAAGCATGGAACATCAAAAATTATGGATACGTTAGCAACGTATCAAAGGACTAAGTAAATGTTATTACTTATTGAGATCATGTAACTTTTAATTTATCATCTCAAATATAACTTAATTTGGGATTTCATGACTCTAAGTTATTTCTTGCACTTATGTTCATAGATCTTTCTTTGTAGTTCATAGGTATGTCTTATTCTAATAATAGGACAAGTGAATCAAGAATGAAATTCTACAACTGGAGAACAAATTCTTGAATCCTACTTTCTAAAGTATTATCTGAAATTCAAATTGCACTTATACCCTTCCACTAACACTTCTACGAGAAAACTATTTCTCAAAGAAGTACCATGCTGATAAATGTCTTCTTTGGGTATTAGTTTGGAATTTGTATTCATAGTCTTACTAGGAATACACCACAAAGATTTACTATTCGCAGCAATCTTGAACTATCGAAATCTCTAGAAACTCGAGCTTGCCATATCTCATATGATGCCGTTTCCATGAATCTTTAGATATTCCTAATACTTTAATTGAGTATTTACTATTTCAATCTCTAACTCTAGTTCCCAACGTTAATCTTTTAGAAGATCATTTCAGACCACATGTATCTTATACATTATGATCACGATGTTCGGATAAGTCAATACACTTTGAATTTGTCTAATTATCATAATTTGTGAAACAGTTTTTCACAAGTCCTTTATGCCAATTGGCTATTAACTTGAATTCTGAATCACCTTGATCAAATCTCAAAGACTTTGGAATTATTGTTAGTTTTATATCCACTTCATTCTAAAATCATTTGAACAATTCAAATAGTTTCAAACTTGTGTTTCATTAAGAAAATATGCATATGTACTTAAACTCACCATGAAGTTTATAAAATAATGATTTCCACTATCTATTGAAAATACAATACATCATATGTATAAAATTCAACAATACCTTCGCATATCATTATTTTACAAGAATGTCGAGTTTTAGTCATTCTGTCCAACGAGGCAAGGTTTTGCAAAGTCTCTAGATCAAATATCCAAGACCCCGATTTTCATTAACATGAAAAACATGCAATAACCACAATGACTTAAACAATAGTGTTATTCAATATTTAAACTTGAATATCTTTTGGTTATTTTCATAAACGTCCTTTTTATCATACAGATGAAGACTAGAATATTTTTTTATAATCCAAATATGAATCATAAAAGAAATTAGTCATAAAAACAGAACAACTGAATTGCTTCTTATTAATATGAATAACTGTATCACAATAAGCAAGACACACTAATAAGTTTCACAAACTTGATTACAAAGCTTTTATTCAAATCTACTAATCCTAATGATAAACTTCGAGGAAAGGAGTGTTGTCAACCATCAACTAGCTTGTTTGTTGTCATCACGCCATCAACACCTCGTTCCATTTTTAGCTCTCACACAGAGGGTCCTATTTTCATTAAAACAAGATTAAGTATTAAATACTTGAAAACTGCATA
This sequence comes from Avena eriantha, assembly GCA_910589775.1. Taxonomy (NCBI): domain Eukaryota; kingdom Viridiplantae; phylum Streptophyta; class Magnoliopsida; order Poales; family Poaceae; genus Avena; species Avena eriantha. The sequence goes on from OU342743.1 coordinate 86,894,139, forward strand.
AGTGTTTCATGAAAACATTTATTACTTGTATATCACATATACCTTATCCGTTGATGATGATCCTAGCTTTGAGTTCGACCTTGGTGAAGGTATCACGGCGGTCACGAAGAGTCGTATCGTCTCTACCAACGGATTCATGGGAGAAATCTTCCATGGGTTCAGAAAGGACATAGAGGAGATGGCTTTCTATGAGGATCCTTCTTAGGCGTTGGTACCAGCCGATGAAATTCGACCATCTAACTTAAGTTTCTCCCCGTTCATTAATGGAGCAATGATGTCCTGAATTGAGGGGATGACCATAATCTACAATACATTCGCCAAAGGACTTAGACTAAGTTCATAATTGGAGTTTAAAATCTCTAATCATATTAACAAACAAGCTCCCACTTATATTATCATCCCTAAAGACAATTTAGTGATTACACGACCCCTTTACTCCACATCATCCCTGATCATCACGGCCTTTGATGCAGCTACCATGGTGGACTATATCCATCGATCACATCATCCATGAAACTCGTGCTTGATCTTTCGATCTCCGTGTTCCGAGGGCATATCTATACATGCTAGGCTCGCCAACCCAACCATAGTGTATTTGCTATGCATACATGGATTGCACCCACCATATGCGAACATAGAGATGTCTAGCACCCAATAATCATGGAATTCTTCATAACGATGAACTTTCTCGGTGGTGCACACTAATGGGAGAACACTACATTGGTATTAATTAGGAATCATCCTATTTAAATGCTACCATTGTGTATCTAATACCAGCACTCAAACAAGATGCACACAAAGATTAAATCATATCTAATCTAAATGTGATGTGACATGGTTGTCTTCGCGCTCCATGATCTCCATCAGGTGCTCCGACACGATCTTCATCAGGCCTCCAGTATGACGCCAAGTACACAATGCCACCAGTCTTGTCGTTCATCTTCACGATGACTACTACTATACTACTTAGTAATCGGAAAAGTAAACTACCTTACCTCATTCATGACTGTTATCATATCACATCACAAAGCCTTTCCTGCAACATAAAGTTAGATGCCTCTACTTTATATATTACACATTTTACGTGGCTTTTTAGGCTTTCGCAATAGAACGTTTCTACCTACAAACTTTCAACCATGACATGGACATAATAGTTGTCTCTACCACACCCTTTTCGGGGCCTTCCATTGTAGATGCTATATCAACTACTGTGAGAGAGACAAATACTCTCTAGCCACTTATACGGTACAAGTCGTATGTCGAGCGTGGAACTAGTCTTGCTTAAGGTCGGTCTGGGCCGCTTCATCTTACAGTACCTATAAACAAACACACATGGGAAGGTAACAACTAGGGTATCAATGCCCACACTCTGCATGTGTCTATCCGTATAAGCATACTATGCATAGATCAGCCTCTAATATCACTGAAGGGGTTCCGTAGCAGAAAACAAAAAATTACTACGTTGCAACTCCCTAAAGCCTAGGATCTACTCCCTCCGTTTCAAAATATAATATGTTTTAGCTTTGTGAAGTGAATGTATATAAACCACTTTTAGTGTGTAGGTTCACTCCGAACATCTCTGAACCTACACTATAAAAGTGGTCTAGATAAATTAGCTTCCCAAAGCTAAAACATCTTATATTTTGAAACAGAGGGTGACGAGGGTTTAACTCGTCAATGCCCATTGTTATGGACTTGGGTTTTGGAGAAGGAGGAAGCGCTGGAGGCATCAATCGGCTAGCAAACAAGCACATAGGATGCAAGGTTTACCCAGGTTCAGGCCTCGTAGAGGTCCCTACTCCTGCTTGTCTGCTCTTGGAATTAACGAAGGAATCAAAGATTACAGGGACGCGCAGATGCAATCTGGCGAGAGTTGTGGAAACAAGGGTTACGTGTGTCCTCCTCGCCGCCCCCTCCTAGCCTTTATATATATATATATATATAGGCTAGGTCTCAGGTAGCAGGTCTAGTCGGTTACAGGTTAGGGTTTTCCCTTTAAACTTTCTATCTTTGGCTTCTTGTTGTCTCGCAAGCAACCGAGAGTCTGCGGGCCACTCGAGTTCTCCATTTGGGCCTTGGCAACACCGTGGGCTTCCGCAGTATTCAGGCCGTATATACCAAACTCGAGTACCTGTAGGTTATACCCATGTTAGTAGCCCCCGAGTGTCCAGTGGAATCGTAGATTCGACTGGGGACTTTATGAAGACATTCGAATGCATGATTGAGTATTTTTTCGACTGTTCAGTTCATGTCATAGGGATTGTTGATATGCGTGCCTGATTTAACCGATGTATCAGTATCAATTAACTGCCTTAGGGAAAAACAACGCAATCTACTCAAACCCGTGTCTCCGGACTCGAATTTGGAAAAGTGTTGGCGTAATTCAACTCAAGCCACGGAGGTCTTACATGAGTCGAATTCCAGTGTATGGGTGTGAGCACTCGACGCGTCCGTCCAGGCATGTTCATCGTACCTGTAGGTACGGATATGTTTCTGGTAGTGCGTAGTAGATGCGTTGCCAGGCCTTATTCAGATCTTATGTTCACGCTATAAGCGCGGCACCCGAATTTTTGGTCATCACGGAGATGATTCGGGTGGCCTGGGAGATGCAGTCTCTTTGTAGGTAAAATATGAGGTGGAGCCGCCATAGCATTCGAGTGTGGATGTTATCAACACACAGTACGGTGTACAAATAATCATAGGGTGCGTGACCAGCGCTCCCTATGGGAGTAGCCCCTGAGTGCCTGGTTGAGTCGAAGACTCAGGCAGGGACTAAAATTTTGCGATTGTTGTTGTCTTTTGTTGCTTGTTTTAGTCGAATTTGCTTCCAGCGCTCCCTATGGGAGTAACCCATGATCCATAGTCGAATCGGAGATTCAAGTGGTTGGGTATGCTTTGAATGTTCATATGGCTGCATAAAAAGAAAATCGTAGGGCGTGCGACCAGCGCTGCCTATGGGAGTAGCCCCCGAGTGCTTGGTGGAGTCAAAGACTCGAGCAAGGACTAACGTAGTCGAAGTCTTCTAGTGCCCAGCTTGATGACATTACTGCTGACGATGTGATGACCTCAGTTGCCCGCGTGAGCGGCTTTGATGGGACGTGACGAGCGGTGGGTACCACTTTCTGACTTTGATTTGACCGGGCGTGTGTAATGTTTCGTTTTAGCTGTGTCTCCTCGATTTCCGCGTGTAATGGAGATAGTGGGGGACGATTCGTGTTTTGTCCTCTCCACCTGTCGACCGCGATGTGCGCCACGCGTCCAGTAGGGTTTCTGCTGGCCGTTGGATGGCATCCGCAAGAGGGTTACGTAGCAGCGCAGCTACGGTAATTTTCCCATCTGCCCTTTCTCTGCTTGTGCTTCCATCGCCATTGCCGCTGCTCTCTGCTTCCTAGAGCTCGTCCTTTTCGTGGCGCTGGACCAACTCCGCGTGTTCCCGAGCTACTTCCTCCGCTCGCACCGCCATCGCAAGATGGGGAAAAAGAAGGGAGGTGCCGCCGCTGAGTCAGCCGCCGCCATTGCTGCTGCCAAGAAGAAGGGCGGCTCCACCACTGTGGGCACCAGCGCTGCCGGAGCTAGGAAGAAGAAGGGCGCGGGTACCTGCGTCACCAATGGTGCGTGGCGCGCGTCCATCATCAAATCCTCCGAGCTCCGTCTCCTGCGTCAAGATGGAGTTCTGTCACCAGTGGTGGATGACTCGCGAGTGTCAGGTGGCGAGGTAACTCCTTGTCCTCCTGCTGGTTTCCGGGTGATGTTCCTAGCGTTCATCATCCGCGGTCTTTCTCTGCCCCTGCATCCTTTCTTTAGGGTCCTCCTTTGCTTCTACGGGCTCCAACTGCATCAGCTGTCCCCAAACTCTATTCTCCACATCGCCTGCTATATTACACTTTGCGAGTGATGGCTCGGAATCGAGCCACACTTTGGCCTCTTTAAGAGGATTTTCAAGCTGAAGCGCCAGTCAGCATCTGGTTCCATAATCTACGACGTAGGAGGCTGCGGAATCCATGTCGACTCCTCCACCACATATTTTGATATCAAGCTCATGGCATCCATCCAAGGTTGGAGAGACAAGTGGTTCCATATCCGCGACCAAAAGGCCGACAGAGAGCACTACGGACTCGCGCCCTTCGATCCCGTGACGCCGTGCAAGAGGAGGCGTTGTTGGAAGAACGTGGTGATGCCTAGCGAGTCCGAGGAGATGGAAGTGCTGTACAAGCGCGTCTGTGACCTCGAGAGCCACATGGGTAAAGAAGAGGGAGGCGCCACCCTCATTCGCACATGGTTGCCCTGTTGCATCCAGCCTCTGCAGGCCAGAGTCCACCCCATGTTCCAATGGGCTGGTGCGGACGATGCCACTCACGTATCTGCCGATGGCATTTCCGCAGGTGAAGTAGATAAGAGGTTGCGACTGGTGACAAAGTACACCACCAAGGAGGTTCTCCCAGGAAAACCAGTCGTTCCTCCCTTCGACGCCTCTAACCCTCCTCCTGAGGTAGAATTGTGCTACGAAGTAGCTTGATTTGTCGACTGCTTCTAGTTTCTTGATGTATAATGAATTGTTTTCTGAATGCAGGATTGGAATGTGTCTCCCAGTTTGCCCCCTCTTCCTGAGGGGGTTATTCCTCGTGAAGTAGATGAAGAGGACGAGTTGGAATCGACCGTCCCACTTGAAGAGGAGGAGGAAGCCCCCTAGTCTAGCGGTCCAGACACTCGCAAGCGTTCTCGCAGCGAGGATTCAGATGCTTCGTCTCCTTTGACTCCAGAGGGCCCATCTATCGGTGCGGAGGAGCCGATACCCGCCGTTCCTGTGTGCTCTATGGCTCCTCCTGCCCGGGAGAAGCTTCAACTGCCAAAGGAATCGTCGGAGTCGGAGGAGCAATCCTTTGATCTTGATAGATTATACTGGTAAGTTCTGTATTCGCGAATTCGTTTTGGTTTCTTCTTTGAGTTGTCATATGTCTTGAAGATCTTGTTTGATTTTGTGTTTCAGTCAAGTGACGACATCGTCTTCTGACGACGTCCAATTTTTGAAGGAGTCCAGAGTCGTGGACTCCAAGTCCAAGAAGGTGGCTTCGCGGTCTCCTTATCCTCCATTGGTGGCCCACTCCAGGCACAACTCATCGAGTTCCCCGCATGCTGGGGAGCATCAGATGGTTACCCGGATGACTGTGCAATAGCCTTCTTCGGAGTCTGTGGAGGATCATGTAAGTATCTTATAGTTGGCAGTCGAATTTATTCTTGGTGTGCTTTACTTGAACTTGAAATGTCTCTGATGCAGCTCATCGTGAAGGAAGCCGCCCGCCTGACGGAGCAGGTCCTTAACATGGGTCGACAGCATGTGCGACTAGACAATCACCATCGCATTGTCGAAAGTAAGTTTTGACTTCGTCTTTGTCTTTTGCGAATATTATTGATTCGATTTGGTAACACTCTCTGTATGTTGTAGCTGAGCACAATGAATTACTTCGTCATGCTGCTGCATTGGAGAAGACATTGGCCACGGCGACGAAGAATCGTGACGAGGCAGTCGCAGCCTTGGAGGAGTCGCGAAAGCGAGAGCAGGATCTCCTTGCCTCCACTGCTGAGAGGGAGAAGATGTTCGAGGAGCAGCTTCTCTCGATTGCGAAGTCCCTCTTAGGTATGACTTTTTCATCTGGATATGTCTTGCTCTTCTATGCTTTGACGTTTGATTGTTGTAATAATGCTTTTTTGTATGCAGATGCCAGCGGCTTGAGTTTCGATGCCCAATCTCTGCGCCACGCGGATGCTTTGGCTGTTACCATCGCCGTAGTCAAGGACTGCAGCGTTTCCCTCCAGGAGATGCTGGGGAAGACCAAGGATGTGCTCAGTCGCATCCGTGAGGACTTGACTCCCAAGGCTGGGATGATCGACAACTTCGGTGACTTGGTGGAATCCCTGGCTGGAGGAATCCCCGCGGACTTCAAAAATTCGCAGCGCTCCGACGGCGCCACCATGGCACTCGCAATGGTGCATGCCCATGGCATGGAGATGGATCCCGCAGCTATCTTTGAGGTGATGCCTGTCGACACTGGAGGCTAGCAGGTAGTTTTTGCTCCCTATGCTAGTAAATGCAAATATTACGGTCCTAGCTTATTGAGACACTCGCCAAGTACTCCGAAGAGCGGCGTCAAGCGAAGGCTGTGGCTTCTAGGGGTACTACCGGCAAGTCCGTGGCGTCAGAGACTGCCACGGATGCGATGAAGCCCCCGAGGCCTAAGTCCAAGTCGAAGAAAGATGCTGCGCCTTAGTCTTCATTTGTAATAGCTGTAGTGGTTTAGACTTTTGCTTTATGGAACAATGATTTTGTGGGGGTGTCCCAACCAAAACTTTTCCTGTGTCTGAATGCATATATGCCCTTTGTCAAATGTATTCTTGGTCTCTTATTTGCTTTTTGCTTGATTCGTGGTAGGTTACATCGAGTGCTCCTTCGATTGATCCATATGATCCTCCTTCTGCCGATGAGAACTTGGCGCAGCCTCATTAGAAGGTGGAGGAGTTTGCATTGCTTTCGCGACTGCGCGATCGTATTAAACAACTAGAGCGTGCGTTGCCCATCCTCTGCGGTAGCGCCGATGTGTGGAAGTCGAAGGCGGAGAAAGCCTCTGCTCGCGAGAAGTACCTATTGGAGGAGGTGGCCCAGCTGAGTGAGCAGTTCAAATGTTAGCCTTCTATCCTCTTATCTTTTCCTTTAGTCAGTCGTGGCGATGCCTGTCTTTCACACTTTGCTTTTTGTGTGGTGTAGTTGTTAGTGCTCGCCATCCGCAGGATGAAAAAGATCGAATCGCTGTTCGAATGCATGATTTGACGTCGGAGCAGCTGCAGGCGAGTGGGTACTTCTGGGTGGATCATGACCGTGCAATTACACTTGCGACCCTGCAGGATCATGCTTCTCGAGTGCTTCATTTTCTGAAGAAGGCGCAGTCGTGCCTCAGGCACATCTATCAGATGATGTTTCCACTGGACGCTGTCCCTTCAAGCCTGTTGGCCCTCTTGGCGAGATTCGAGGATTTGAGTGCAGTTCGTGAGTGCGTGCGGCAGCAGTTAGTGGCTAGTGCCAAGGCTGCTTTGTCCCTGGTGCGACTGCATAGGCCTGGTGTGGACATTGCGGCTGTTGCTGCTGGGCCGCCGACTCCACCGGCAGGTTCAACCTGGAACATGGTTCCTCATTAACAGGCGGTGGATCGTCCAGCAGAGGAAGTTGTCGACTTCTTTGAGGAACAGACAAACGTTCTTCTGCTGTAGTAGTAGTTTGATTTGTATCCTGCACATAAGTATACCAGTGTTGTAAAAGTTCGTGTGGATATATGTTATTAATTGATATGTAAAGAGCTTGCTAGCTTATATTTTTTGCGAGTGTATTTGTACTCGACAATTCCTTTTCGTTAGCCTGACTTGTTTTATCTCAGAACCTTGCCAACCTGTCAGGTGCGTTGCAACTGGGTTGGTGTTTTAGCAAGGGTTCGATTGATATTGTGTCAGCTACTCGGGATACTGCGGTTTGTTCATAGAACGAATATGTAAAGGGTGGCGTAGCCCCCGAGTGAAAATATTGCTAGAAAATAAAGAAGAACACAAAGTTTTCGGGCACTTAGCTTTATTTATTCGCAGAAGCGCCGCAGCTGCGCGATGTTCCAGGGGTTGAAGTACGTGACTCCTGTCTCTAAATATTTGAGGCAATGGGCGCCACCTGGGATTACTTCTGTAATCATGTATGGTCCCTCCCAAGGGGACTCGAGCTTGAGGTGCCCTTGCTGCTTCAGTCGCAGGACCAGGTCTCCTTCGACGAAGGATCTGGGGCATAGCCTTCTGCTGTGGTAGTTGCGCAAGTTCTGCTGGTAGATCGTCGATCTTTCTGCTGCGATATCCCGTGCCTCGTCAAGGAGATCGACGGAGTCTTCCAGTGCAAGTTTTGACTCCTTCTCGCTTTATGCGACTACCCGTGGGGCTTTAAAGCGTACTTATGCGGGTAGCACTGCTTCGACGCCGTGCACCATGAACAACGGGGTATATCCCATGGCGCTATTTGGGGTTGTTCGCAGGCTCCAAAGTACAGACTGCAGCTCGTCTGGCCAACATCCAGTGGCTTGCTCGAGTGGCCCGAGGAGTCGCTTCTTGATTCCACCGTAGACGAGGCTATTGGCCTTTTCGACTTGACCGTTGGTCTGTGGATGAGCTACGGAGGCATAGCTTATGTTGATTCCTAGGTTCTCGCAGAAACCCTGGAACTCATTAGAGGTGAAGTTTGTTCCATTGTCCGTGATGATGCTGTGTGGCACTCCAAAGCGATAGACAATGGACTCGAAGAACTTGACGGTGCTGGCTCCTGACTGGTTTGTCACCGACGTGGCCTCTATCCACTTGGTGAATTTGTTGACTGCGACCAGGAGGTAGACATAGCTCCCTCCCGAGGACTTTGGGAGCTTGCCGACCATGTCGAGTCCCCATTGCGCAAAGGGCCAAGCCAGTGGTATTGGCCACAGTTCCGCGCTAGGTGAGTGCGGTTTGTGCGTGAATCGCTAACAAGCGTTGCATCGCTGGACGATGTCTTTGGCATCACGCATGGCCATGGGCCAGTAGAATCCTGCTCGTAGAGCTTTGGCGACGAGGGCGCGACTGCCGACATGGTGCCCACAGGCCCCTTCATGGATGTCGAGGAGGACGGCCCTTTCGTCCGTGTTGGAGACACACAGTTGGAGTACTCCTATGATGCTGCGCTTGTATAGTTCGCCGTTGATGACGGCGAATGCCTTGGATCATTGTGCGATATGTCGCCCGTCAGTCAGGTTATTCGACAACCTCTTGTTGAGAAGATATGTGATGTAGGGTTGAGTCCAAGATGGCTTGATCATCATGACCCCCATTGGTCCCTCGAGTCCTGTGTCAAGCTCTAGGTCGTCGAGTGCCATTGACTCATTGGGTGGTGTAGCCCCTGAGTATTTTGTTCCGCTTGTTTTCTTCTCTGTGGCCTTTGGCTTGATGGAGCATTCGCAAATACGCTCGAGAAATACCCTAGGTGCTATGGGGGCGTAGGTGGAGCCAATCTTGGCGAGTGCGTCTGCCTCTTCATTCCTTTCGCGGCCTATGTGTCGCAGCTCACAGCCGTCGAAGTCCCCTTCGAGTGTGTCGTAGAGGTCGCGGTAGGCGATCATATTGTCGTTCAGCGCGTCGCACTCGTACATCGTTTGGTTGACGACCAGTTTGGAGTCGTCGTAGATGATGAGCCTCTTGGCGCCGCAGGCTTTCGCCATCCGCATCCCGTGCAGTAGGGCCTCGTATTCAGCTTCGTTGTTGGAGGTAGTGAACTGCATTTGCAGAATGTACTTCAGCTTGTCTCCCTGGGGTGATGTCAGTATGACACCTGCGCTAGCCCCGTCCTTTCGTTTGGATCCGTCGAAGTGCATTTTCCAGAGGTAAGACATATCTGGCTTTTCGGGGAGCTGGTTCTCCATCTAGTGCATGAGGAAATCAGGGAGGACTTGCGACTTGATCGCGTCGCGCTTCTTGTATGTAATGCCTCGTGGAGACAGGTCGATTCCCCAAAGCACGACTCGTCCAGTGGCATCGGGGTTGTTGAGGATATGCCCAAGCGAGGCGTCGTTGACCACCACGATTGGGTGCTCCTGGAAGTAGTGGCGCAGTCGCCTGGCTGTCATGAAGACGTCGTATGCCAGCTTCTGGTAGTGTGGGTACCGTTGCTTTGTTGGCGTGAGCACCTCGCTGGGATAGTAGACTGGGCGCTGCACCCCGTGGACCTTGTTTTCCTCGGCACGTTCCACCACGAGCACCATGCTGACCACCTGGTTGGTGGCGCAGATGTAGAGCAACAGTGGTTATTTTTCGTGTGGAGTCACCAGTACTGGCGAGGTAGATATTAGACGCTTGAGGTCTTCGAATGCTTCCTGCGCCTCGTCGGTCCACTTGAACTTGTCAGTTTTGCGGAAAAGTTCGTAGAAAGGCAGTGCATTTTCGCCCATTCAACTGATGAATCGACTGAGCGCCACGATTCACCTAGCCAGTTGCTGGATGCCTCTTATGTTTTTCGGCTTCTCCATGGCCAGTATGGCTTTTATTTTCTTTGGGTTCGCCTCAATCCCTCTCGCGGAGATGAGATACCCGAGTAGTTGCCCAGATGGTACGCCGAAGGCACATTTGTCCGGATTGAGCTTGATCCGGTAGCGGTCGAGGTTGGCGAAGGTCTCGCGTAAATCATCGATTAGCGAGGCTTCTTCTTTTGTTTTGATGATGATGTCATCAACGTAAACTTGGATGTTGCGATCAAGTTGATTCTTGAGGCAAGCCTACATGCATCGCTGATAGGTGGCTCCTGCGTTTTTGAGCCCGAAGGGCATTGTGTTGTAGCAAAACACACCAAAAGGCGTCGCAAACGCCGTTTTCTCTTGGTCTTCCTACTTCATTCGAATTTGGTTATAGCACGAGTAGGAATCGAGGAAGCATAGATGCTCACATCTTGCGGTGGAGTCGATGATTTGGTCGATTCGCGGCAGCGGGAAGTGATCCTTTGGGCAGTGCTTGTTCAAGGAGGTGAAGTCCACGCACATCCGTAGGATATCCGTGTCTTTTTTAGGTACCAGCACCGTGTTGGAGAGCCAGGTGCTTTCCTTTATCTCGCGTATGAATTTGGCATCGAGGAGTTTGTTGATCTCCATTCCGACCGCCTTTGCCCTTGGTTTAGACAGTCGCCGAATTATCTGCTTGACTAGCCTTGCGTCTAGGTTGACATTGAGTGCGTGCTCGGCGAATTCCCTAGGAACCCTTGGCATGTCCGCTGGACACCAGGCGAAGATTTCCCAGTGCTCATGGAGGTATTCGACGAGCGCGAGTTCCTATGCGGAACTCAAGTTGTTGGCGATGAGGGTCGTCTTAGTCGGGTCCGTTGGGTGGACCTGGACTTTCTTCGTGTGCACCGACGAGTCGAAGTACAGGTTGGGTGAACTTGGCTGGCTCAGAGGAGGCAGATTGTTGTCTGTTGACTCCTTTAATCTTGCGAGTTCCTCCTGCATACCGAAGGACTGGGAAATTCTGTTGAATTCCCTGTCGCAACTATCGGACCTCTTGAAGTTGCCGTTGATTGTGATTACGCCGTTTGGGCCCGGCATCTTCATCTGCAGGTAGGCGTAGTGTGGCACCGCCATGAACCTTGCTTACACGACACGTTCGAGGATGCAGTGATATTGTGAAGGCCAGTCGACGACCTCGAAGTCGATGTGTTCTCGCCGAAAATTTTGCGGCATGCCAAAGATGGCGTCGAGGTTGATTTTGCCCAGGGGATATACGCCTTTCCTTGGGACGATGCCGTGGAACATTGTGTCCGAAACTTCCAGACACATCAGAGGGATCCTCATTGCACGCAAAGTACTCGCAAACATTAGGTTGATGCCGCTGCCGCCATCCATGAAGACGCGACTCATGTCGAAGCCCCCAATCTGCGCCTCGAGTACGAGGAGATAGTGGCCTGGACGAGGGACTTGGCGCGGGTGGTCACGCCGGTCAAAGGTGATGCAGGAGTCGCTTCCACTGAGGTACTCAGTGGTGGAAGGTGGATAGTTGATCACCAAGTTGACTTGGCGAGTGATGGCCTTTTGCACTCGATTTGAGGGACGCCCGTTTTGGATCATCCCCATGTTGCCCACGGGTCGTGGGTATGGTTCGCCACAGTGATTCTGGACCGGTGCGACCGTGGGTGGTGGTATTCCTGGCGGTGGTGGAGGAGCTCCGTGTGCCACGGTGCCTGGGGCGACTACATAGCCCTTGTTGACTACGTCGCGATTCATCCGAATCAGACCCTCGTGGAGCTGGAGAAACTCGCGGCAGTCTTTGAGAAGGTGGCTGGATTTTTTCTTGTTGTCGTGCTTGTCGATGTAGAAGTGCATGTTGCATGGTACGAACAGTTTTCCTCTATGGTTGTTGCGGGTGCCTCTTCACGAGTGCAGCGCTGCCACACCTGTGTGGTTTTCCTAGACTCACGGTATCCACCGCTGCGATAGCCGTTGTTGTGGTTGTTGTCGCGTTTGTTGGCGTAGCCGTCTGCGACCATGTTGACGTCGTCGCAGTCATCAAAGACGCGCATTCGCCGCTTGCCTCGACGGTCGTGTCTGCGCCCAAGGTCGTCGTCGTCATTGGAGTAGGTGTGGTTTTTCACCGAATCCTCTCCATCGGCCCACCGATTCGCAATTTCCATCAGGTGGTCGATTTTCTTGGGCTTCGAGCGGCCTAGCTCCTCCCCGAGCTCTATGCGGCGAACACCGTCGTTGAATGCGGTCCTCCGAGATGTTTTCTGCGGAGTTCTTAATGATGGGCCACCTCTGGATGTACAAGCGTAGCGACTCACCCGACCTTTGCTGGCAGCTCCTCCGCTCTTCGATTGATGCGGGCCTTTTGTAAGTGCCCTTGAAGTTGCATACAAAGTTGTAAACCACCTCTTCCCAGCTGCGAATGGATCCGCGCGGGAGGTTGTTGAGCCATGCGCGGGTGGCACCCTGCAGCTGTAGCTGCAGGCATTGCATGGCCGTGCTTCGACTCCCGCCATGTAGCCTAATGGAGGATATGTGGTCCTCCAACCAGATCTTTGGGTCTTGTAGGCTGTCAAATTTTGGATTCTCCGATGGGAGTTTGAACCCTTTAGGCATTCACTTCTGCCTGATGGCCCTGCTGAAGCATTTGGCGCCGTAGAGTTCAGTTACGTCCTCTTCGGAGTCAGTCGAACAAGCGCGTCTTGCCCTTGATTTGTCGATTTTTTTGCGCTGTGTGAAGTCAACGCGTGCATCATAATCGCGATCATGCCGCCGTGAGCGGCGACGCTGAGACATATCGTGACTGTCGTCGCTGGATGAAGGTGAGGAATAGTGTTTTGCCAGAGCTTTGCCCTTCTTCGGCTCCAGCGTTGGCTCTTTGTCGAGAGTGGCTTCGACTAATCCTAAGCCCGCGATCGTAGATCAGTGCATGGCGGCTCGCGGATCTCCAGCTGGTGGTTGGTTGTTGAGGAGGTACATGGTGACCGCTGTCACCGTGGCTTGCGGTGTCTTTGGGACCACGTTGCCCCGCGTGTCGACTATCATAGAGCCGAAGTCGAGGACTTTCGCGGATTCTATGCGTTCTCGCTCGGTGAGATGGGCCATCCAAGATCATCTCTTGTTGGCCACGTACTCGTTACCCTTGGAGGAGGATCTTCTGTGGGAGGAGAGCCCAGCTCGATGAAGACTCGACTCATCCGCCGCCTTTTTACGCGCTTCGAGTTGCGCGATTGCGTGTAGCTGGCATTTGTATTCCTCCTTTAGTAGCCAATGGTAGCCCATCAGCATATCCTACGGCATGCCGGGAGGCAGAGGATTGCCTCGCAGAGCTTCTCGGCAGCGGGCCCACTCGTTGTCGTTGAGTCTAATCACGACACGTTCACCAGTGTGCTCGTTCACCATGGTTGGAGGTTCGACTTCCCCTCCGTTGTTGACGGGCGCGCCATTGCCACCGTTAGTGGGGCTGCCGTTGGGTGGTCCGCCATTAGGTATGCCGCCGTTGGGCGGATCGGTGCCAGATCCATTGCCACCATTTTCGCGATTGGCGGCGGTGTCGCCAGCATTGATGACAACACACATGAAGTGGTTGGGGAAGCTGTTGCTTCCGCAACTTTCGGATCCGGAGCCGCAGACTCCATCTTCCGTTGCTAGGTCACCTAGATCGGCTCCGTGACTGTTGTCGCTGTCCGTGCTCCTAGCTGTTGCTGAGGTGTTGAGCTCGCTGAGGGTGCCGATTGGTGGCGGGAACCACGATGCTGGAGCAATGACGGGTGCAGTTGGCTGGTCAGGCATGCAAAGCGTGCCCATTTGACCAACCTGGAAGCGGAAGCTCCCAATCGCCAGGCTGATTCCATCGCCTACGGACTCGAAAGCCGGGCGAGTGGCTGGCGTGTGGACGGTGAAGTCGAACGCGCCGAAGAGCTGGCAAATCTCCGTTGTTGCGGAGTTGTAGATTGCGGTTGATAGGGCCGAAGAAGCCGCGACATCAACACTCCCAATTCCCACAGAAGGCGCCAATTGACAAGGGTTTAACTCTTCAATGCCCATTGTTATGGACTTGGGTTTTGGAGAAGGAGGGAGCGCTGGAGGCATCAATCAGCTAGCAAACAAATACACAGGGACGCAAGGTTTACCCAGGTTCAGGCCTCGTAGAGGTCCCTACTCCTGCTTGTCTGCTCTTGGAATTAACGAAGGAATCGAAGATTACAGGGGCGCGCATATGCAATCTGGCGAGAGTTGTGGAAACTAAGGTTGCGTGTGTCCTCCTCGCCGCCCCCTCCTAGCCTTTATATATAGATAGGCTAGGTCTCGGGTAGCATGTTGAGTCGGTTACAGGTTAGGGTTTTCCCTTTAAACTTTCTATCTTTGGCTTCCTCCTGTCTCGCAAGCAACCGAGAGTCCACAGACCACTCGAGTTCTCCTTTTGTGCATTGGCAACGCCATGGGATTCCGCAGTATTCAGGCCGTATATACCAAACTTGAGTACCTATAGGGTATACCCATGTCAGAGGGAGTATCTAGTAAGTAATGTAGTAATAGAGGAAGAATGCAATAACGTACCCTTGAAGACCAAGAGAGCATTACACTCATGTAGGAGTGTGGATGATGTAATCGTATCTGTCCGATCTCAAGGTCGCGAAGCTCCTCGCACGTCACCCATTGTACAGGTCCTTGCACGACGGTCAGGTTGCTATTATTGGTAGCTCCCCGAGTTATCACACAAATACGATGCAAGACAACGACTCCTGGGCTATGATCCCCGCCGAGGTGGCATAATTAGAACTCCTGGCAAAATCCCTACATCACAACAGCGTGCCACAGCAGTGTTGACTTTGCGTGTATAGTCCTTCTTCGGGACTATGCCACTACAAAGGCAACTCAGAGAGAGAGGGTAATTCTCTAAGGAAAAGTTCCTTAGAGAATATATGTTGGTGTGTCTTTAATCCCTCCCATGGCACTACAAGAAAAGTTGGCTTTTACAACGGACCATATTCGTGGTTGAAGGCCCATTTTTCGTGGCCAAAGAGTCTTGCGCGAAGGATGGCCTTCGTGGTAAAAGCCCCATCACAAATGAATTAACCAGGTATTTTTTCGCCCGTGGCGGATCGCACCCTTCAGCCACAAAAACATGTTCCGTCGTAGATCTGTTCGCAAGCCACACTGACGGCTGACGTCATGCAAAGTACCACGTGGCAGCCGCTATTAGCGGCCGGTTACCGCCATTAACGGTCATAGAAACCACGGTAGAAGCCAGGCCCAACCAAGGCCTGCTAAATACTATCTGGGCCGGCCCATTAGGGGATCCCAACAAGATGATGGACTATTACTGTTTTGTCCTACACTGTTTGAAATGGCCCAGAGATGCGGCCCATGAACTTTCAGGCCCGATTCTGTTTCGGCCTACAGAAGGCCCATGTTGGTCCAACACTGTGCTGCCACTTGAGGCCTGCACAAATCCAGCCCTGCACTTTTCAGGCCAGTTACCAATTTAGCCTTTTACTGTGCAGTCATGTTACTGTTTCAGCCTTTTAGGAATTTTGACCCGTTACTGTTTAGGTCCTTAAGTGTTTGGGCTTTTGCCTGTTAAGGCCGGCACTATTTGGCCTGTTACTGTACTGGCCTACCACCGTACTAGCCTTTTGCTGTTGATACATTTTACGGTTCCGACCTTTCATTGTTCCAGCCTTTTCACTGTTCTGGCCTTTTACTGTTGTGGCCTTTTGCTGCTACGGCCTTTTACTGTTCTAGCCTTTTATTGTTCTAGCCTTTTAATGTTCTGGCCTTTTACTATTCTGGTCTTTTACTGTTCTGGACTTTTACTGCTCTAGCCTTTTACTATTCTAGCCTTTTACTGTTCTGGCCTTTTACTGTTCCGGTCGTTTTGGGCCGTCCATGCACATGTTGTTTCAATGTTCGGCATGCTACTGCTCCGGCTTGTTACTATTTCAGACTTTTTTGCTAGCGCCTACTTTTTGTAGAACAGGTGAATATCAAGACATTAATTAATAAACACACAGAAATTAAAATTACTTATTACACAATAATAAAAGTTTGTTACAACAGGTTATACAACAAGATCGTAATTCCGATAGATTACAACATGTCAATACCATCAATAAGGGATCGGTACATGGCGATTCGCTTCATTGTATCATCTGTCCTCTTCTTCAACATTTCAGCTACAGATGTAAGAGAAGCTACACCCTTTCGTTCTGCATGCAATATAATATTTATATATTTATCACATGCAGGAGTTGTTCTAGGTGGACTGTTAAGTAAGTTTTCTTCGGCAATGCAATGGGAGGATGAATGGGACGAGGGATCACAACTTTTAGTCCTGCCTTCCAAGGACTCCTGCTAGGTTTAATTGCAGTCTGCTAAAATATGGTGAAAAAGGTTAAAACAAACAACAAGGAAAAAAAGTAGTATTATATAAAGTAGAGATCATTTAAAGTAAGTATGAACTTACAGTAGCACGTTCAGGATGACAGTAGCTCCTTCTTGAGCGGGTGTGACTCCTGGTCAATCTGCCAGAAGAATCTAAGCAGAGCAGTTGGAACTCTGGTCCTTGTACTCCATTGTCATTTCTCTACATGACATTTGAAACCAAGTTGGTTGGTTTGGAAGGATGAAAACACTTGAAAAACACCAAAAAATAGCATTAAAAATTACCAGATGTATGTTTCAAACTAGATAGCTGGTTTGGAAGGATGAAAGCAGGTGAAAACACCAACATATAGTATTAAAATGACCAGATATATCATCCAAACTAGATGGACATTTTCGGAATTAAGCCTTCGCACATATATTCACAATTGAACATAAATGCAAATGTCATGGCAAGTTCTTAGGTAGAATGACAACTAATTAACATGACAAGAAACTGGCCTAAGTAACACAAGAAAACCTCACGATTCAGCCTTGATGGGCGTCAGAATGTCAGTGTTGGATCCTCTATGAGCTGTTTGCATGACCCGTGCGAGCGCTCAGAAAGAATAGAATCTATGAGTTCGTGTTGGAGGATTAAATCGATAGCGTGAGAATAAAGAAAGGGAATAAAAGCAAGAAGCTAATGAGGTGGATAGGACCTACAAGATGAAGGGTGCAAAAGAAATGGCAATAGCATCCAGGATATTGAGCAACATCCTAAAGTTTTTGTAGCTTACGGGTAACAAAAATATAGCAAACGGGCAAGAGAAATTACCGCTGTGCGGTGAGGATGGGTGGGACGGGCAAGTGGGCGGCGGCTCGACATTTCAGGGTCAGCAACAAATGATTCATTGAAGCGGCCCCGGTAGGGTAGACGACGGCGTTGGCGAAGCATATCCGGTGCTGCAAGGGAGTCGGTGAAATAGTTCCGGTAAAGAGCGCCTGCAGTGGAAGAGCTCCGGTGTGGAAGAGAGGGCCAGCTATGAATCAGCTAGAGTAAGGTCGAGGTTGGAGGGGTGTGGGTGGGGAAGATACGATGGGGGGGGGATATAGGTGGGATGACGCACATTTACGACCTATACCCCTCTATTATTGCAGTACTCCCACGGTCCTTGTTTCCGGAGCAGGGATAGAAGAGGAATTTTGCAGTTGCAAAAAGCAGGTCGGGATATTTGAATAGATGCGCGGGATATTTGAATAGATGTGCGCGAGATGTTTCAGCGCCATGCAGAAATTTTGAGGTTGAAGCTTCTGACGTACACTACTCCAACGCGACCACTCTCACGTGTTGGCACCGTCTAGACCCACACGCCAGCGATAATATGCTTACCAACATATAAATGAGTTTCCACACATTTTCCGAATTGATAAACAATATAGTTTGAACGCTTTCATACAAGATGACCAAGGTCACAACCATATCTCTATTATATTTTATAATAGCGTGTCCATATCTGGTTGATAGCTGCATCTTAGCATTTCAAAAGAAGATTCTAGATTGATGGACAGTGTCCAACTTTCATGAATTTCCAAACTTTCTAGCTAAATCTATGCAATAAAATGACTTTTTGATAATCTGAAGTAAATATGTCTAATTTCGAACTAGAAAGTGTGTGATATACCTTGCTCTTGACTTTTTAAAATAATTCAAAGATATCAAGTAGTCAAATATTGGAGAACCACCGAGAGTTTCAAAAAACTCAACTTTTTGATATGAATGGTAATGACACCTAATTTCGGCCATTTTAAAAAAATACGAAGAAACAAAATATAAAAAGAAATGCATCCATTATTTTCTCTCTTCGTGTCTCACTATGTGCACTAGCTAGTTTCCATGGAAAAATATAATCTTGAAATTTGATAATTTCTGAGAAAAAATTGTATCACAATATATATGGAGTACCATGTAAGAATATGCATGGCTTTCAAACCAGATGACCAAGGTCATGGCCATATCTTTTCTATAGTTTATAATAACTTATAGTGTGTATTGGCATTTAAAATATTATTTACAAAGGAAGCTTTAGAATTGGAAGTTATTTCAATTTTCTAATGCACAACAATGGCTTTAGTCATGAAGCTACTACAAAACATGGCTTTAAATCCCACTGCCCCGATTTTCACTCAAAGTATATATAGCCTAGGGTTAAGTTTAGGGTTCGGGGTTTTATTTTGGGTTGAGGGTTTTAAGGGTCCATGGTTTATGGTTTAGGACTTTAGGGTTTAGGCTTTTAGGGTTTAGTGGTTTAGGGTTTAGGGTTGTTCAAGGTTTTTGGGTTTATGAGTGTTTAGGTTTTAAGGTTTAGGGAATTTTCAATAATAATGTTCAAGCTTTATATATATGGTTATATTCATGGAATATAATGGCGTTATCGCAATTTAATAAAAGTATTCCAAAATTTGATCTATAAGTGCATTATACCTCCTTGGTAAGGGTTTAGGGTTCTAGGGTTAGGAAATTAGAGTTCTAGGGTTAGGAGGTTATTAGGGTTTACGGTTGAGGGTTTTTGATTTTCAATAATGTTCAAGCTTTATGCTTATATTCATGTAATAGAATGGCGTTACCACAATTTAACGAAAGTGTCTCAAATTTTGATCTATAAGTGCATGGTACCTACTGGTTTAGGGTTTATGGGTTGATGATTTAGGGTTTCACGGTTTAGGTTTTATGGGTTGTTTAGGGTTTAGGGATTAGCGATTTTTCAATAATGCTCAAAGATTTATACTTATATTCGTTGAATAGAATGGCGTTACCTGCTTTAATGAAAGTATCACAAATGTTGATATATAAGTGCATGATAACTGCTTGGTTAGGTTTTTATAGTTTAGGTTTTATCGTTGTATAGGGTTTAGAGTTTAGCGAATTTAGAATAACGCTCAAGCTTTATTATTATATTCGTCGAATAGAATGACATTACCTAATTTAATGAAAGTATCTCAAATTTTGATCTATAAAGTGCATGATACCTGCTTAGTTAGTGTTTATGGGTTGAGGGTTTGGGGTTTTAGGTTTTATGGGTTGTTTAGGGTTTAGGGTTTAGGGAATTTTCGATAATGCTCAAGATTTATGCTTATATTCGTCGAATAAAATGGCGTTAGCAAATTAAACGAAAGTATATCAAATTTTGATCTATAAGTGCATGCTACATGCTTGGTAAGGGTTTAGGGTTTAGGGGTTTAGGGGTTTAGGGTTTTAGGAATTTTCGACAATGTTCAAGTTGCTTTATGCTTATATTCGTTGAATAGAATGGCATTACATCAATTTATTGAAAGTATCTCAAATTTTGATGTATAAGTGCACAATACCTGCTTTGGTTAGGGTTTATGGGTCGAGGGTTATAGGTTTTTACGGTTTAGTTTATGGGTTGTTTAGGGTTTAGCGAATTTTCAATAATGCTCAAGATTTATGCTTATACTCGTAGAACAGAATGGGTGTTAGCCGATTTAATGAAAGTATCTAAAATTTTGATCAATGTGTGTGATACGTCCATAACGTATCTATAATTTTTGATGGCTTTATGCTAATAATATGCTTTTGACACTCTTTTTCGTATAAAGTTTATGATTTATTTGGACTAACCTACTAATAGTTGCAGAAGTGCACAATGTTCTTGTTTTACACTTTGATGTGTAGGAATTACCAAGAATACAAGTGGAAACCTTGTTGGAGTCAAATTGGAATTTTTCCAGAAATCTGTCTCAGAACTCTTTTTGAAGATGGTCACGTTTCGGGTCGAAGACGACGTCAAACGTAAAATTCTTCAACTACAAAGTTGTTGGAAATTTCACGTCAAATGTTCTGGACATAAAATTTATCTGATTCCGAGTCCGGACGGGCGCGCTAGGCCCGATTTACTGCAGCCCAAGATGGGGTGACGGGAATCCGAGAAGCTATATAAAGGGAGGAAACCTAATTCGCCCAAGGTATCTGCACCCACGAATTTGCAGCCACCAAAGCCACATTTTTTCCTCCCCTATGGATCCCATCTCCATGGGGGAGGGCTCCCAATAAGCCATGAAGGAAGGGGCTAAGGGGCAGTGTTTCCCCATGATACCGGCGGCGGGGAAGGAGTCCCCCGCGCCACCAGCGGCGCCACCGTGTCCTCTTCACCATCTTCACCGCCATCTCCATCATCTAATCCTCGTAGTATGCAGTGGTTCATCCTCCCACACACCTCTGTACCGTCATATGTAAATATGGTATTTGATGCTATAAGTTATAATCCTATGATCTATGTCATGTTTGTGTAGTTTCTTTGTTCTTAGATTGAATGGTTGAACGTTTTAGGTTCATTAGAGTGTACGTTGATATAGTACAGTCCTTTGGTGTCCATTATATTTGTGCACGCATGGATTAAACATCATAGGGTTTGTAGTATGTGTAAAAGGAAGGGGAAGTTCTACCGGAGTGACAGAAACCTGAGGACGCGAACCGGAATGTTGCACGTATGGGAGTAAGAGGACCATTGAACTTAAGGCTATGGTTGGGGAAACCTTAATGCATTGTTAATAGTTACGGATGTTTGCTAACAATTCAATCATATAGTACATGTAATTCCAAGTAGTGAAGCGCATGTATATTTAGCCTCTCCCACATAGAAAACTGCATCGAAGAAAATGGACCCGATCTATTCGCTATTTAAACTTGGACAAAGCCACCACAATTACCACCACTATTCCACACTCATCGTTCTGTTAGTTTAGTGTATTATTGTTGCAGCAACTAGCTTTACTTTCTTGTTATTTATTATCATGCAAAGTTATCTCTAGTACTCGTATTGTTGTTCTAGTTTTATTTTCTAGATAATGCAAACGTTTAGTGTGTGTAGAGTTGTATCAGTGGTTGATAGAACTTGAGAGAACATTTGTCCTACCTTTAGATCCTCGTTGGGTTCGACACTCTTACTTATCGAAAGGGCTACACACGATCCCCTATACTTGTGGGTTATTAGTGTGCATGACACATGCTTGGTTAGGGTTTATGGCTGAGGGTTTAGGGCTTTAGGGTTTAGGGTTTAAGTTTTAGAGGTTGTTTAGGGTTTAGGGAAATTTTGATATTACTCGGGATTTATGCTTATATTCATCAAATAGAATGGTGTTACCCAATTTAACGGAATTATCTTAAATTTTGATCTATAAGTGCATGCTACGTGCTTGGTGAGGGTTTAGGATTTAGGTTATAGGGTTTATGGGTTTAGGACTTGGGTTTTACAGGTTTCGGTTTTTGGGAATTTTCAATAATGTTCAAACTTTATTGTTATATTCGTGGAATAGAATGGTGTTACCGCAATTTATTGAAATATTGAATCTCAGTTTTTGATCTATAAGTCCACGATACCTACTTGGTTAGGGTTTATATGGGTTGAGAGTTTAGGGTTTTAGGGTTTTACGGTTTATGTTTTATGGACTGAATAGGGTTTAGGGTTTTATCGAATTTGCAATAATACTCAAGCTTTATGCTTATATTCGTCGAATAGAATATATATAGCGTTACCTAACTCATTGAAAGTATCTCCAAATTTGATCTATAAGTGCATGATACCTGATCTGTTAGGGTTTATGGGTTGAGGGTTTGGGGTTTTAGGTTTAGGTTTTATTAGGGGTTGTTTAGGGTTTAGGGTATTTTCGATAATGCTCAAGATTTATGCTTATATTCATCGAATAGTATGGAGTTACCAGTTTAATGAAAATATATCAATTTTGATCAATAAGTGCATGCTACGTGTTTGGTACGGATTTTGGGTTTAGTGTTTAGATTTCAGGGTTTCAGGAATTTTAAATAATGTTCAAGCTTTATGCTTCTATTCATGGAATAGAATGGCGTTACCGCAATTTAATTAAAATATCTCAAATTTTGATATATAAGTGCATGATACCTGCTTGATTAGGGTTTATGGGTCGAGGGTTTAGGGTTTTAGAGTTTAGTTTTATGGGTTGTTTCCAGTTTAGGGTCCAGAGAATTTTTGGAAATGCTCAGGATTTATGCTTATATTCGTCTAATAGAATGGCGTTACGTGATTTAAAGAAAGTACCTCAATTTTTGATCTATAGTTGCACGATACCTGCTTGGTCAGGGTTTAGATTTTATGGTTTAGGATTCCGTGAATTCTCAATAATATTTTCAAACTTTATGGTTATATATATTCGTGGAACAGAATGGTGTTACCGCAATTTAATGAAAGTATCTCAAAAATTTATCTACAAGTCGATATCCTGCTTGGTCATATTTTTTGTTAAATAAAATTGAAGGTACCCGGGTACTAAAACAAGGGAGAAACAGGAAGAGTTCCTTGAGATTTAGGCGCCGTTTGGTTGGGCTCGAATTCTGGCTTATAAAGCTACGAATGTGTTTTTGGCTTTGTTTTTAGCTTTTACTTTGACATAGTGGAATGATAGTATAAGCCAGGTTAGATGATTTTAACGACTTTCTCTCGGTTTAGTGGAAATTGTTCGAATTTTGAGCAACAAGCGATGGGAATCTCTACTTCCCGTAATTCTGGCGCACTGACATGTGGGTCACTTGCATAGTGGGTCCAAAAAGTCGGTGTAGGTCGGAGTGGGAGGGCATGTAAATATTGAAGAAGGGCTGGGAAACGTGGATGGGGTGATGCACTTAGGAGAACACAAATTTACCACATATATCCCTCTGTTATTGTAGTGCTTCATCAGATTCTTGTTTCCGGAGCAGGGATAGAAGAGGAATTTTGCATTCTAGAAATACGTGACGCATGTTTGAATGGATGCATGGGATATTTTAATGGATGGGTGCATTGTTTGGGCGCCGTACCAAATTTTCAGGTCGAAGCTTCTAGCATACGCTACTCCGGCGTGGGGCCTCTCAGACGCGTTGTCACCGTCTAGGCCCACAAGCCAGCGAGAGTTGCTTCCCATCATTTAAATGAGTTTCTAGGCATTTGCTGAAATTTTCGAACAATTTAAGGCTTTTGAGAGGATGACCATCGTCCAAAAAAAGGTGACCAAGGTCACGGACATGTCATCTGGTAGATCGGTGCATCTTTGCAAATCAACCAATATGTCTGCTTCCAAATTTGAAGTTTGTTCTCGAGTTTCCAAGTAACAACAATGTGTTTTGTTGTGAAGCAACTACAAAGATGATGGCTCAAAATGCCACCGCCCCCTTTTTTCACTCAATGTATAACGCCCTTCCAAGCTTCTAGGCTAAATTTGCGCAATAAAAAAAATTGGGGGCTGGATTTTTTTTGGGTGGGCTAGATGTTTGAATGGGTGGGCGGGATATTTGAATGGGTGGGCGGGATATTTCGGCGCTCTGCCGCAATTTTGAAGTTGAAGCTTCTAAGGTATGCTACTCCCACTTGGGATGTTGTCCCCGTTAGATAGACCCACATGCTTGTATGCTTTCCAGCATTTAATGAGTTTATAGACATCTGCCAAAATTAATGAACATTAATTCAAGGCTTTCAAACAAGAGGAGCAAGGTCACAACCATAGTTTCTGTACCTTTTTCAACTTTTGTACTACTCCATACATTGAAGTATCTTCGCCAACCAAGCTTACAAACCTGGCCATATTTGGTAGATCGGTGCATCTTGGCATTTCAAGCAATTGTTTACAAAGGAGATTCCAGATTTGATGGATAATGCCCTACTTTCATGAGTTTCCAAACTTCCTAGCTAAAGATGCTGAAATTAAATAACTTTTTGACGATTGAAAGTAAGTATATTTACGAACTACAAAGTGTGTGATATAGCTTGCTCTTGACTTGTTTAAAATAGTTTAAAGGTACCAAATTAGTCAAATATTGGAGAACCACCGAGAGTTTTGCAAGATTTCAATTTTTTGATTTGAATAGTAATGACACCAAATTTGGGCCAGTTTTTTTAAAAAAATAAAGAAACAAAATATGAAACAAAATACAACCATTCGTTTCTCTGTTGATGTCTCACTGTGTGCATTGGCTAGTTTCCATGAAAATGTATAAAATTTGATAACTCTTGAAAAACTCGTTTCACAATATGGCGTACCATGTTTGAACATTCATGGCTTTCAAAAACTAGATGACCAATGTCAAGGCCATATGTGTTACCATACTTTATGATAATGTAACCATGTTTGGTAGATTGGTACATATTAGTATTTTAACATTGTTTAGAAAAAGAGCTTCCATATTTGGAGTTATTTTAAAAGCTCCAATCGATAATAATGGCTTTAATTTTGTCATATGATATATAGCGTACCATGTATGAATTTGCATGGCTTTCAAACCAGGTGACCAGGGTCATGGCCACACCTTTGCTATAGTTTATAACAACATGTTTGTATTTGGTAGATTGGTCCGTATTATTGGCATTTAAAATATTTTTTAAAAAGAAAGCTTATGAATTTGAAGTTATTTTCAATTTTTCAAGCGACGACAATGGCTTTTGTCATGAAGAAACTACAAATAAGTATGGCTCAAAATCCCATTGCCCTAGTTTCCACACAAGATATATATAGCCTGGGGTTTAGGGTTTGTGTTTTTTGGGTTGAGGGTTTAGGGGTTTAGGGTTTATGGTATATGATTTAGGATTTTAGGATTTAGGGCTTAGGAGTTTAAGGTTGGTATTTAGGGTTTAGGGTTTTCTGGGTTTTAGGGATTATGAATTTTTAATAATAATGTTCAAGCTTATATATATATTCGTGGAATAGACTCGTGTTATCGCAATTTAATGAAAGTATCTCGGATTTTTATCTATAAGTGCATCATACCTGCTTGGCAAGGGGTTGAGGGTTTTTGGGGTTTAGGTGTTTAGGGTTTAGGATTTTTGGGAATTTTCAATAATGTTCAAGCTGCTTTATATATCCTTATATTAATGGAATTGAATAGAGTTAGCACAATTTGAGGAATGTTCATCTGAAATTTTGATCTATAAGTGCATGTGATACCTCATTCACCAATGTCGTTTAGGCGAGGTTGAGGGTTTAGGGTTTTAGGGTTTAGGGCATTTTTGATAATTATCAAACTTTATTGTTATATTCGTGTAATATAATGGTGTTACCGCAATTTAATGAAAGATCGAATCTCAGATTTTGATCTATAAGTCCACGATACATGCTTGGTATATATGGGTCAAGGGTTTAGGGTTTTATGGTTTTACGGTTTAGGTTTTATGGACTGAATAGGGTTTAGGGGGTTTATCGAATTTTCAATAATACTCGAGCTTTATGCTTATATTTGTTGAATAGAATATGGCATTACCTAACTAAATGAAAGTATCTCAAAATTTGATCGATAAGTGCATGATACCTGATTGGTTAGGATTTATGGGTTGAGGGTTTGGGGTTTTAGGTTTAGGTTTTATTAGGGGTTGTTTAGGGTATTTTTGATAATGCTCAAGATTTATGCTTATATTCATCGAATAGAATGGAGTTACTAGTTTAATGAAAATATATCAATTTTTGATCGATAAGTGCATGCTACATGTGGTGTTGAGGGTTTAGGGTTTTAGGGTTTAGGGCATTTCCAATAATGTTTAAAATTTATTGATATATTCGTGGAATAGAATGGCGTTACATCAATTTAATGAAAGATCGAATCTCATATTTTGATCTATAAGTCCAAGATACCTGCTTGGTTAGGGTTTATATGGGTCGAGGGTTTAGGGTTTTAGGGTTTTACGGTTCAGGTTTTATGGACCGAATAGGGTTTAGGGGGTTTATTGAATTTTCAATAATACTCAAGCTTTATTCTTATATTCGTCGAATATAATATATATGGCGTTACCTAACTCATTGAAAGTATCTACAAATTTGATCTATAAGTGCATGATACCTGATCTGTCAGGGTTTATGGGTTAAGGGTCTGGGGTTTTATGTTTAGGTTTTATTAGGGGTTGTTTAGGTATTAGGGTATTTTCGACAATGCTCAAGATTTATGCTTATATTCATCGAATAGAATGGAGTTACCAGTCTAATCAAAATATATGAACTTTTTATCTATAAGTGCATGCTACGTGTTTGGTAAGGATTTTGGGTTTAGTATTTAGATTTTAGGGTTTCAGGAATTTTAAATAATGTTCAAGCTTTATGCTTATATTCGTGGAATAGAATGGCGTTACTACAATTTAATGAAAGTATCTCAAATTTTGATATATAAGTGCACGATACCTGCTTGATTAGGGTTTATGGGCCGAGGGTTTAGGGTTTTACAGTTTAGTTTTATGGGTTGTTTCCGGTTTAGGGTTTAGAGAATTTTTGGTAATGCTCAGGATTTATGCTTATATTCTTCTAATAGAATGGCGTTACCTGATTTAACGAAAGTATCTCAATTTGTGATCTATAGTTGCACGATACCTGCTTGGTCAGGGTTTAGATTTTATGGTTTAGGATTTCGTGAATTCTCAATAATATTTTCAAACTTTATGGTTATATATATTCGTGGAACATAATGGTGTTACCGCAATTTAATGAAAGTATCTCAAAAATTTATCTACAAGTCGATGATATCCTGCTTGGTCATATTATTTGTTAAATAAAATTTAAGGTACCCGGGTACTAAAACAAGGGAGAAACAGGAAGAGTTCCTTGAGATTTAGGCGCTATTTGGTTGGGCTCGAATTCTGGCTTATAAAGCTACGAATGTGTTTTTGGCTTTGTTTTTTAGCTTTTACTTTGACATAGTGGAATGATAGTATAAGCCAGGTTAGATGATTTTAACGACTTTCTCTCGGTTTAGTGGAAATTGTTCGAATTTTGAGCAACAAGCGATGGGAATCTCTACTTCCCGTAATTCTGGCGCACTGACATGTGGGTCACTTGCATAGTGGGTCCAAAAAGTCGGTGTAGGTCGGAGTGGGAGGGCATGTAAATATTGAAGAAGGGCTGGGAAACATGGATGGGGTGATGCACTTAGGAGAACACAAATTTACCACATATATCTCTCTGTTATGGTAGTGCTTCATCAGATTCTTGTTTCCGGAGCAGGGATAGAAGAGGAATTTTGCATTCTAGAAATACGTGAAGCATGTTTGAATGGATGCATGGGATATTTTAACGGATGGGTGCATTGTTTGGGCGCCGTACCAAATTTTCAGGTCGAAGCTTCTAGCATACGCTACTCCGACGTGGGGCCTCTCAGACGCGTTGTCACCGTCTAGGCCCACAAGCCAGCGAGAGTTGCTTCCCATCATTTAAATGAGTTTCTAGGCATTTGCTGAAATTTTCGAACAATTTAAGGCTTTTGAGAGGATGACCATCGTCCAAAAAAAGGTGACCAAGGTCACGGACATGTCATCTGGTAGATCGGTGCATCTTTGCAAATCAACCAATATGTCTGCTTCCAAATTTGAAGTTTGTTTTCGAGTTTCCAAGTAACAACAATGTGTTTTGTTGTGAAGCAACTACAAAGATGATGGCTCAAAATGCCACCGCCCCCTTTTTTCACTCAATGTATAACGCCCTTCCAAGCTTCCAGGCTAAATTTGTGCAATAAAAAAAATTGGGGGCTGGATTTATTTTGGGTGGGCTGGATGTTTGAATGGGTGGGCGGGATATTTGAATGGGTGGGCGGGATATTTCGGCGCTCTGCAGCAATTTTGAAGTTGAAGCTTCTAAGGTATGCTACTCCCACTTGGGATGTTGTCCCCGTCAGATAGACCCACATGCTTGTATGCTTTCCAGCATTTAATGAGTTTATAGACATCTGCCAAAATTAATGAACATTAATTCAAGGCTTTCAAACAAGAGGAGCAAGGTCACAGCCATAGTTTCTGTACCTTTTTCAACTTTTGTACTACTCCTTACATTGAAGTATCTTCGCCAACCAAGCTTACAAACCTGGCCATATTTGGTAGATCGGTGCATCTTGGCATTTCAAGCAATTGTTTACAAAGGAGATTCCAGATTTGATGGATAATGCCCTACTTTCATGAGTTTCCAAACTTCCTAGCTAAAGATGCTGAAATTAAATAAATTTTTGACGATTGAAAGTAAGTATATTTACGAACTACAAAGTGTGTGATATAGCTTGCTCTTGACTTGTTTAAAATAGTTTAAAGGTACCAAATTAGTCAAATATTGGAGAACCACCGAGAGTTTTGCAAGATTTCAATTTTTTGATTTGAATAGTAATGACACCAAATTTGGGCCAGTTTTTTTAAAAAAATAAAGAAACAAAATATGAAACAAAATACAACCATTCGTTTCTCTGTTGATGTCTCACTGTGTGCATTGGCTAGTTTCCATGAAAATGTATAAAATTTGATAACTCTTGAAAAACTCGTTTCACAATATGGCGTACCATGTTTGAACATTCATGGCTTTCAAAAACTAGATGACCAATGTCAAGGCCATATGTGTTACCATACTTTATGATAATGTAACCATGTTTGGTAGATTGGTACATATTAGTATTTTAACATTGTTTAGAAAAAGAGCTTCCATATTTGGAGTTATTTTAAAAGCTCCAATCGATAATAATGGCTTTAATTTTGTCATATGATATATAGCGTACCATGTATGAATTTGCATGGCTTTCAAACCAGGTGACCAGCGTCATGGCCACACCTTTGCTATAGTTTATAACAACATGTTTGTATTTGGTAGATTGGTCCGTATTATTGGCATTTAAAATATTTTTTAAAAAGAAAGCTTATGAATTTGAAGTTATTTTCAATTTTTCAAGCGACGACAATGGCTTTTGTCATGAAGAAACTACAAATAAGTATGGCTCAAAATCCCATTGCCCTAGTTTCCACACAAGATATATATAGCCTGGGGTTTAGGGTTTGTGTTTTTTGGGTTGAGGGTTTAGGGGTTTAGGGTTTATGGTATATGATTTAGGATTTTAGGATTTAGGGCTTAGGAGTTTAAGGTTGGTATTTAGGGTTTAGGGTTTTCTGGGTTTTAGGGATTATGAATTTTTAATAATAATGTTCAAGCTTATATATATATTCGTGGAATAGACTCGTGTTATCGCAATTTAATGAAAGTATCTCGGATTTTTATCTATAAGTGCATCATACCTGCTTGGCAAGGGGTTGAGGGTTTTTGGGGTTTAGGTGTTTAGGGTTTAGGATTTTGGGGAATTTTCAATAATGTTCAAGCTGCTTTATATATGCTTATATTAATGGAATTGAATAGAGTTAGCACAATTTGAGGAATGTTCATCTAAAATTTTGATCTATAAGTGCATGTGATACCTCATTCACCAATGTCGTTTAGGCGAGGTTGAGGGTTTAGGGTTTTAGGGTTTAGGGCATTTTTGATAATTATCAAACTTTATTGTTATATTCGTGTAATATAATGGTGTTACCGCAATTTAATGAAAGATCGAATCTCAGATTTTGATCTATAAGTCCACGATACATGCTTGGTATATATGGGTCAAGGGTTTAGGGTTTTATGGTTTTACGGTTTAGGTTTTATGGACTGAATAGGGTTTAGGGGGTTTATCGAATTTTCAATAATACTCGAGCTTTATGCTTATATTTGTTGAATAGAATATGGCATTACCTAACTAAATGAAAGTATCTCAAAATTTGATCGATAAGTGCATGATACCTGATTGGTTAGGATTTATGGGTTGAGGGTTTGGGGTTTTAGGTTTAGGTTTTATTAGGGGTTCTTTAGGGTATTTTTGATAATGCTCAAGATTTATGCTTATATTCATCGAATAGAATGGAGTTACTAGTTTATTGAAAATATATCAATTTTTGATCGATAAGTGCATGCTACGTGTGGTGTTGAGGGTTTAGGGTTTTAGGGTTTAGGGCATTTCCAATAATGTTTAAAATTTATTGATATATTCGTGGAATAGAATGGCGTTACATCAATTTAATGAAAGATCGAATCTCATATTTTGATCTATAAGTCCAAGATACCTGCTTGGTTAGGGTTTATATGGGTCGAGGGTTTAGGGTTTTAGGGTTTTACGGTTCAGGTTTTATGGACCGAATAGGGTTTAGGGGGTTTATTGAATTTTCAATAATACTCAAGCTTTATTCTTATATTCGTCGAATATAATATATATGGCGTTACCTAACTCATTGAAAGTATCTACAAATTTGATCTATAAGTGCATGATACCTGATCTGTCAGGGTTTATGGGTTAAGGGTCTGGGGTTTTATGTTTAGGTTTTATTAGGGGTTGTTTAGGTATTAGGGTATTTTCGACAATGCTCAAGATTTATGCTTATATTCATCGAATAGAATGGAGTTACCAGTCTAATCAAAATATATGAACTTTTTATCTATAAGTGCATGCTACGTGTTTGGTAAGGATTTTGGGTTTAGTATTTAGATTTTAGGGTTTCAGGAATTTTAAATAATGTTCAAGCTTTATGCTTATATTCGTGGAATAGAATGGCGTTACTACAATTTAATGAAAGTATCTCAAATTTTGATATATAAGTGCACGATACCTGCTTGATTAGGGTTTATGGGCCGAGGGTTTAGGGTTTTACAGTTTAGTTTTATGGGTTGTTTCCGGTTTAGGGTTTAGAGAATTTTTGGTAATGCTCAGGATTTATGCTTATATTCTTCTAATAGAATGGCGTTACCTGATTTAACGAAAGTATCTCAATTTGTGATCTATAGTTGCACGATACCTGCTTGGTCAGGGTTTAGATTTTATGGTTTAGGATTTCGTGAATTCTCAATAATATTTTCAAACTTTATGGTTATATATATTCGTGGAACATAATGGTGTTACCGCAATTTAATGAAAGTATCTCAAAAATTTATCTACAAGTCGATGATATCCTGCTTGGTCATATTATTTGTTAAATAAAATTTAAGGTACCCGGGTACTAAAACAAGGGAGAAACAGGAAGAGTTCCTTGAGATTTAGGCGCTATTTGGTTGGGCTCGAATTCTGGCTTATAAAGCTACGAATGTGTTTTTGGCTTTGTTTTTTAGCTTTTACTTTGACATAGTGGAATGATAGTATAAGCCAGGTTAGATGATTTTAACGACTTTCTCTCGGTTTAGTGGAAATTGTTCGAATTTTGAGCAACAAGCGATGGGAATCTCTACTTCCCGTAATTCTGGCGCACTGACATGTGGGTCACTTGCATAGTGGGTCCAAAAAGTCGGTGTAGGTCGGAGTGGGAGGGCATGTAAATATTGAAGAAGGGCTGGGAAACATGGATGGGGTGATGCACTTAGGAGAACACAAATTTACCACATATATCTCTCTGTTATGGTAGTGCTTCATCAGATTCTTGTTTCCGGAGCAGGGATAGAAGAGGAATTTTGCATTCTAGAAATACGTGAAGCATGTTTGAATGGATGCATGGGATATTTTAACGGATGGGTGCATTGTTTGGGCGCCGTACCAAATTTTCAGGTCGAAGCTTCTAGCATACGCTACTCCGACGTGGGGCCTCTCAGACGCGTTGTCACCGTCTAGGCCCACAAGCCAGCGAGAGTTGCTTCCCATCATTTAAATGAGTTTCTAGGCATTTGCTGAAATTTTCGAACAATTTAAGGCTTTTGAGAGGATGACCATCGTCCAAAAAAAGGTGACCAAGGTCACGGACATGTCATCTGGTAGATCGGTGCATCTTTGCAAATCAACCAATATGTCTGCTTCCAAATTTGAAGTTTGTTTTCGAGTTTCCAAGTAACAACAATGTGTTTTGTTGTGAAGCAACTACAAAGATGATGGCTCAAAATGCCACCGCCCCCTTTTTTCACTCAATGTATAACGCCCTTCCAAGCTTCCAGGCTAAATTTGTGCAATAAAAAAAATTGGGGGCTGGATTTATTTTGGGTGGGCTGGATGTTTGAATGGGTGGGCGGGATATTTGAATGGGTGGGCGGGATATTTCGGCGCTCTGCAGCAATTTTGAAGTTGAAGCTTCTAAGGTATGCTACTCCCACTTGGGATGTTGTCCCCGTCAGATAGACCCACATGCTTGTATGCTTTCCAGCATTTAATGAGTTTATAGACATCTGCCAAAATTAATGAACATTAATTCAAGGCTTTCAAACAAGAGGAGCAAGGTCACAGCCATAGTTTCTGTACCTTTTTCAACTTTTGTACTACTCCTTACATTGAAGTATCTTCGCCAACCAAGCTTACAAACCTGGCCATATTTGGTAGATCGGTGCATCTTGGCATTTCAAGCAATTGTTTACAAAGGAGATTCCAGATTTGATGGATAATGCCCTACTTTCATGAGTTTCCAAACTTCCTAGCTAAAGATGCTGAAATTAAATAAATTTTTGACGATTGAAAGTAAGTATATTTACGAACTACAAAGTGTGTGATATAGCTTGCTCTTGACTTGTTTAAAATAGTTTAAAGGTACCAAATTAGTCAAATATTGGAGAACCACCGAGAGTTTTGCAAGATTTCAATTTTTTGATTTGAATAGTAATGACACCAAATTTGGGCCAGTTTTTTTAAAAAAATAAAGAAACAAAATATGAAACAAAATACAACCATTCGTTTCTCTGTTGATGTCTCACTGTGTGCATTGGCTAGTTTCCATGAAAATGTATAAAATTTGATAACTCTTGAAAAACTCGTTTCACAATATGGCGTACCATGTTTGAACATTCATGGCTTTCAAAAACTAGATGACCAATGTCAAGGCCATATGTGTTACCATACTTTATGATAATGTAACCATGTTTGGTAGATTGGTACATATTAGTATTTTAACATTGTTTAGAAAAAGAGCTTCCATATTTGGAGTTATTTTAAAAGCTCCAATCGATAATAATGGCTTTAATTTTGTCATATGATATATAGCGTACCATGTATGAATTTGCATGGCTTTCAAACCAGGTGACCAGCGTCATGGCCACACCTTTGCTATAGTTTATAACAACATGTTTGTATTTGGTAGATTGGTCCGTATTATTGGCATTTAAAATATTTTTTAAAAAGAAAGCTTATGAATTTGAAGTTATTTTCAATTTTTCAAGCGACGACAATGGCTTTTGTCATGAAGAAACTACAAATAAGTATGGCTCAAAATCCCATTGCCCTAGTTTCCACACAAGATATATATAGCCTGGGGTTTAGGGTTTGTGTTTTTTGGGTTGAGGGTTTAGGGGTTTAGGGTTTATGGTATATGATTTAGGATTTTAGGATTTAGGGCTTAGGAGTTTAAGGTTGGTATTTAGGGTTTAGGGTTTTCTGGGTTTTAGGGATTATGAATTTTTAATAATAATGTTCAAGCTTATATATATATTCGTGGAATAGACTCGTGTTATCGCAATTTAATGAAAGTATCTCGGATTTTTATCTATAAGTGCATCATACCTGCTTGGCAAGGGGTTGAGGGTTTTTGGGGTTTAGGTGTTTAGGCTTTAGGATTTTGGGGAATTTTCAATAATGTTCAAGCTGCTTTATATATGCTTATATTAATGGAATTGAATAGAGTTAACACAATTTGAGGAATGTTCATCTGAAATTTTGATCTATAAGTGCATGTGATACCTCATTCACCAATGTCGTTTAGGCGAGGTTGAGGGTTTAGGGTTTTAGGGTTTAGGGCATTTTTGATAATTATCAAACTTTATTGTTATATTCGTGTAATATAATGGTGTTACCGCAATTTAATGAAAGATCGAATCTCAGATTTTGATCTATAAGTCCACGATACATGCTTGGTATATATGGGTCAAGGGTTTAGGGTTTTATGGTTTTACGGTTTAGGTTTTATGGACTGAATAGGGTTTAGGGGGTTTATCGAATTTTCAATAATACTCGAGCTTTATGCTTATATTTGTTGAATAGAATATGGCATTACCTAACTAAATGAAAGTATCTCAAAATTTGATCGATAAGTGCATGATACCTGATTGGTTAGGATTTATGGGTTGAGGGTTTGGGGTTTTAGGTTTAGGTTTTATTAGGGGTTGTTTAGGGTATTTTTGATAATGCTCAAGATTTATGCTTATATTCATCGAATAGAATGGAGTTACTAGTTTAATGAAAATATATCAATTTTTGATCGATAAGTGCATGCTACGTGCGGTGTTGAGGGTTTAGGGTTTTAGGGTTTAGGGCATTTCCAATAATGTTTAAATTTTATTGATATATTCATGGAATAGAATGGCGTTACATCAATTTAATGAAAGATCGAATCTCATATTTTGATCTATAAGTCCAAGATACCTGCTTGGTTAGGGTTTATATGGGTCGAGGGTTTAGGGTTTTAGGGTTTTACGGTTCAGGTTTTATGGACTGAATAGGGTTTAGGGGGTTTATTGAATTTTCAATAATACTCAAGCTTTATTCTTATATTCGTCGAATATAATATATATGGCGTTACCTAACTCATTGAAAGTATCTACAAATTTGATCTATAAGTGCATGATACCTGATCTGTCAGGGTTTATGGGTTAAGGGTCTGGGGTTTTAGGTTTAGGTTTTATTAGGGGTTGTTTAGGTATTAGGGTATTTTCGACAATGCTCAAGATTTATGCTTATATTCATCGAATAGAATGGAGTTACCAGTCTAATCAAAATATATGAACTTTTTATCTATAAATGCATGCTACGTGTTTGGTAAGGATTTTGGGTTTAGTGTTTAGATTTTAGGGTTTCAGGAATTTTAAATAATGTTTAAGCTTTATGCTTATATTCGTGGAATAGAATGGCGTTACTACAATTTAATGAAAGTATCTCAAATTTTGATATATAAGTGCACGATACCTGCTTGATTAGGGTTTATGGGCCGAGGGTTTAGGGTTTTACAGTTTAGTTTTATGGGTTGTTTCCGGTTTAGGGTTTAGAGAATTTTTGGTAATGCTCAGGATTTATGCTTATATTCTTCTAATAGAATGGCGTTACCTGATTTAACGAAAGTATCTCAATTTGTGATCTATAGTTGCACGATACCTGCTTGGTCAGGGTTTAGATTTTATGGTTTAGGATTTCGTGAATTCTCAATAATATTTTCAAACTTTATGGTTATATATATTCGTGGAACATAATGGTGTTACCGCAATTTAATGAAAGTATCTCAAAAATTTATCTACAAGTCGATGATATCCTTCTTGGTCATATTATTTGTTAAATAAAATTTAAGGTACCCGGGTACTAAAACAAGGGAGAAACATGAAGAGTTCCTTGAGATTTAGGCGCTATTTGGTTGGGCTCGAATTCTGGCTTTTGATTTTTGGCTTATAAATCTTCGAACATGTTTTTGGCTTTGTTCTTTAGCTTTTACTCTGACATAGTGGAATGATAGTATAAGCCAGGTCGAATGATTTTAACGACTTTATCTCGGTTTAGCTAAAAATGCTCGAATTTTGAACAACAAGCGATAGGAATCTCTAATTCCTGTAATTCTGGCTCACTGACATGTGGGTCACTTGCATAGTGTGTCCAATAAGTCGGTGTAGGTTGGAGTGGGCGGGCAGGTAAATATTGAAGAAGGGCTGGGAAACATGGATGGGGTGTGCACTTGGGAGAACGCAAATTTACCACCTATATCCCTCTGTTATTGTAGTGCTCCCTCAGATTCTTGTTTCCGGAGCAGGGATAGAAGAGGAATTTTGCATTCTAGAAAGACGTGAAGCATGTTTGAATGGATGCGCGAGATATTTTAATGGATGAGTGCAATATTTGGGTGCCGTCCCAAATTTTGAGGTTGAAGCTTCTAGCAGACGCTACTTCGGCATGGGGCCTCTCAGACGCGCTGTCACCGTCTAGGACCACAAGCCAGCGAGAGTTCCTTCCCAGCATTTAAACGAGTTTCTAGGCATTTGTTGAAATTTTCAAACAATTTAAGGCTTTCGAGAAGATGCCCATCGTCCAAAAAAAGGTGACCAAGGTCATGGAAATAATTTATGATGACGTGTCCGTATTTGGTAGATCGGTGCATCTTTGCAAATCAACCAATATGTCTGCTTCCAAATTTGAAGTTTGTTTTTTAAATTTCCAAGTAACAACAATGTGTTTTGTTGTGAAGCAACTACAAAGATGATGGATCAAAATGCCACCGCCCCCTTTTTCACACAATGTATAATGCCCTTCCAAGCTTCGAGCCTAAATTTGTGCAATAAAAAAATTTTGGGGCTAGATTTTTTTTGGGGGGGCTGGATGTTTGAATGGATGGGCGGGATATTTGAATGGGTGGGCGGGATATTTGAATGGGTGGGCGGGATATTTCGGTGCTCTGCCAAAATTTTGAAGTTGAAGCTTCTAAGGTATGCTACTCCCACTTGGGATGTTGTCCCCGTCAGATAGACCCACAGGCCTGTATGCTTTCCAGCATTTAATGAGTTTATAGACATCTGCCGAAATTAATGAACATTAATTCAAGGCTTTCAAACAAGAGTAGCAAGGTCACAACCATAGTTTCTATACCTTTTTCATCTTTTGTACTACTCCGTACATTGAAGTATCTTCTCCAACCAAGCTTACAAACCTGGCCATATTTGGTAGATCGGTGCATCTTGGCATTTCAAGCAATTATTTACAAAGGAGATTCCAGATTTGATGGAAAATGCCCTACTTTCATGAGTTTCCAAGCTTCCTAGCTAAAGATGCTGAAATTAAATAACTTTTTGACATAAAGCCATTCGTTCACAAAGTCAATGCTATGTGCATTAGTTTCCATGGTAAAACATAAACTTATATTTTGACAAGTTTTGGATCAATTTTAATCTATGGTGACTGGCAGGTGGCCCACGTATATGGTGGTGCCCAAAGCAGGGTAGGTCAGAATTTCCAAAGTTATCCCTCTGCACCCCTTCGTGCTATGTATTAACTTCCACCCTCCGCCGCCTAGGCCTCACCGCCTTCCCCACAAAACAGATGCGCTTACGGCCGCTCCTCATCACCAACGTGCACGAAGAAGCTTTCCCTACCCGTTGTTGGGGATATACTTTCCGGGTATCCTCATAGTTCCTCACTGACCAGGGTGGCCCACTTCGGGTTAGAGATTTGCTTCAATGGCGGCCCAGTCAGGGAGAGAAGACGGAGTCCGATCCGGCTATGGGAAGGCCCAGAAGACTTACCGACTTAGGCCCATAATGTTACTTGTAGTTCAAGATGTACTCTGTAGCCGACTCTTAGTCGTAGCCGGATAGATCTCTCCTGTAAACCCTAGGCCGGATATCTATATAAGCCGTCCTAGGGAGAGTCTTTAGGGCACACCTCAATAGTCTACAATCTCAACTCGCACAGGTGAACCCTTGTAACCCATATTCCGGCTCTGCCGTATTACTGGATTGCTAGCTGGAGTAGGATTCGTCCAAAGCCGGCGGATTCAAACCTGGGTAAACTTGTGTGCTCACCGTCCTGGAACACCGTACGTCTCACACCCCTCTCTTCCGCATGCCTCGAGGACCCCCTCATGGCGTACTTGTCATCAATTCGACGATAGTTGGCGCCCACCGTGGGGCAAGTGAGCTTCGGATCTGTGTTCCGAGCGGAATCTGCAAGAATCGGAATCGGCGAAACTATCGTCGTCGGTCGCATCCTATACGCCGGCGACGTCCCTCCCATCGTTCTCGACGAGACTTGGATTCCAGCTAGGGAGGTCGTGACTGCCTACACAATCATGTCTTTTGGCGAGATCAATGTTTACATCAGTTTCGCTGAACCTGCCCCACCCACCCCAGCGGTGATGATAGAGGCAGAAGAATCTTCTGGGTCCCCTTTGTCCGCGGAGGCGGCAGAGTTCCGGATCTCAGACAACCCTAATCCCACCCAGCCCGCACCAGTTGCAGAGATAGTGGAGAAATCCGAGCCTGAAGAAGACCTAGCGGTCCAAGTTGAATCTAGAGTGGATCTCCCTGGAGGAGCCGGATCCTAGATCGACCCACCAGTGGAAGTAGAAATTTAGGAGGAGCAAGTCAACGACACTAATTTCGGCTCTGTTGACGCCGGGACAGACATGCCTTTCCTGAGGTACACACTGCAACGTATGATACTGCAAGATTCAAGCATAGATGCAATTCTCGAGACCATCAAAAGTTTCGACATGGCTGATCGCGAGAGCCATAGAGTACCTCAGGAAGCACGCGTCGCACTTTGTCGGATATGTGGGATCCGGATCCGGCTCAGCCGATGCTGGAGAGAACACCGACTCTGTGTTGGAGGCAATTGGAACAAACGACGACGTACCCGCATCCTCGGATGAATCGATGATGTTAGCGGACTTCCGAAAGTTCTCTGCGGAATACGAAGATGAGTATAACTCCAAAGCTGTAGAAGAAGGAGAAGCCATGGATGAAGGATCCGGGGAACACTCTCCCAAAGCGCAGGATGACATGGACGTCGGAGATAATCCCGAGGTCCAGATGTCCGAAAGTACCGATCAGAGCTTGACTCCGGGAAACGGACCCAAAGCCGTCTTTGCTACCGGCGCTGCCAAGAAGGCAAAGAAGAAGAACAAGAAGAACAAGACCCCAGCAAAAGACCTTCCGACAGAGGAAGTGATTATCGAGGAATATGAGGAAGACTCGGATCGAGCACTTATCCCAGAAGAGCTGAAAAAAAGAAGAATCGGTGGATGGACACGTGATCACTGAAGGTGCACACAAACTCATCGATGCGGCATTAACTACACCTATCCCTACAGCTGCAGAACTTACTGCTGAAGAGCTGGATTAAAGGGCCCAAGCCCTAGAAGCGCGTCGACAACAACTCCTGGATGAAGCAAAGAACATCCAGGAGGAAAAGAAACGCATGTCAACCAAGGATTACATGTCTCAGTTGCATCAGAAGACCCGGAAACGTTACACGCGTGACGGGAAAATTCCAGAAGTAAACAGGGTCCTCTTTGAAGGAGATCCAGGGATGCCTTGTCTCGACAGCAAAGGAGATCTGGTGTATCCGACACCGGTACAGAACACTGTCGCAGCTCGAGATATCCTGTCAAATAACCCAAGCCCATAACAGGTTCGATTGGGCATCAAGCTACTCACCAAGGGTCTGGAGCAACAGATGGCTGCGAAATCCAGAAGTGGAAAGCTGGTATCCAAATCCGACCAATGTCACACAGACTCAGCCTGGAATGATATAAGGCCCCAGCGCGTTCTGGAACAGCATCGCCGTTCCGACCGACTGGAAGACAACTACTCAAGAACCAGATCATCAGGACAGCATCACAAACCTACACGTAGCTGGCGCGACGTTGCTCCAGCGGCCGAGCAAGAGGCCATTGCTGCACTGTATCCGAGGAATCCTCCCCAACGATCGAAGGGGAGAAGATAAAGAGAAACGTTGGGAGGAGGATCATCAAAAAATACCACCTCCTAGACATGCAAGACGTCTGGCTGACCCTCACCGTGGTGGGAACGACGGACGAAGGAACGACGGAAACCATGTCGACACAAGCCGGCAGGGGGCTCGTCGTAGTGAAGACCCTCCCCGGAACCGGAATAATAACACTCCGGACGGAGGCCGGCGATCAGCCAGAAACAATCCAGCTACCCAACCCTCTCCACCAAGCAGTCATCACAACGGCTCCCAAGGGGGACAAGGAGGACGACGTGGTGGAGGAGGTGGTGGCAGAAGCCGAAGTCCGGCTCCCAGGCACCACAGCCACAGCCGACATCCGGGACGATCTGTGTCCTCGAACGATGCAAGGAACATGATCAACTCCAACATAGAGGCGCGACGCTACGAAAACGATGATATGTACGTGGGCCCAAAATGCTTCGGACCACGCATCAGAGCTACAAGATTCCCGGAAGGATTTGCTATTTCAAGGCATATCCAAGCCTATGACGACATTGCTCGGCCAGATACCTGGCTACATGATTTTTTCCAAGCTTGCTGCATCACCAAAGGCGGAAACAGCCTGGTCGCAACCCAATATCTCCCACTTATGTTACAGAAGACAGCGCGATCATGGCTCAATGAACTTCCGGAGAACACCATCCATAACTGGTATGACATGCAAAGTGCGTTCTTTCAGAATTTTGAAGGCACATATCAGAGGCTCTATACGGTCGGAGACCTACATCGTTGCACCCAGAAAGCCGGAGAAACTTGCTGGGATTACCTCGGATGATGGATCGACACCAAGAGCTCCTGTGA
The DNA here is from genome assembly GCA_910589775.1 of Avena eriantha. NCBI lineage: Eukaryota > Viridiplantae > Streptophyta > Magnoliopsida > Poales > Poaceae > Avena > Avena eriantha. The sequence continues at coordinate 86,934,591 of OU342743.1, forward strand.
AGGAGTAAACGATCAAACTGCGATTGAAGCTTTCATCGCAGGACTCCCAATTGGTCTACTGCGCCATCGCTTTGAGTGTGACAAGGTCACTGATTTGGGAGAGATGATAGAAACAGCGAGCAAGTATGCAGATGCTGACGACAATACAGAGGGATTTCTCAATGCCCTAGCTGTGCCTCAGTCGGCAAAACAACCAAAGAAATAAGCTCAGAAGCGCAAAAATACCTCGGAAGAGAAACCCAACGCGGAAACGGCAGTGGTCACTGCTACTTTCGGGTCTGGAGGACGAGGAGGACACGGTGGAGGCCACGGGCGTGGCCGTGGGACTTCAAGGGTCCAAGGTAGAGGAGACCAGCAACCAGGCAAAACCTACTCTTGGGCCGACATTGCCAATAACCCATGTGTGCATCACCTAGACACCAACGGGGGCTCGTCCTAAACTAACGCTGAATGTCGTTTTAATGATGACATCAAAAGAGATGACACCGCGGGCTACAAAGCTAAGCGGAAGAAGGGAAAGCAGAATCCTGAAAAAGACAAGGAGACCAAGGAAGATTCTGACATGGAGGAAGCTGATGCTTCAAATCCCAAGCCGGAAGGGAAGAAAAAATTTCCGAACAAAAAAGACACTTATGTCACCTTCCTCGTATCTCAACCCGCAAAGGTCAAGAAAGCAGTTCTACATGAGCTCAATGCAATAGTTTCGGCTGTCCCCTAATTTCTGGACTGGTCGGAAGTGGCAATCACATTTGACCGTGCTGATCATCCGCCTAAGTTGCACAGGCGAGGAAAATACGCCTTAATCGTCAATCCACTTATTGACGGTTATGGTTTTTCCAAGACCCTCATGGACGGTGGTAGTAGTATCAATATTCTCTATGTCGAAACGCTACACCGGATGAAGATCTCGGAAACCCAGCTGAACCATAGCTCTGTGGTCTTTCATGAAGTTGTCCCAGGAAGACATGCTAATTCCCTAGGAGAGATTACTTTGGATGTTACCTTTGGAACTCCAAAGAACTATCAGACGGAAGCACTTTCCATCGAAGTGGTCCCGTTCAAGAGCGCACACCACGCTATATTCGGACGTCCGGCTTACTGGGCTTTTATGGCTCGTCCGTGTTACATTTATAATATGATGAAAATTCCAGTTCCCAACGGCGTGATCACCATCAGGGCAGACCCGAAGAAAGCGCGAGAGTGCGAGGATGGAAATGCCGCCTTTGCCGAAGCCGTGCTGCACGCCCAGGAGTACCAAGAGATCAAGAAGAGCATAGATCCGTCCGAGATGCCCGCAACTAAGAAGGAGGTGACAAAGCCAAATCCGGAGTTCAGGGCATCAGAAGAGACAAAGAAGACGCCATTGAAGGATGATGACCCCTCCAAGGTGACCCAGATAGGCGTAGGCCTAGGTAGCGCATAGGAAAGCACGCTCGTCAAGTTCCTCCAAGCTATCATGATATCTTCGCATGACCGGAGTACCTAGGGAACTTGACGAGCACTCTCTAAATGTAAACTCGAACACTAAACCCGTCAAATAGTCCTTACAATGTTTTGGCAATGAAAAGCGTAAGGCAATAGCTAAGGAACTAGCACGGTCGAGTTACTAGATTCATAGAAGAGGTCATCCACACTGAGTGGTTGGCCAATCCTGTAATGGTCCCTAAAAAGGACACCACTGATTTAAGGATGTGTGTTGATTATACTTCCTTGAACAAGGCTTGTCCAAAAGATCCGTTCGCTCTGCCTAGAATTGATCAAGTTATTGATTCTACGCCAGGCTCGGAACTCCTCTGTTTTCTCGAGGCATATTCTGGTTATAACCAAATCCGGATGAAGGAATCTGACAAAGTCAAAACTTCATTCATAACACCCTTCGGAACCTTCTGTTTTGTTACGATGCCCTTTGGGCTGAAGAACGCAGGAGCTACGTACCAGCGCACGATGCAGCGTTGCCTCCACGACAAACTCGGACGCAATGTACATGCATACGTGGATGATATTGCGGTGATGTCCAAAAACAAGGAAACGCTGATTTCCAACTTAGAGGAAACATTCGCCAATCTACGAAAATACAACATCATGCTTAACCCGAAGAAATGCTTCTTTGGAATACCAGTCGGAAAATTGTTAGGTTTCATCATGTCTCAAAGAGGCATAGAGGTGAACCGGGACAAAATCAAGGCTATACTCAATATTTCCAAGCCAACTCGCCTGAAGGATATACAAAGATTAACTGGTTGCATCGCTGCGGTTAGTCGATTTGTAAGCCGGCTCGGTGCAAGAGCCGCACCATTATACAAACTCCTGAAAAAGACCAAGGATTTTGTTTGGACTGACGAAGCTGAAGCTGCACTACAAGACCTGAAGAAAGTACTCTCATCTGCTCCTATCGTTGCAGCGCCGGAACCTCAGGAACCGATGTTGCTCTATCTTGCTGCGACAAATAAGGTCGTTAGTATCGTCATGGTGGTGAAGAGACCAGAGGAAAATCAGGAGCACCTGGTGCAGCGTCCGACTTACTTTGTCAGTGAGGTCCTGACAGAGTCAAAACAGCGGTATCCGCACTATCAAAAGTTGGCTTACAGTGTTTTTCTAGCATCTCGTAAGTTACGACACTATTTTCAGGAGCATCCAATTACCGTGGTGAGCACAACTCCCATGAGAGATATAATCAACAAAGTGACGCCACATGACGCATCACCAAATGGGGCAATAGAGCTTTCATCTTTCGATATTGAGTATAAACCCCAGACAGCAATCAAATCCCAAATCCTTGCTGACTTTGTCGCTGATTGGACATAGATGAAGGAAAATATGACCCTCCCTGAGTCATAATATTGGACCCTCTACTTTGATGGGTCTAAGGCTCGCGGGGGCTCGGGGGCTGGCGTGGTGCTCAAATCACCCCAAGGAGATAAACTTCTATACGTGTTGCAGATCCACTTCACAGCGACAAACAATATTGCCGAGTATGAAGCACTGCTGCATGGAATCCGGATTGCTAAGGATATTGGCATCCGACGTTTGATGTGTTACGGAGATTCGGATCTTGTTGCTCAACAAGTGTCGGATATTTGTAATGCAAATAAACACATGGCAGCATATAAAGCTGTCGTGGATGATCTATCTAAATTGTTCGAAGGGTTTGAGGTTCAACACATCCCTCGAGCAGAAAACGAGGAAGCAGATGCACTATCTCGAATAGGCTCTGCGCGGAAAGAAGTCCCGGATGGCGCTTTTTTAGAGCACCTCAAAGTTCCCTCAATAAAGGGAGTAGATGAGGAATATCCGACCAAATCCGACTCACCTTTGATAGCAGTTCTGGCTGTAATTCCCAGCTGGACTCAATCCTACCTTGATTATTTGGTAGATGCCAAATTACCCGAAGACGAGGTTCTGAGCCGGAAGATCATCCGACGAGCAAAAGCCTATACTATAGTTAAAGGTGAGCTCTATAAGCGGAGTGTTTCTGGGGTTTTTCAGCGCTGCATATCTCCGGAAGAAGGAGTGGAAATCTTAAGGGAAATCCACGAAGGCGAGTGTGGTCACCATGCTACAGCCAAATCTTTAGTGGCAAAAGGTTTTAGACATGGATTTTTCTGGCTTGTAGCTCAGGCAGATGCCGAACGATTAGTCAAGATGTGCAAAGGCTGTCAAAAGTACGCCAAACAAGCTCATGTTCCGGTTGATCAGCTGAGAACAATACCTATAACATAGCCTTTTGCGGTCTGGGGGCTTGATATGGTAGGACCTTTTAAACGAGCTCCAAGTGGATTTACTCACCTCTTAGTCTTCACCAAATGGATTGAGGCTAAACCTGTCACTAGTTGTGATGGAGCAATAGCCAAAAGATTTGTCGAGGATGTTATAATCCGGTATGGTTATCCACATAGCATTATCACGGACAATGGGAGTAACTTTTCTATGGGAGAATTGGCTAAATTCTGCAACGAGCAAAATATCCGACTTGACATTGCGTCAGTCGCGCATCCACAGGCTAACGGACAAGTCGAAAGAGCAAATGGTTTAATTCTACAATGCCTAAAACCGAGACTCGAAGCACCACTACGACGTGCTGCGGGGGCTTGGGCAGAGGAATTACCCTCTATAATATGGAGTTTACAAACAACTCCAAACAGGTCAATGGGATGCACACCTTTCTTCTTGGTCTATGGCGCAGAAGCAGTTCTTCCTAGTGATTTAATTCATACTTCTCCTAGAGTGGCCGCGTATATTGAAGAGGATGCCGAGATTTCTCAACAAAATGATCTCGACTTAGTCGAAGAAGTTCGCGTCGTTGCTGAAATGAGATCTATAGCCTATCAGTAGAAGTTACGCAAGTATCATAGCCAGAGAGTCCGAAATAGATCTTTCAATACAGGTGATTTGGTTCTCCGGCTTGTGCAACAAAGAAAGCACAAACTTTCCCCAGTATGGGAAGGGCCCTTTTTAGTTAGTCGAGTATTGCACAATGGTTCATACTACTTAACTGACATGAGGCCAGTCAAAGAAAGACCTGCTACTAAGAAGAGAAAGAGAGCTGGAGGCAGTACAAATCTGGATGAGTTAGACAGACCATGGAATATTTCTCAGCTACGTCCCTTTTATTCTTAGTTTATCCTTTTTTGTAATCATATATTTGTACATGTTCTGTGAGAAATAAAAGTTTTGGTTGCCTCAAGTTTTTCTGAGAAGTTTTTACCATCTTATTTCCGAATGATCATGTCATAGTCAAAAATCCCAAAATGCTTGAAAGTACTTTATGCTCATGTTCGTTTTGGTTTAGATTTCCGATTCTAAAAATGCTACCTTCAGGTATAACTCTAAAGTTTCTAGTCTATACTTTGGTTTTTTATCTGATTGCTGGATGCGGGTATTTTCCGAGTAGTGAATTGTTGGTACTGGAAGCCAGCTTTGTTTCCGAGTTTAAACTGGTTTAGCAATTGAGCTCCGTTGCTCGGCAAATTTTCCCGCAGAAGGTTTAGCCGGCTCACGAAAGGGACAAGGCGGAAAGCTAGATAAATGATAAGTATAGACGAAAAAAATACAAGTGCTTATGTAAACATTTCAGGCACGCAAAAAATTTAAAGCGAAAAGTGCTGAATAGATCAAAAGCTTAGCACTAGAAAAATTATAGTACTTCATATTTACAGACGCGTCATATTTTTTCAGGATAATATAAATATTTCTGGCAATCTATCATGCAGGAGGAGATGAAGGAGCTGCCGGCTTGCTGGATACGTCGCCTTGGTATTGTTCTGAGATGTCCACATCCGAGGTGGTGCGTTCATCGTCGGAAACTTCTGCTGAATCTTCTGGAGGCGGAGTGTCCACGCGGGTGAAGAAAGGAGTCTCGTAGTTGGTCAAATCAACCACGTGACACCCATATCCGGCGCAGGAGTCCATGATAGCTTGGATGTCCTGCTCTTGGCCGTCTTCATCTACTTTGTAGTACCCTCTGGTCACTTGCCATATTTCCATGTTTCCATGATGGCTCATGACCATGGTGAGAGCGTTCTGCGCCACGGTCCGCGCGTAGGACATGTTCCAATCCTAGACAAGTTGCGGCATCTCCTTTGCCTTGTCCCGCACCTGAAAATCCGACATGCTTTGCATGTCTGGAATCTTGAGAGCTTCGCCAATATCCTCCAGGGATTGGCGGAAGTCATGAAGCAGGTCACCGACTTGGGTAAGCCGGTGGGTGCGGGGCTCAGCGGAGGTGGAGTCCGTCAAGTTCAGAGGACCTATAGACAAAAACAGTTAAAGAAAATCCGGCATTGAAAGAAGTCGAAGAAAATAGACAAGTCAGACAGATGGAACGTACCAAAAATGACGTCGTCAATTTTGGTCTTCTCTTCCCGAAGACTCTAGAGTTCAGCCCGGAGTGCCTCGGAAAGATCTCTCTCTCTACACAACTCATTATTGAGGTCCGAGATTTTTTGATCTTGAGCAGCAATCTTACGATCACGCTCATCAGTAGCTATGGAGGAGGACTCAAGGATTTGAGAAATGCTCTTTTCATGATCTGCCTTGAGCTGGTCCAGCTCTTGGCGAAGCTCCTTGTTCTCCACCACCAAAGTCTTGAGGTTCTCGGCCTCTTCAATCATGGTGCATGACTGTTTTACCAGCGCTGTAAATCAAAAAAGAACAATAGTTCAGCACAAAATTCGATTATGAAAACATGAAAGACAAGGTGTGAGTCTCTGAATGTTTACCTTCGGCCTCATCCTTGGCAACTTTTAGCTCAGCATTTTTAAGTCAGAGCGCTTTGATCTCTCTCTGCTTATCGCATACATTTTTCAACAAATCCTGGTTATAGGAATATACTTTCTGTAAGTCAAAATACCCAAAGTCAGAAAGCTACTAAAGACTCGGGCTAATATTTTTGCTAATATCAGCACGAGCCTTGGGGGCTACACTAGTTCGTTCTTTGGCATCCTAAGGAAGCATAAACTCAGATTATTTATCCTACTTCATGCTTGCGGGCTAGAGGATATAATATGAAATAAAGGAAAAACACGAGTTGGAATTCCAACTTACATATTGTTCGCAAGTAAGTTTATCCAAACTCGCGTTCACTTCAACTGCAACCTTCTCAGTGAGAGTCAGAGGGGTCACAAGAGAAGTTGGAAGCTCCCCGGACCTAATCCTCTCGTTGCGAAGACACACTTGTTCAAGAAGATCAGAGTGCTTGACGTCCTCTGCTTCTTGCGCTTCTTCTTTGACAGATAAGTTACTTTTCTCCAGGCATTGCCTGGCCAGCCGCTAGATCTCTTCAGCAGATTTCCGGGACAGGCCAAACTTGGCAAGTCCCGGATTGCTGAGAAGGTTTTCGGCAAAGGTTTCTGCCAAGGGATCATTACCCAAAGAGGGTTCACCCTTATATAAATCTGACTCACTCATGGTGACATCAGTTTGCGATTCAAGGATCGCAGGCTCCATGGAAGGAGCCGGATCTTCTGCGACAGCCGGAGAAGGAATTATCACCGGTGTTGCGGAAGGTTGAGGGGCAGGAGTCGGAGGAGCCACAGAAGGAGAAGCTATGGTAAGCTTCGTGTGCCGCAGGGGCTTCGAAGAAGTTCCCTTCCCCTTGCCCTTGATGAGCTGTTTAGCTCTGAGAATGTAATAAAGCCGGAAACATTACATCTCAGAAAAAAATTCAAGTAAAGTACAAAGGCGGAAGTTGTGATGGAAAGTTACCTTTTCACGACGGGCACCTCCTTTGTGCCAACAGCCACTGTCGGAGCTTTGCGCTTCTTGAGTGCGGCATCCGGCAATGGTACCACGTCTGTCTCCTGAGAAAACTCTGGAGGATATCCTTTGAGTGTAGCCAATCCCGACTCGGGGAGGTCAGCAAGCTGAAAAGAAGAAAACATATCAGCATTGCAATATAACTTAAAGATTGAAACACTTAAAAAGGTTTACTGTTAGAAGTTTACCGGCACTACGGGGTTTTCCGCCGTATGCATATCCAGAGAAATCTCAGGGATCCTCCTCTCGATCCGCTCCCTTATCAACCATTTTATCTGGCTTATGTAGCCTTGCATGGTGTAGGCTCTGGGGCTGATGTGGATGGAGTCTTTCTTGGACGACGTGATGGAGTGCATCAGTCGATCTCCATGGTACTGAAGGGGCTGGGTCTGATGTGACACCCAACATTGGACCAAGTCGGATCCCTTCAGACCTTTGTGTTTGATCAAGTATTAGATCCGCCTCTTAGCGAGGATCAGATCGTCAGTGAGAGACGGAGGAGCCTCGTCCCAAGACGGTTGGGCCGTGGCAGCTCCGTCGATGAAAGCCGGGAAATCAGTAGCTTTGCCGGGAGCCGGAATATCCCTAAGATAAAAGAATGTGGCTGACCACTGTTTGACCGAGTCACTAGCTAGGATCTTGGGATATGCGCGCTTGCGTCTAAGTGAAAAACTAATAGTACCGGTGATGTAAGGAACACTGGCAGTGATAGAATTTCTCCGGACATGGAAATAATACCGGAATAAGGTCAAACTCAGCCTAATGCCGAGAAATCCCTCACACAAAGAAGCATAAGAACTCATCTCTAGGAGAGAGTTGGGAGGAAGATGGTGGAGTTGAACACCAAAATGATCAATCACCTCGGAGAAGAACTCCGAGGGAGGGAATGACAAACCTCTGTCAAGGTGGGTGCCGAAGTGGACCCGCTCGCTGGCGCCCGGGTTGGGGACGGTCTCCCCGATGCCGCTTCGCCAGCGGAGGAGCCCTTCTGTCTCCTCGCCGCGGAGCTTCTTATCGTCTAACACGCAGGGGATCCATACCCCGTGGAAGCTTTCCTTCTCCGCCACCGCTTCCGTCACCGCCGTTGCCGGCAAGCCGGAAGAGGAAGAAGAGGCCATTTCTCCGGTGAGCAGTTGACCTAGGATGGGCGGCGCTAGGAGTTTTGGGGGAAAGCAGAGGAGCTCTGTGCACGCGGGGGAGATTTGGAAGAGAGGAAAAGGCAAAGGACAGGTGAAGAAAGGAGGAGGAGAATCCTCACCCCTTATATCCACCTAACCACGCCAATATTCGTGCAAATGCTATAGTGTAACCGCCACGCGTCGTGGAAGGAACTAGGAAGGACCCACGCGATGATTACGTCGCCTCGATCTCCGTGTACGCATTGAAACAACGCCTCGGTTCCGCGAACTGCGGACCCACCAACGGTCGTGCTGACATGATGTCTGTCAGATGATGTGACTTGACCATGACTTGTGTCAGGTGGCATTAGAGACCAAATTTCGGTTTAGTTTGAAATCAAGCTAGAAAATCCGAGTAACCTGTTGATAGGTCTGACTTATTTTTAAGACCTAGATCATATTTTTTGTTGTGAAGTTTCAGGAACCCTTCAAGATTCTGCAAGCCGAAGATCAAGATAGACGATGATAAATCCGACTTTTGATCTTGGAGGCCTCCGGGGGCTACTGTTGGGGATATACTTTCCGAGTATCCTCATAGTTCCTCACTGACCAGGGTGGCCCACTTCGGGTTAGAGCTTTGCTTCATGGGCAGCCCAGTCAGGGAGAGAAGATGGAGTCCAATCCGGCTACGGGAAGGCCCAGAAGACTTACCGACTTAGGCCCATAATGTTACTTGTAGTTCAAGATGTACTCTGTAGCCGACTCTTAGTCGTAGCCGGATAGATCTCTCCTGTAAACCCTAGGCCGAATATCTATATAAGCAGTCCTAGGGAGAGCCTTTAGGGCACACCTCAATAGTCTACAATCTCAACTCGCACAGGCGAACGCTTGTAACCCATATTCCGGCTCTGCCATATTACTGGATTGCCAGCAGGAGTAGGATCCATCCAAAGCCGGCGGATTCGAACCTGGGTAAACTTGTGTGCTCACCGTCCCGGAACACCGTACATCTCACACCCCTCTCTTCCGCACGCCTCGAGGACCCCCTCATGGCGTACTTGTCATCAATCCAACGACACCCGTCGGTCTTCTTGAGACGCACGAGTGCGCACGTCGATCCCATGGTAGTCCTTCTATCTCTAGCTCGATCTGGTTGGCATTTTTATTACCCTTTCAAATACTCCTACGTAGTTTAATTTGTCCTCAATCTGCATGATCATAGTTTATTCTGCGTTGGATCTGTGTTCCTAAATACCTTCGGTGATTTTTGTTGTCAATATGTTTGCTGAAACGCATAGGAATATATAGTTTTTATACTTCATCTATATGTTTCGTGCTTTTCTTTTAATAATAACCAACCTTGTATGTCATAATTAAACATATGGGCAGATTTTGGATAGAGATTGCTCCATTAGGCAGCGCTAAATGTATCATTGATGTTCTACGATTTATGGGATTTGTTAGAGCTCATTGTGACAACTCAAAAGTACATTGCCCCTACCGGTTGTGTGCGAATCGTAGGGTGCTTCCTCAAAGCATAGTGGAAGACCATATTTTTACATTTGGGATGCTTAGCACATATGTTAGATGGGTATTTCATGGTGAACCATATGATCCTCCATATGAACCGGAGGAAGCACATCTTTATCATCAAGATCAAGTAGGGGAAGCAGATGTTGATCAACTAGATCAACTGACATAGATAGCTCCTAAGCATCTAGATCAACTTGGAGAAGGGGGAGGAGAGAAAAAGCGCAAGCTGCATGAAACATGTTTCATTTCTGGTACTACCGCTATGCCAGATGACAAGGTATATCTATAGAAAAACAAATGTTCAGGTTGTGTGTCTTTGATGTTTGTCTATAAACGTATCTGTTAATCTACTAATCGCAGAAGTAGACGACCGAAGAGGACTTTGATGGTAATGACGATGACATGTTCATTGATGAGCCTGTACCTGAGGTTGTGGATCGGGTACACTGCGTCTGGATGGATTTGATGAAGGGCTGCTGATCATCAGGGGTGTAATTTTGGTGCCATTCATGACCACTAGCCCAGCTGCAAAACTCTTGGGGTGTAGAGCTATCCCATGATTTGTTCGCTACTGTCGTAGTTCTGTAATATGGAGCTACCTTATTATGATTTCTAGGCCTTTGTTAGCAGAACTATAATTGAAAACTATTCCGTATATTAGTATATACGGAGTATATGTGTGTTTGTGTGTGTTTCTAGTCTGAAACCCGAGATTATTATTTTATCGGTTCCTTAACTATTTTTGAGGCCCCAGCGCTGGTGCCCTATGATGCAACTACCGCCGTCTTGTCCACTGCTCCGTGAGACGAATTAGAAGAAGGATAATAAGGTGGGACCAATTTGATTCGAAGAGGGGCGATTTTCTCTGTCCTTGGAGAGGAACCCGGGAGAACTAGTACTGGTACCAAGGGAAGGAGGAGGTTGGCTCGGCCAATTATCTCACCCACTTGATGTGGGACCTGCTTTAACTCACCCCTGACATGGGTCCCGCTTAAAACAGATGTAGGCCACCACATGATAGCTGGGATCAAAAATTTAGGATTCTCTCCCAACAAAATGTTCTCGCCACTGCCACTTAAAAATACTTACTGTAGAAAAAAGTGTACTGCCCAGCCCTACTACTACTAGTACTACTACTCCCCTACCCATGCCTTTCTACCGACGACAAGACAAGAAACCATCACTAGCTAGCTCACATCTAGCAAGCAACTGTTGGAACTAGTGCAACCTCCGATTGGGATTTCTTGTTGAAATAGGTGGGTGTATTTGCTCACCTCGAAATCCGGCTTTTCTTAATTTGCTTCCGATTGGGCCATTGGGAGGAGTAGTATTCGGTATGCTTTGATTGTGGAGTTCTTGCTTATTACTCACCTCAGAATCACCTAATCAGGATATTTTCCTCTTCTCTAATTGATTCGGTCATTTGGGTGGGGTGGGAGTGGTGGTGGGGATGGGGGTGGGGGGAGGTGGTACTGCTTTCGTATGGATTCCGGATCAGGGCATGGTCACCGCTGTTCTGATTGGGGCATTTGGTCGGGTTCGATTTCGGTGTTCTTCACTTATGTAACCTTTAGTTGCTACTCGTAATGTGCAATGCATTTTGCGTCAGATTCTGTGTGGAGAACTATGGGTTAGTGGCGCGCACGGCCACTACGGATAAGGATGGTCCCGTCAGTTCCCTTAAAAGTTGCCTAAAAAAGGTAATGTACCACTATATTCGTTGCGTTCTTCCATTCTTTCCAATGCTGAAAGTGGTTGGCTACAACTTGGATGTATCCCTGTGGTAAAAGGTGTCTCTGTCTGCATCCTGTTTTTGTGGAAGCCTCTGTGACACCATATCTTCTTCATTTACTGTAGCACGGTGGTACATACCTGCGAACGTGCGGTGCTCCAGGTGCGGCAAACAAGATGGTACCCCCACATGCCGCCAGATCCGGCGAGTACCACTACTCACCAAAAAACAAGCGCAAGGCCACCGACCAGCTGGGAGTGCCCAGCTTAAAGAGAAAGGTATTTGTTCTTAATACCCTTATTACCATGGTGCAGACAGATTTAAGTATTACCCGCTTGGTGTGATGCATGCTTATCAGATGTTCAAAAACATATGTGTGATTTTATTAATTCTGGCACTTTGTTTATGTGAATCCAGATCTAGGTCTGTTAGACTGTCTCATACAGTCAGTATATGACTACTATGTACTGTACCCCCTCCGTCCCAAGGCTTAGGCATATACTGTATTTTTTGAAAAGTCAAGCGACGGAAAATTTGACCAAACTTTACATAGTATTGAACTGTTGAGCTCTGTTGCTATTTATGCAGATTGAAGGTGCTGCTGCGGAGGCTGAGGCTAGTAGATTTCTGATGCCCGCACCAAAAGAGGACATCCTCTACACAACGAGGAAGAGCCAACACATTACCCAGGTGGGCAGTGACCTCTCTAAGAAGTGGGTATAATTTGGAAATCCACAATTTCACATGTTATGATTTTCCATGTTATTTTTATCAGCTAGTACTATATGTTTACGCTCATTACAAGTTCACAAAAATAAAATATGTTTGCTTTACAGGCAATGGTTGTCTTATATTATTAGATTTACTTGCTCTTTACATAATTTAACCTTTCCACTTAATTTCAATCAGTACACCAGCTGCTCAGCCCTTTCTGATACCCTCCTCTTGTCAAGCTTGTGGATTGAAAGGGGTCCCCTGTATGCCATTCCCAAGGCAGAGGGATGAAAAATGGTGCATGGCCACCCTTCGCAAAGTGTACCCATGGTATCAGGTATGGATTCCAAGTGGTTTAGACCGACTTGATGTAAGATCTTATATCTCACTGTTTTTGCTATCAGCTTACTTCTCTATCAATTTTCTCATGAAGGCTATCCCTTGTGTCGCTCTCCCATTATGAACAAGATGTTCAGAAACGACAAGTTTCTAACTCTGTATAGCGAGAGCCCTAAAGGCATGCGACAACTATATGATTTTGATGTCTCCCAGACGATGGCCACCACCTATTTGGGTGGCCGAGGTTGGTCCAAGTATGTCCGTGAGAATGGTCTGAAGCAGGGGGACGAGGTAACATTCTATTTTAGCAAGCCTGGGCAGATACTTGCACGCCATCGTACACCTATTGACCGAAGGACCAAGAACAAAGGTAGTACTAATTAGTTTCATTCTGTACTCATCACAACCTCTAATGATTTTCTTGCGACTAACTGTTCTGCACCATTGTCTTTACTCATCATATGACCCTGACCAGTTCTGCAGTCCGCTTCCCCTTATGTACCACCCAGAAGTGTGCCAGCATCAAGTTGCTGGCACCAGCACTGGCCCCAGTTCCTGAAATGACACTTGTTGACCTTAGTAGGAGAAAGAATAGAGGTAGTAACTTAATTCGCTTGTATACTCTCATCTCTGTCTAGGAGTTACTGTTGTGTAAGAAACCATTTTGCTTGTCCACATCTCATATGCCTCTCTGACCACTCCTGCAGTCCCGTTACCTACCCCTCAGAAGGTAACCAGCACCAAGCTGCTAGCACCCCCAACGACACTGGCCCTAGTTCCTGCTCCGGCACCTGTTGACCTAAGTAGAAAGAATGGAGGTAATAACTTAATTTGCTTGTATACTCATCATATCCTCTGATCACTGTCTTGTGGGTAACTGTTGTATAAGAGACCATTGCTTGTACACTTCTCATCTGCCTCTACCATCCCTGCAGTCAGCTTAGCTACCCCTCAGAAGGAATCTAGCATCAAGCTGCTGGCGTCGGCACCGATTCTAGGCCGTCTGGCTCCTGCAGTAGCCCCTCTACAATTAGTGGCACCATCTCCTGCACCAGCACTAGCCCCAACACAGGCACCGGCACAAGCTCCTTCATCACCCCAGGCAGCACCTTGTCAGACCATATCCTACACATGTGTCATCACAAGGTTGCACCGAATTATGTTTGTGAGTATATGGTGGTAGATAAATTGTTCTGAATGTCTTCTCAAGTTTCACATGATTCAGTGCATCGCTCTTAGTAATTATGCGTCTATCTCTTTCTTTGACTCAGAAATTGCCTAAGAGTACCACAAAGCAACTCTAGTCTAGATGAAAGGGCACAATAGTCTTCACGATGCAGAGCGAAGGATTGCTTATCGAGGGATGCTACACCATTAACTCGACTGATGGGCGCTTGGCAACTACTTCTAGGTGGATCAAGTTCCGAAAAGCAGCCAAACTTACTATTGTAAGAACGGTCAAGGTCGATGTATCTCGCTGCCCTGAATGCGGCATGCTATTCATGAACTTCCTAGCTGTCTAGCTCTTTGGCCGCATGCTATTGTAATTAATTATGTGGTTGTCTTATCTCCACTGATCATATTGAAGGAAATATGCCCCGAGAGGCAATAATAAAGTTGTTATTATGTATTCCTTATATATGATAGATGTTTATTTTGCATGCTATAATTGTATTGATCGGAAACATCAATACATGTGTGTTTAATAAACAAAAAGGGTTCCTAGTTATGCCTCTCTTATAGACTAGCTTGTTGATTAACAAGATGATCAAGGTTTCCTGATCATGGACATTGGATGTTGTTAATAACAAGGTCACAACATTTGTGAAATGATGTGATGAACATTCATCCAAAGTATAGCATTACGATCAAGTCATTATGTTTACATTGCTATAACATCATACGAAGTAATCTTTATCCTTAGACCATGAGATCATGTTAATTGCTAACACCGGAAGAGTATCTTGATAACATCAAACGTCACACCGTAACAGGGTGACTATAAAGATGGGTTCAGTACTACGAAGGTGTTATGTTGAGGCTCATGGATCAAGAGTGGAATTTGTCAATCCCGATGACGGTAGATATACTCTGGGCCCTCTCGATGATATCACATTAAGATAGCTTGCAAGCAAGTGATGTGATCACTAGAATGTTATATCACGGGAACAAGAAAAGAGTGCATGTAGGTAACGAGATCAAACTAGGTATTTGGATACCGATGATTGAATCTCGGACATGTATTATATCATGAGACAAAGGGATTAAATTACAAGCGTTAAAGGTTCTCACGATCACAGAAGTCATCGTTGAATATGCAGGAGTCAGTATGGATCTCCAGGTCCCGCTTCTGATTATTGATCTGAGAGGAGTCTCAATCATGTATGCATTATTTGCAAACCGTAGGGTGACACACTTAAGAGTTACCGGACACCATTTTGGAGCACATATGTTTCAGACGAAAGAATTGCAAAGCGCAGGAATTGTTTCGATAGAAACCAGAATTGTTTCGGGTGAAATTGCAGAAAGTGGTTCTGCATGTGATATTGAAATATTGTAAGGGGTTATATGTGAATGTTTGTTAATTAAAGTAATTAAAAAAATTCTGAATAAATTTAATAAAAGAGTTTTATTAAATGAGAGAGCATTAAACTTAGAGAATTTTAATGCATTTAAAGTGGGGACTTTAAAAGGGAATGTGAAGAGGCATTTTAATGTGGAGGGAGTTACCGCCACATGAATGGAGGAGGTGAGGGGTCACCTCCATGAGGCGCCGGCCATGGAGGAGGTACCCCCCTCCTCCTATAAAAGGCCCCCCTCTTCCTCCTTCTTCCACACACCTCCTCATGAAGGATCTCTCTCCCCCTCTAGAATTATTCCCCCATGGTCTCGAATTAGCGAGATACATGTTCCCGGTGGCATTTCGTCTGGAAGGAGTTGCCTCTTCCGCTGGATCCCTGGAGCGAGGAGGTGGAGGTTGTCCGGTGGCTTGAACGTGTGTGCAAGGACGGATCCGTTGCTGATTTGCGGCGCTCGGACTTCCACACGATCTTGATATCGGCAAGTGTACGACTACATCAACCACGAGTTCCTACTCGTTAACAAAACTCGTTGTCTTCGAGGGTAAGTTCTCGATGGATGTATGTCCACCCATTGCTCTGTACCTAGTAGATAGATCTTGGCGTGTAGTTCTCATCGTAGGAATTCTTTTGTTTTCTATGCTGCGGAACCAACAGTGGTATCAGAGCCTGACCTATGCGTAGGTGCTTTGCACAGGTAGTACACATATGTTTATATGTGGGCGATGATGATCATGTTATTGCATCTTTTATGTATTTTGGATATTGGTGGCATAGCGGGATGAAACGGCCCGGACCAACCTTACATGTCATCGTACATGAGACCGGTTCCACGACTGACATGCAACTTGTTTTGTAGAAGTGGCTGGCGGGTGTCTGTCTCTCCTACTATAGTTAATATCTGATTTACAACGATTTGCTAATAACTTGGTTATCCTTGTTGTGGTTCATGTTCGTAGGTAAGAACGGTTCTATCTCCGAAAGCCCTAAGCCACGTAAAACTTGCAATTGATAAATTAGTGGCATCTAGTTTAGATCGTTGCTGGGCTAGTGTCTTGATATGGTATTGTTGTAAGTAGATGTATGATAGATACTCTTACAACACACTCAACGTGTAAGTTCCATAGACCTTGGCCTTACACACAAAGGAATGATAGAGATCATACCACGATGCAAATGATAGAGATCAAATGCATGGACCATATCATCTCACTTTACACATTAGATGTTAGCATCTTATACTGCTAGTTTGGCGCTTTTTGTAGCATTGTAAGATGATCCCTCATTTAGATATCAAGATAAAAATGTGGTCTTCCTTAAGTATGCACCGTTCGGTGGATCATGTTTCGAGACATCACGTGATGATCGGGTGTACTCGAATCTACGCTTTCATAGGAATGGGTGTAAGACAGTTTTACACACGCGAATACTAAGGTTCTTACTTGGCGAGCCTAGCATGTACAGACATGGCCTCGGAACACGGACCGAAAGGTTAAGCATGAGTCATATAGTTGATATGATGCCCATATAGATGCTCGCCTTTGAAGCTACATCAACTCACGTGATGATCGGACTTGGTGTAGTGAATTTGGTTCATGTAATCACCAAAAGGACACGAGGGATGTCGTTTTTGAGTGGGAGTTCATTAGTAATTTGGATTAGTTGAACTCACTCTATCATAAACTGTTGGGGGGATTGATGTCTACGCACTTCTATTCTTGTAGACAGTTGTTGGGCCTCCAAGTGCAGAGGTTTGTACAACAGCAGCAAGTTTTCCCTTAAGTGGATCACCCAAGGTTTATCGAACTCAGGGAGGAAGTGGTCAAAGGTATTCCCTCTCAAGCAACCCTGCAATCAAGATACAAGAAGTCTCTTGTGTCCCCAACACACCCAATACACTTTTCAGGTGTATAGGTGCACTAGTTTGGTGAAGAGATAGTGAAATACAAGTGGTATGGATAATTATAAGTGGTAATGGTGATAGAAAATAACTTGATGGCGTGGAAGAGACTAAAGGCAGACTGAAATAAAGATGGAAGCAAGCAAACGTGTAACAGATCTAATAGCAAACGGTGTATCAATGCTTAGAAACAAGGCCTAGGGATCCTACTTTCACAAGTGAACACTCTCATATAAATATCTTATCTTTATGATACTACTCTTAACTACTCTCCGGTTGGACACTCTAATCGATGGTAGGGCTATGCCAGCACTCCTCAAAGTAAGCCTTTCCCATCTAGAAAACCCCACACTATCACCTTGAGCACTAGATGAGTCCAACAAACACCACAATTTCATAAATACATCCAACTCCAAATATAACTCATAACAAGTATTTGTAATCTCTAGCCTAAGTGCCACCATGGTGAGCACGCTGTCACTTTCACACACATGGGGAGAGCAGAGATTCATTAAAGCACTTGAGTAGCAAGGTAGATCTATAGATTACAAGCTCATGATCTCAATAAGATCATGCATAGAGAGAGATGAACACATAGCTACCGGTAGAACCCTTAGCCTCGAGAGAGATCTACTCCCTCCTCATCATGGGAATCATCAACGGTGATGGAGATGGTGGTGGAGATCGATGGAGATGGCTCTGGGGCACTTCCCTGTCTTGGTAGGGTGCCGGAACAGAGAATTTCTGTCCCTCGAATCTCTCCTTTGGTGGCGTCAGCGCTGCGGAACTTTTCGTGGCTGGAGGCTTGATGATCTAGGGTTTTGGTGTCGGGAGGCTTCTTATAGGCCAGAGGGCAAGGTCGGTGGAGTGCCAGGGGGCCCACACCACCTGGTGGCGCGGGTAGGGCTATCCTGCGCCTAGGGGGTGTGGCCAGGCCCTGGCCCTCCTCCGTCTCGTATTCTGGCTCCGTGAGTCTTTGGTAAAATAGGAACTTTGGCTTTTGTCCCGTCCAATTCTGAGAATATTGATTTTCTGACTTTCCTAGAACCAAAAATAGCAGAAAACAGGCAACTGACACTGTGGCTCTTTGTTAATAGGTTTGTCCAAGAAATCATATGAAAAGTACTCCAAAGTTGGAACAAAACATAAGAAAGTAGATAAAACCAAGCATGGAACATCAAAAATTATAGATACATTTGCAATGTATCAGGGATACCCCCAGGTAGGGTCACGCCGGGGTATAAAGGCCGAGTTAGCCGAGGTACGGCAAGGTCAAAGCAAGTGCTGGCCGAGTCACCTCAAGGCAGGCCGAATCACGGAGTAACCTAGACCAGAGGATGTCCTCCTAACTGAGTCCCGGCCGACCTATGTCGTATGCTGGCATGATTTATCTAACTTGTATGCAGGTACCAGTGTGGCCGGATTAACCAGGCATGATCCGGGTTATATCAGGCTTGCAAGAGAAGGAAGGTATCTCGCTGGTGAAAGGGCATGTATGCCCCCATGTGTGGTTTTGGTAATTAATGACAATCCCTATGGACTAATGTGCAAATTGAGTTTCACTTGTAGGTTTGTCCATTGGCATCGCTTGGACCATGTGTTGGTTTCAAGGATGAAAAAGAAGAAGCATCGTCCAAGGGCTTTGTGCCTATTGGAATCAAGTAGAAGAAGAAGAACATCAAGTATGCCTTGAAGAAGAAGAAGAAGAAGATGGAGTTCCTCATGGCTTTCTTCAAGACATCATCATCAAGATTTAAAGTGCAAGCTCAAGATGCGTCATCTCTAGAAGATCTCATTCTTGAAGCTTGCCATCCTCGGCAATCATGGAATGATGAAGACAAGTTCGAAGAAGAGGCTTCCCCCATGGAGTATGGGGGAGCATTTCTCAAGTCTTCATCAAACAAGAGCAAGCAAGAGCAATCAAGAAAGGTGTTCCATCTTGAAGGTGACAAGATTGTCTACATCAAACTCAAGTGGGATGCTCAAGGCAAAGGTATGACCATGATAGGGTTTCTATTTTACCGGTCTCTTGTAGTGTTGGGAGACCGGGTTTAGGATAGGTAGCCGTTCTATCAAGAGGGGATCTCGAGTGGGTGACTTGTTCGTATCTTTCGGAGAGAGCTCAAACCTTTGCATTCATAGCATCATCTTTCTTGGTTGTCGTTTGGTTCTTGTCCATGTGAGGATCTAGAGCTTGTGGTTATCTTCATAACAAGCTCTAGTTCATCAAAAACGGATTTCCCTTGCATATCTTATTGTGTTTTTGATCTTGCGGGTTTTTCTGGCTCCACACCTTGGGAGGTATCTCACATATATATTCATGGTATTTTCTCCCTTGGTGATACCCATGGATTCTACACGTCGTTATCTTTCCAACAAAATTGGTTTCATCTCGTTTGGAGTTCGGATGCAAAAGTTGTGGCAGTTCTGGTTTTGAAGTTTTTGCCTGACTGGTAGTTCCGGTGGGCCACCGGTAGTACCGGCCAGACGCCGGAAGTACCGCTCAGGCAGAAATGCCGCCGGTAGTACCGGTGTTAATTCCGGCCCAACTTCCGGCAGCCCAAATTTTGGTTCAGTACCCTCTCTGCCTGGTTAGCGCTATTTGACGGAACTTGGATCGGTTTTTCAGGCGGTAGTACCGCTAGGATATTCTTGCCACCGGTAGTTCCGGCGAAGCAGCGGTAGTTCCGGCCAAGCTCGTGTTTTTGATCTTTGCCTTGCTGTTTTCTGACCGTTGGCTGGGTGCCACCGGTAGTACCGGCCACCCACCGGTACTACTGGCCGTGCGCGAATTTGTGAGTAACGGGCAGATCGGGGAGCCCTTTAAAAGGAGCTCCCCTTTCCCCTTCGGCCCTAACTCTTGTTCTTCTCGGTTTTTGGCTTTCTCTCTCCTCCATTGTTGACCTTGAAGAACTTGCTCTCCCCTTCTCCCTCCTATGATTCTTGCATCTTTTTGAGGGATTTGAGAGAGGAGATCTAGATCTACAAGCCCCACCAAGCAAAATCCCTTCTTTGTGAAGGAATCCTTGGGATCTAGATCTTGGAGAGTTTTGTGTTCTCCTCTTGTGTTCTTCCTCCCTTATTCCCCCAATAGCTTTTGTAGCTTTGGTGGAATTTGAGAGAGAAGGACTTGCCTCTTGCATTTGGTGCATAGGTTTGAGTTCTCCTCGGAGATTCGGTGAGTTCAAGCCCTTGGGCTTGTTTCTCTTGGGTTCTTGGAACCCTAGACGGTTGTGTGGTTGGATTGTTGACCTTTTGTGGTCTTGTTGCCTTTTGTGGCTTTGTAGCCTTTGTGGCATTGTTCTTGGGGCTCCAATTGAGTTGTGGAGGTTCCCCAAGCTTGTAGGCCTTTTGTGGCGTTGTGGAGCCTTTGTGGCGTTTCTTGGGAGCCCTCCAATTGAGTTGTGGAGATTGCCCCAAGCCTTGTACGGGTTCGTTGACCGCCCTCAAGTGTCCCATAGTGGAACGTGAGTAGGACTTTGTGGCGAGCTCACGGGAGAATAGGGTGAGCCTTTTGTGGCGTCGGTGTGTTGCGTGGCTTCGCATCCTTGGTGAGGCCTTGTGTGGCGTTGGGTGTGCATCGAGCCACCACACCTCGAGGTGAGCCATTTGTGGCGTTCGAAGTTCATTGCGCCCCCACACCTCTCCAACGGAGACGTAGCTTCTTAGGAAGTGAACTTCGGGAAACAAATCATCGTCTCCGTGTCCATCGGTTATCTCTCAACCGAGCTCTTTACCTATGCAATTTACATTGTGATAGCCTTCGTGCTTGAAGTACTATATCTTGCTATCTCCTTGTTGCTTGTCTTGCTTAGCATAGGTTGTCGGTGCACTTAGTGAAACTAGTGGATATAAATTTTGGCTTGATAAATTAAACGTTAAGCTTTATTCCGCATTTATTAGAGCCTAAACCGTAATTATTTTAAAACACCTATTCACCCCCCTTCTAGGCGACGTCCATTTCCCTTTCAGCTGGTCAAAAGGAGGTCACTGTACAATGGAGCGTGAGCGAAGCGGACAGAGGCTAGGACCACCGAGGCGTGGCCGACAAGGGTGACGCTGCCTGTGTCGGATGACGCTCGCGCCGCAGAGACTCACGTAGCCTCTGCATGGCTTACGATGGGGAAAAGTGACCCGGTCGATTTACTATTTTGGGAAGAGGCATATTCCCTGGAATATGCCTCCACGTATGCCCTAATTAGAGACCTAGCCCCCCTATATAAGGAGGGTTATGGCATCTGTAGAAAGGGTTGGGTTTTACTTGATGGATCTCTAGTTGGTTCCTGAGGGCTAGCTAGTGGAGAGAGTAAGAGAGTTCCTTCCTCCTCCTCTCTCGAATACAGCTCAAGGAGCACTTGTAAACCTATTGAATACAAAGCATCTGTGTGTGGAATCACCACACTATCCCTCCCTGGATTCCTCTAGTGCTTATTGTCCCCACCTTTAGCCTATCCATGGCATCCGCCGTGACACCACCACGATAGTTGGCGCCCACCGTGGGGCTAGCGACGCTAGCAGGAGTGAAGATCCAGACGGGAAACCTCATCGGCACCGGCGAACGCATCGTCTCCGGGCTTGTTCAGCGCTTTAGAGCACTGGACTTCGTCAGCGACAATGCTGGCTGCTTCGGCAAGTGACCTCTCCCGCGCAACGGCCTCTTCATCAAGCTTGGCGTGCACAAGATCTACATCGCTGTCGATGTGTCATGCGTTCACCCGCGACACATCGTCGAGGGAGGCGAACCACCCCTTAGCGCGGCTCGCATATAACTTGCTCCCCGGACCGCGCCGAGGTGATGATGACTGCGCCTGGCGCTGGCACGAGCAAGAATCCGGCATCAGATCCAGAGGTAACACCCAAAGCACCGAGGAAAAGTAGAGGTCCTCCGTTAGAGAGGCCAGAGATTGTGTTGCAATAGGCAATAGATAGCTTGGAGAGCCCCGTGGCAGCAGTGGTAGATCTGGCTCAGGCATAGGCCGAGTTAGAGGAGACTAGGCAGAAAATACTAGAGGGTGCGAAAAAGATAGCCGCGGCTCAGCAGTCGTTGAACATGACACTGCGTGAGTACGCGAAGGAAAATAAGGTGGATGCTGTGAAAGTGAAGGGGAGAAACCTCATGAGTGAAATGAACAAAGAGGGTGATACTAGAATTGAGGAATCAGAGAACTGTCTGTCCGTGGGGCTGCCAAAGTACAGTACCCCGGCGAAGAACCTCAGAGCAGCAGATGCAGCTGCATCCGAATTAGAGGGTTTGACGGGTGAAGCCCGGCAAAGACAGCAGGATAGAGTCAATGAGTTAGTTCGGATCGCTAACAGACAAAATAAAGAGTTGCTTAGGGCTAATCCGGCAAGAGCTAGGGCCTCCAAAGTCGTTCATTCAGCAATAGGTAACCCGGAGAAATCCGCTGGAGTTGCATCGTCTCCTCATGGTGGTCCTAGGAGAGAAGAGGTAGTAACCTCGGCCAGGAGGAACAAACAGATAGTCCCATATGACCCGGCAAGGGCAGGGAAAGGAAAAACAGTGCAGGGAAATGAGGATCGATGAAGTGTGAGGCGAGGTGAAGCTGGCCGAGGTAACCGCGACCAAGGCAATGCCGGTCAAGGGAGCGCTATGAACGGCAATGCCGGACAACACAACTCGGCGGGTGCAGGGCAATCGTAGCAGCGGAATATACCACGGCAAGAGCGCAGTGTCGGCCAAGGTATGCAACAGAGAGCAACTCCACAAGGGCAAGATAGATACAATGATGGTGATTCGGAAATGGTGAACGCAGGGTATCCTAGGCCAGACTATCATGTGATAGGGCCAAGATTGGGAAGCAGGAACCTGATGCCTGATGACGCCAGGTTAAAACTGGATCGGCTTTATAGGTCGGAGCAAATTGAGTGTCAAGGTCCTCCGGGTCCAGCGTGTTTTGGGCCCCGGATCATGAAGGAGCCTCCGGTACCTAACTTCCAGCTACCTAGAGGGACAAAAACATATGACGGTAGCACTAAGCCGGAAGATTGGTTGATAAACTACGCAACAGCGGTGAAAATTGCTACATGCAACTTGAGATGGGCTGTGAGATATGTACCTCAGATGTTGGAAGAGCCAGCAAGGGTATGGCTAAACAATTTGCCACCCGGAAGTATCAATTGTTGGATCAATTTTGAGGAAATGTTCATCAGTAACTTTTCAAGCACGTATTAGAGGCCCAATAGGCCATAGACCCTATCAATGTGCAAGAAGAGACCAAATGAGGCAGACCGGGAATTCTTGACCCGCTGGTGCACTGTGTGAAACTCATGTGAGGGCGTGATTGAATCACGTGCCATAGCTTGGTTTGCGCAAGGGTGCAGATATGCAAGCATGCTGTGGCAAAGGTTACAAAGGGATATGCCAACTACACTAGCAGAGACGATCCGGATTGCTGATTCATACGCCTTGGGTGATCCGACTCAACCCAGGCTAGTGTCAAACGAGGAGTACTACCAGCGAGATGGAGCCGGGTCATCCCGGCGGAATGGTTACCGAGGTAAGAGGAGAGATGATAGACCGGATTATAGGTACGGTTCGCAACAAGTTGCTGCTGTAAATCAAGATCAAGCCGGAGCAGGGAGTAATCAGCGTCAGAAAACTGGAGGGCAACAATGGACTCCAAGAAATGATGGCAAGAAAACTTGGACACCAGAGCAGAAGAAACAGTGGCAAGAAAGAAGGACCGGCCGAGGTATACATATGAGGTAATGCTGGATCAGCCGTGTAAATTTCACACGCCTAATCCGAGTAACCCGGCGGGTCACACAACTCGGCAATGTGAGTGGATGAGGAAGATATAACAAAGTGGTTCGGGGAATGCTCAGGCACCTCGGAATGATCAACCTCGGCAGGAGTTACCCCGGCAGCAATTGCTCTCCGGAGCAAACACACAACAGTTAATGTTGCCACCACCTCCGCCGAGGTATGAAAACCATGAGAGGCGGGATGCAGTGCATCAGGTGGAGAAATAGCATCAGCCAGATCAAAGGTACCCTGCAATGAGGGGAGAAATGAGTACAGAGAACATCACCAGAGTTACTGTGTGTTTACCACGGAAGAAATGGATAGAAAGAGCTTACAGCGCCGACATATGGAGGTGAATGCAGTTATGCCAGCGGTGACGAGATATATGCCTTGGTCGGATCAGGAAATTACCTGGAGCATCAAAGATCACCCCAAGCTTATGCCCAGCCCTGGTTCGTATGCGCTAGTGCTGGACCCAACGTTTATCGGGCCAAACATCAATGTGAGGTTCTCAAAGGTGCTGATTGACAATGGCAGCAGCATCAATATCATGTATGTGGATACAATGCGCAAGTTGGGTATCTCGTAAAACATGCTCCAGGCCACGAGAACAACCTTCCATGGTATTGTGCCAGGCATTTCCTACGAACCCATTGGCAAAGTCCGGGTAGACGTGTTATTCGGCACAAGAGATAACTGCTGAACTGAAAATTTGGAGTTTGAGGTGGTGAACCTAGAAAGTGCGTATCACGCGTTACTCGGTAGGCCTGCCCTGAACAAATTCATGGCAAGTTGTCACATCAGTTACCTAAAGATGAAGTAGCCCGTGCCAAATGGTGTAATTACCATAGCTGGGGATTTCCGACGTTCCATTGAGTGTGCGTCTGCCGGGTCTAACCTGGCTAAGTCACTCGTAATCACCCAAGAGAAGAGAAAGATCCAGAAGGTGGCAGCATTGGCTCAGTCCACTCAACAGTATATGCCGGCGCTGAGTAACCCGCATGGAAGTGTTTCATTTCAAGCAACAAAAGATACAAAGAAAGTGCCAGTTGATGATCTGTTCCTAGAGCGCACCATAACAATTGGTGCCGGGTTAAATAATAAATAGGAAAGCGAGCTCGTCAGCTTCCTCCGTGAGAATCGGGATATTTTTGCTTGGTCCACACAGGACTTGCAAGGTGTTCCGAGGGAGTTGGCGGAGCACTGTTTAAATGTGAGACCCGGAGCAAAGCCGGTGAAGCAACCTCTCCGCCGCTTCGCCGAAGATAGGAGAAAGGTCATTGGAGATGAGATAGCTCGGATCCTAGCAGCTGGGTTCATCATGGAAGTGCTTTACCCGGATTGGCTATCTAATCCGGTGCTGGTAGAGAAGAAGAAAGATGATCCGAATGTGGCAGTGGTTTGGCGTATGTGCATCGATTACACGAACCTGAATAAGGCGTGTCCAAAAGATCCATTCCCACTGCCAAGGATAGATCAAGTCATAGATTCTACTGCTGGGTGTGAACTGAGGTCATTCATAGATGCATATTCTGGTTTCCACCAGATACCTCTGAACCCGAATGATCAAATAAAGACTGTGTTTATTACCCCGTATGGGGCTTATTGCTATAGCACCATGCCTTTTGGTTTATGTAATGCAGGGGCAATGTACCAAAGATGTATGCAAAAATGTTTGCACGACCAAATTGGCCAAAATGTGCGAGTATATGTGGATCATGTGGTTATACAAACCAAGGAAAGCGAAACGCTCCCTGATGATATCAGGCAAACATTCGCGAACCTAAGGAGGTTCCGAATGAAGCTTAACCCGGAGAAATGTACCTTCGGTGTCCCGGCTGGAAAATTACTCGGATTTCTTGTCTCTAGCCGACGTATCAAAGTTAACCCAACTAAAATCCGAGCCATAGAGCGAATGGAACTGCCGAAGTGTCTTAACGATGTCCAGAAATTCACTGGCTGTCTGGCATCCTTAAGTCGGTTTATATGTCAGATGGGAGAAAAGGCATTGCCTCTCTATCAACTAATGAAAAAATCTGACAAATTCGTATGGACGCCGCAGGCCAATGAAGCCTTCATCCAGCTGAAGAAAATGTTAGCCACTGCACCAGTATTAGCCTCTCCACTATCAAAAGAGGCAATGTTGCTCTATATAGCCGCAACCAACCGAGTTGAAAGTGCAGTGATAGTGGTAGAGCGCGACGAAGAGGGTAAGTAAGTGCAACGGCCAGTCTATTACCTGAGCGAGGTATTGATGGCTCAATGCACGGCGCCAAAAAAATGCTGGTGCGTGGTTGATGTAGAGCTCGTTGGGAACCCCAAGAGGAAGGTATGATGAGCACAGCAGCAAGTTTCCCTCAGTTATGAAACCAAGGTTTAATTGAACTAGTAGGAGCAAGGAAACACCCCAAAGGTGTTACTAGCTGAGCTTTGGCAGGGCGCACTACCGGTGCTAGTAGCAACGTGGAGACCTGCACAACACAACCACAAAAATTTGTCCCCAAATTGCGATGAGGTTGTCAATCTCACCGTGTTTTGCGGAAAACAAAGGATTAAACGTATCGAATGGAAGGAAGTAATAGTTTGCAGAAAGTAAACACAAAGAAGTAAACAGTTTATAGATTGTATGTAAAGAAAGAGGACCGGGATCCATAGTTCACTAGAGGTGGCTCTCCTTAGATAGATAACACGCTGGGTGAACAAATTACAGCAGGGCAATTGACAAACACCGAGAAAGCAATACATGCATATACTAATCATCTTAACTCCTTTGAGACTTCATTGGGCATTACAACATTATACATAGACCGCCATCCAACTACATCTATGAGTAATAATCCACCTTCAGGTTATCATCCGAACCCCCTCCAGTATTAAGTTGCAAGCAACAGATTATTGCTTTACGAACTGCGTGTAAAGTAAACAATACGATTGTTCTATCAACAAAGGATTGTTGTTTTCTCCCTAGTAGCAATAGCACATCTAGTACCTTAGCGATTTCTGTCACTTCCCCAGATTACCAGAGGCATGAACCCACTATCGAGCATAAATACTAACTCTTGGAGTTGCTAGCATCTACTTGGCCAAGATAGCTACTAACAATGGAAAGCATGCAAGATCACAAATAACAAAGACATGATAAAATAAATAATCAATCTGAAATAGCATCTCAATATCCATCGGATCCCCGCAAACACAACATGCAGAATTACAAATAGATAATCTTGATCATGCACGGAGCTCACAAGATCTAGACATGAAAGCACAAAGGAGGAGAACCAGCCATCTAGCTACTACATGGATCCGTAGTCCAAGGATGAACTACTCACACATCACACCGGAGGCTTGCATGGTGATGAAGAAAGCCTCCAGGGTGAATTCCCCTCTCCGGCAGGGTGCTGGGAAGAGCTTTAGATCCCTCTCGATCTAGGGATGGAGATGACGGCGGCTACAGACTCTTTCGTGGATTTTTGATCGGGCACTTAGGGTTTTCGTCCCGAGGGCAATATATAGGCGGAAGGAGAGGCCGAGGGGGTGCCTGGGCTGGCCACACCACCCCCTAGCGCGGGCCAGGCCTAGCCACGCGGCCAGGTGGTGTGGCCGCCTTCTGGCCCCTCTCCGTCTCGTATTCTGGCACTTGATGTCTTTCGGAAAAATAGGCACATTGGCTTTTGTCCCGTCCAATTCTGAGAATATTCATTTTCTGACTTTCCTGGAACCAAAAACAGCAGAAAACAGGTAGCTGGCACTGTGGCTCTTGTTAATAGGTTAGTCCAAGTAATCATATGAAAAGTACTCCAAAGTTGGAACAAAACACAAGAAAGTGGATAAAACCAAGCATGGAACATCAAAAATTATAGATACATTTGCAATGTATCAACATCCCCAAGCTTAACTCCTGCTCGTCCTCGAGTAGGTAAGTGATAAAAAGAAAGAATTTTTTTTGAGGTGACATGCACCATCATAAACTTGATCAAAGTATTTGTAAAACATTCTAATCTGGGATCATAGTACTTCAATCATAACATGAAAGACAAAGTTCTTGCAATAAGAAAAGAAGCTATGATGCAACATGAAAAGGCACAAACAAAAGATTCATGAATAACAATGCTTTGCAAGATGTTTGTTTGTTTCACATAAAGAAAACATAGCATAATAGTATTCAGCTTGTCCCTCAATAGAGTAGCAAATATAAATGCATAGGACACCTTCAAAGTTCATAAGAGTGACTAGATACAATAGTTTAAAACAAGCAATATCAAGTTTGCATCAATCAACTAGTCTTGGGACAATGCACATAGAACTAAGAATGGCCACTATGCTCTCAAAGTAGGTGCATAAAGATAGAAGGTGGAGACTCAATATAATGGTGGAAGAAAGGCCTTTTGTAAAAGGAAGTAGGGATTAAAGTCTCATAAAGAGCTTCCAAAAATTATGGTACTTATAGCTTTCAGCTCTCATTGCCCCTATCATAAGCATCTTTAGGTGATTAAGGTTAAAGTGACATAACTAAGAGGATATGCTTGACAAGTTATAAACCGAAATCTCATGCCCCTTACTTACGAAGACCGATCCTCATGCTACTCAACTTCAGTCACGAGTAAGCTCTTGTCATTGTAAGTACATGTGTATCATTAAGAACCGCCAACGGGGT
Organism: Avena eriantha; assembly: GCA_910589775.1. Taxonomy (NCBI): domain Eukaryota; kingdom Viridiplantae; phylum Streptophyta; class Magnoliopsida; order Poales; family Poaceae; genus Avena; species Avena eriantha. Next base: position 86,963,180 of record OU342743.1, read on the forward strand.
ACCCCTTTCACATGATATGAGAGCTTTCCCATAATCAAAATGACAAGGCAAGCAGACAATGAGCATCTCAGCGATCTTTTTATTTGCTATTTGCATAGGTTTTTATTGAGGATGCTTCATAGAGTGCTCATTATGGTGATGTTGCAAGTTTCCACCATGATTAGGCATGGCTTAGGCTAGCGGCCCAGGCATTTCTCTAACACACATACAAACTCCATGATCTTACAAGTTCCACTTTTATTTCACACCGCCGGGATCCGTAAGCAAAAGAACATGATATCAACGGGGTACAAAGTACAAGTGCAATGTTGAAAGCGTTCCACATGGTACATGGTTCTGCTAATTTCAACTTATAAAGCGCAAGCATATACGCAACAAAGAAGGACCCAGTGGTTCAAGTTTATTAGAGGCAAGTAAAGTAAAGTGTGACATCAAGTTCATGAGAGCTTTAATCACTAGTTTTCTCATAAAAAGTTTAATTTGGAAGGTAAACAAAAGTGTGAATATACTTGGAATAGCATAAGCTAGTAGGTAGGTATGGTGGACTCTTTGGAATAACTTGGTTTAGGGAGTTGGATGCATGAGTGGAACTCATACTTTGTTGTGGAGGCTAGCAAAAGACTGGGAGCGACAAACTAAGAGAGCAATAATGGCCATAATCATGCAGAGCGACAAAACATCATTGATCAAAGCATAAAGTGATACTACAAGTTGAAAACTAAAGGATCATAAAGGCTATGGTGACTTGAGATAGTCATAACATGGTGTGAGCATGTGCCAAGTCAACCCAAATAAAGTATCAAAGGAGAATACCACTATACTATGCTTTAATATGCTAAAACAACGCATGATTCATCCAAGGCACATTAAGCAATCTCAATTGTTTATAACAAGTCATGATACAACAAAGAATACTAAGCATAAAGCCAAAACAATATCAAGCATGGCATGACAAAGCATAGGCCACAGTCAAAAACAAGCTCTTTTTACCACATAAGGATGAACTTTCCTACTCTTTTCCAAACCAAACCAAACTATTTGCAAACCAATGTATGAAAGAGGGGGTCCAACCAGTTTATTCAGAAAACTAAGCAAACCAAGAAAACGAAAAACCAAAACGAAAACGAAAAGAAGACGCTCCAAGAACAACACAACTGTGCATGAAATAATAAAAATGAAGCGTTTGGAGGAAACCTGGAATTTTTATTGATGAAGAAGGGGATGCCTTGGACATCCCCAAACTTTGACGCTTGTACTTCTTGGATATTTCTTGGGGTGACATGTGTGGCATCCCCAAGCTTGAGATTTAGTCCATCCTTCATCTCATTACTCATTCCTTCCATGCACCTGAAATTTTTCCTTCATACAAAACTTCACACAATCTTTATTAGCAACATTAGTGCACTCAAGATAAATAAGTCTTAAGGTTAAGTTCTAACACCAAATAAACTTCCATTAGAACACTATCTACTGTTGCACTTCCCTCAAAAAGCTCAATTCCCCAAAAGAACTCAAAAAGGAACCAACAAGAAGCAAATGCAGAAAATGGCAGAAATCTGTCAAAACAGACCAGTAGGTAAAGACAAATTTTTTCGAAGACCTTCTGTTGCTCAAATCAAAACGTGTTGAACTAACGAAAGTTAGATAACAACCTAGGGCAGAAGCACAAAAATTACAGCTCAATCCGACATACAGAGCTCTCTCACGAATTTTTACGGTGAAGCACAAAAATCTGTTTCGGGACAGCAACTTTCCCAATCATTACTTCTCTCTCATTAGAGGTTACTCTTGGCACAAAAAGCAAATAAAAAGGATAAGAAGCGATTATTACAGAGGTAATAACTTCCAAGACTCATCTAAAACTTTTGGGTTATCTCCCAATAAGTATTTTTCTTTAACGCCTTTAAGTTAGGCATAAGAAGCAAGAAAAAATCAAGTGTTCTCAAGTGAAGAAGCATTAAGACCAAATTTCTTGCCCTTACCTCTCTTACTTTTATTCTTAACCTTGGGGAAAATATGATTGTTTGGTGGAGAAGAAAGGTGCATGGTCCCCTTTCCCACATCTATTATTTCTCCAAGAAATTCTAATGGGGACCTTCCAAGTGTAATTTGTCCTTTTCCTGCACATTCAATAACAAGATAATCAATAGAAATCGTTTTCCCAAGGATCTTTGTAGACACTCCTTCAGCTATTCCAAGAGGTAATATGGTAGTATAATTAGCAAGAGATATTTTTTTCCTCCTTCAGTGAGCCCCCAAGTATTCAGAGATTTATAAATATCTTTGGGCATAAGACAAAATTCAGACATGATATCATAGCGAGCTTGAAAAGTTTCGGTGTTCATCTCAATCTTTACTGTAGGGAACCACTTTGATGGTTCAGAGTTTATTGGAACATAATTGTCATGCTCCCTAAGTGTATTATAGCAACTTTCTAAGCTAGTAGTGCTAGTCTCAAGAGTGTCCAACCTAGCAAATATTTTTGCGAAAGAAATATCAGTTTGGCTAGGCATGTTGTAAGTGAGGATCAATTTCTTTATAGCATTAATAGCATCATCCTCATTACATTGGAGGAAATCTCCTCCCACAATAGCATCTAAAGCATATCTATAGCAAAGAGCAATCCCAAGGTAAACACTGCTAAGGAACAAGCTTTGAGTCATTTTAGGCTCAGTTTTTTCATGTAGATCAGAGATTCTAGACCAAGCTTCTTTAAAACTTTCCTAAATTCCTTGTTTAAAAGTGAAAATCATTTCCTCGGGTGACATAGTGATTGGAGCAAGGCTAGACATAGTGGCAACTCAAGATAGGAACTAATTTTTTGTGTTTTTTAAATAAGAAAGCAAACTTGTAAAACTAATTTTTTTGTGTTTTTGAAAAACAAAACAAGCAAACAAAGCAAAAAGAAAACTAAGCAAAACGAAAACAACAAAGTAAAGAGATTGGTTATGAGGGACTCCCCTTGTGAAGATGTCCTTGACTCCCCGGCAACGGCGCCAGAAAAATGCTTGATGGCTCAATGCACGGCGCCAGAAAAATGCTGGTGCGTGGTTACTGTAGAGCTCGTTGGGAACCCCAAGAGGAAGGTATGATGAGCACAACAGCAAGTTTCTCTCAGTTATGAAACCAAGGTTTAATCGAACTAGTAGGAGCAAGGAAACACCCCAAAGGTGTTACTAGCTGAGCTTTGGCAGGGCGCAGTACCGGTGCTAGTAGCAACGTGGAGACCTGCACAAGACAACCACAGAACTTTGTCCCCAACTTGCGATGAGGTTGTCAATCTCACCGTGTTTTGCAGAAAACAAAGGATTAAACATATCGAATGGAAGGAAGTAATAGTTTGCAGAAAGTAAACACAAAGAAGTAAACAGTTTATAGATTGTATGTAAAGAAAGAGGACCGGGATCCATAGTTCACTAGAGGTGGCTCTCCTTAGATAGATAACACGCTGGGTGAACAAATTACAGCGGGGCAATTGACAAACATCGAGAAAGCAATACATGCATATACTAATCATCTTGACTCCTTTGAGACTTGATTGAGCATTACCACATTATACATAGACCGCCATCCAACTGCATCTATGACTAATAATCCACCTTCAGGTTATCATCCGAACCCCCTCCAGTATTAAGTTGCAAGCAACAGATTATTGCTTTACGAACTGCGTGTAAAGTAAACAATACGATTGTTCTATGAACAAAGGATCGTTGTTTTCTCCCTAGTAGCAACAACACATCTACTACCTTAGAGATTTCTGTCACTTCCCCAGATTACCAGAGGCATGAACCCATGATCGAGCATAAATACTAACTCTTGGAGTTGCTAGCATCTACTTGGCCAAGATAGCTACTAACAACGGAAAGCATGCAAGATCACAAATAACAAAGACATGATAAAATCAATAATCAATCTGAAATAGCATCTCAATATCCATCGGATCCCCGCAATCACAACATGCATAATTACAAATAGATGATCTTGATCATGAATGGAGCTCACAAGATCTAGACATGAAAGCACAAAGGAGGAGAACCAGTCATCTAGCTACTACATGGATCCGTAGTCCAAGGGTGAACTACTCACGCATCATACCGGAGGCTTGCATGGTGATGAAGAAGGCCTCCAGGGTGAATTCCCCTCTCCGGCAGGGTGCCGGGAAGAGCTTCAGATCCCTCCCGATCTAGGGATGGAGATGACGGCGGCTACAGACTCTTTCATGGATTTTCGATCAGGCACTTAGGGTTTTCATCCCGAGGGCAATATATAGGAGGAAGGAGTGGCCGAGGGGGTGCCTGGGCTAGCCACACCACCCCCTGGCGCGGGCCAGGCCTGGCCGCGTGGCTAGGTGGTGTGGCCGCCTTCTGGCCCCTCTCCGTCTTGTATTATGGCACTTGATGTCTTCCGGAAAAATAGGCACTTTGGCTTTTATCCCGTCCAATTCCGAGAATATTCATTTTCTGACTTTCTTGGAACCAAAAATAGCAGAAAACAGGCAGTTGGCACTGTGGCTCTTGTTAATAGGTTAGTCCAAGTAATCATATGAAAAGTACTCCAAAGTTGGAACAAAACACAAGAAAGTGGATAAAACCAAGCATGGAACATCAAAAATTATAGATACATTTGCAATGTATCAAGTATTATCAGCCTCAAAGCAGAACTATCCTCACTATTAGAAAATGGCATATGGTGTATATACGGCAGCAAAAAAGCTGAAGCACTATTTTGAAGAACACCCCATTAAAGTGATATGTGAAGCCCCCATATCTGAGATAATGGGCAACAAGGATGCAAGCGGCCGGATCGCAAAATGGGCAATTGAACTAGCCCCTTATGCTCCACAATTCAACAGAAGAGATGCGATCAAGTCTCAAGCAGTAGCTGATTTCTTCGTGGATTGGGCCGAGATGCAGCACGAGCCACCATTGACAGATCCGAACTACTGGAGAATGCACTTTGACGGATCAAAAACGAAAACTAGGTTAGGCGCCGGAGTTCTGCTTACTTCTCCCAAGAGAGATCAGCTGAAGTATGTGCTACAGATCCATTTCGCAGCATCGAACAATGTTGCAGAATATGAAGCACTTGTGCATGGGCTCAAAGTGGCAAAGGAAGTTGGAATACGTCGGATCCAATGCTTTGGTGACTCGGATCTCGTCGTGCAGCAAGTCTCCGGGCAATGGGATGCTTTGGATGCAAACATGGCATCGTATAGATTTCATGTGCAGAAAATATCGGGATACTTCGAGGGATGCAAATTTCATCATATACCTCGGGTGGAAAATGAGGCTGCCGACATATTGTCGATGCTCGGATCAACCTGACAAGCAATTCCGCCAGGTGTAGCACTAGAGCACCTCAAAAAACCATCTATCAGGCCATCCCCAGAATCAGACTCAATTTTCATCCCGGCAGATCCGGAGCCCGGAGCTGTACCCGTGGACATTGATGCGGGAAGTGGTTTAGGAAACCCGGGGACTACTACGCAGAACCTGGGGACTGTGCAGCGCAACCTGGCCGAGGTTATGTCGGTGGATCAAATGGAAATAGATGAGGATTTGTTTTCGGTGCGAGCTATACTAGCTTGGGCACTGCCCATATTTCAATTCCTGAAGGATGGAACTTTGCCCAGTGAAGAGGTGCTTTCCAGGCAAATTCAGAGGCGCGCGAAGGCGTACACAATTATCGATGCCGAATTATACAAGAGAAGTGTCACAAACGTCCACCAACGATGTGTTGACCCGGAAGAAGGGCTTGACATCCTCCGAAATATACATCAAGGGGAATGTGGGAATCACGCTTCATCCAGAGCGTCTGTAGCCAAAACTTTCTGGCATGGATTCTATTGGCCAAGTGCCTTGGAACAAGCAGAAGATCTAGTAAGAAAATGCAACGGTTGTCAGAGGTATGCAACCAAGACACATATGCCAATGTCGGAGCTCAAGACCATACCAATTACCTGGCAATTTTCCGTATGGTGTTTGGATATGGTTGGCTCGTTTAAACCAGCAAGAGGGAACATGACCCACATCTTAGTCATGGTTGAAAAGTTTACAAAATGGATTGAAATGAAGCCAATAAGAAAATGTGATGGAGCTACCGCCGTGACATTCCTCAAAGATATCATCTTGAGATACGGTTATCCTCACAGTATCATAACAGATAATGGCACAAATTTCACTGAAGGAGCATTTGCGCGATTCTGCCGGGATAAGAAGATCCGGCTGGACGTTGCCTCGGTAGCCCACCCCGCATCGAACGGACAAGTGGAGAGATCCAACAGATTAGTATTATCCGGGATAAAATCCTGGCTCATTGAGCCGCTGCAAAGATCAGCGGGGTGCTGGATAGAAGAACTACCAGCGGTACTGTGGAGTTTAAGAACAACTCCGAATCGATCAACAGGCTATACGCCATTCTTTCTGGTATATGGGGCAGAAGCTGTATTACCAGCCGACATAGAGCATGATTCTCCTAGGGTCCCCCAATACACAGAAGCTGAAGTGCAAGAAGCCCGGCAAAATGATGTTGATCTGCTAGAAGAAGCGAGAGAGTTGGCATTGTCCAGATCCGCCATATATAAGCAAAATCTCCGACGCTATCATAGCCGGAAAGTGAACCCCCGAGTCTTCCGGGAAGGTGATCTAGTACTCCGGTTGGTACAACGTACTGCTGGCATGCCTAAGTTATCCCCCCATGGGAAGGGCCATTCATTGTGAGCAAAGCATTGCACAATGACTCGTATTACCTCATCGATGCAAAACCACAGGAGAAGAACAAGGCGGACAGGTCCGGCGAGGAATCTAAGCGTCCATGGAATGTAGCTCTACTTCGTTCGTTCTACACTTAGCAAAGAAGTGTGTGTATCCGAGTCTCTCATACGTCGGTATGTATGCCGACGATGAGCTTATCAATGAAATGGTGGCACCTCGAGCAGTAACTCGAGGACTACCTTAATAATATTTGTTGTCTTCTGTACTTGTTATAATTTTTATGTAGGCTGGTTTAAGTTGCTTCTGCCTAAGCCGGATTAGTAGTGTGTGAGCACCAAAAACTCAAATCTTCGACTTGCTGCTGTCCCACAAGATTTGGCTTCATGGCAAGCAAGAGAGCAAGTTTGGAATTGCGTAACACAAGAAAAACGACTAAGGAAGAGAACGTAATCGAGCCGACATTTGTTATTTGGACTAACTTTATGTTTACCTTGTTTTTACTATGCTGAATTATTTTGAGCTAGTCCTAAAGTTTCCAAGTATTGTTAAGTCAATTTTTGAAACTCGGACTCGTAAGTCACAAAACCAAACCAAGGTAGACACGAGCCGAGCCAATAAATTGGAGAAACAAGAAAATCAAACTCGAGGACTACGCCCAAGATAATCCGGCACGAGCAACTTAGTAGCAAAATACAACTTGTGTGCTTAATACATTTGCACCCAGCATACCGGGAATCTGATAAACTTCAAAGTGTTTGTTGGTGATCAAGGAGCAGCAGGAGGAGGTAACTCGGCACCAGCAGGTGAAACTGCAACCTCGGCTTCAGCATCATCTTCATCTTCTTCGACGTCCGAGGCTTCGTCCTCTTCCTCTTCACCCGAACCATCTTCGACATATTCGTCGTCGACAGCTTCAAGAAAGCTTGGTCCCGCGTTCCATTGGTGGATGGGGGCAAACTGAATGAGGCTATGGGCACAAGACTTGCGCCGAGCTATCCAATCCGGGTCATTGGACCACCTTGATCTGGTGTGCATGCACTCGAGAAGATTCAGATTTTTTTTAATACCATGTGAGCATGTAGTGGAGGACAGTATATGCTCCTACGCGCCCGACGGATTCCCTCCAGGGGTCAATCTGGGTCTCACACTCCATTAACTTGTTGATCAGAGCAGTGGAACTCTCCGGGGTGTCTTCACCCGGCCAAAGGGCATTGAAGATCCGGATTGCTGCATCTAGGATATCCTTACCATAGTTCTTCACAATCTTGATGCGAGAAGATAAGCTGACCAGCAGGTCCTCCATGTCATTGAGAATATTTTTAGAGCCAGGACCAGTTGGGGTACCCTCTTCTGGCGAAACTTGGCAACAGCAGTAGTTGCAATGGCATCACCCTCCGGAAATTTTTCTGAAAACAAGACAAGTGAAATAGGTGAAGGAGGTTGACCCAGAGAGATTCATGTCGGCTGAAGAAAAAGAACTTACGAGAAATATGGCTGTGGATCCGAGTCAGCTCCTTGGTGCAGTTGTCACGCCTCTTCCAGAGTTCCACAAGTTCAGCATTCGCCAACTCAAGCTTAATGTCGGCCTCCTTCAACAGTTCTTGATCTTTGGCAATTTGGAGATTGAGACGTTCTTGCTCTTTAGTAAAATCTTGGCCAGCTCTATCCATCTCGGATTTGTGGAGCGCCTTGAGCTTTTTCATTTCTGCCTTGAGCTTGGTAATTTCATCATCCTTGGTCCGGAGGAGGGCGAGCTCATCATCCCTCTTCTTAAGTTCGACCTGATGCTACCCTGCTTGTTCGAGAAAATGCAACATCACATCAGGCACGGGCACACTATCTTCAAGAGATGCTGAAACAGTTTGTTGACCCGGCAAAGCCGAGGTATGAATATCTGCCGAGCCAAGAAGAAAAGGAGAGAGGGCGTAGAAGAAGACTAAGCGAAAGGAACTACCTTTTATTTGATCCAAGTTCTTCCGCATGATGGTGTTCTCAGCTTCCACTTCAGCTGTGCAATCCGAATGATGAATTAGTTTGGCGGGAAAAACAAAGAAAGATGGGGAAAAAGCTAAGGATAAAACTTACCCCTTTTCTCGAACTCCGCGAGGAGCGTAGAATGCTTCGAGCGCAGCGCCTTATGTGTGTCCACGAGGCGCTGAAACTCAGCGCTCCGGCGATTAGTAGTAACCTGAAAAGAGCAAGGATAACTTAGTCATGTGCATATTCGAAGTGTACAAAATCCGGGCCAAGTGAAACTTAACCCAACTCTAGGTGTGTGCATATTCGAAGTGTACAAGATCCGGGCCAAGTGGAACTTAACCCGGCTCTAGGTGTGTGCATATTCGAAGTGTACAAGATCTGGGCCAAGTGGAACTTAACCCGGCTCTAGGTGTGTGCATATTCGAAGTGTACAAGATCCGGGCCAAGTGGAACTTAACCCGGCTCTAGGTGCATGCATATTCGAAGTGTACAAGATCCGAGTCAAGTGGAACTTAACCCGGCTCTAGGTGTGTGCATAGTCGAAGTGTACAAGATCCGGGCCAAGTGGAACTTAACTGGCTCTAGGTGTGTACATATTCGAAGTGTACAAGATCCGGGCCAAGTGGAACTTAACCCGGCTCTAGATGTGTGCATATTCGAAGTGTACAAGATCCGGGCCAAGTGGAACTTAACCCGGCTCTAGGTGTATGCATATTCGAAGTTACTAAGGAGCTACGCTAGTTTGCTAAGGAGCATCCGGCCGAGTAACAAGTTACTCCCCCGGAGGCTCGGGGACTAATGGTTATATCACTAAGCACTAGTGCATGTTAAAGAAAAGACAAGGTAGCGTACCACCATCATCCGGCCGGCAAGGTTGATAGCCTTGGCAGCTGTGTTCATCTGTGCACCAAACTCGGCAGGCCCAAATTTCTCCGGGAGATCATCGTTATGGACGAACTCCGCCTTGTTCCAGTTATTGACGAACTCGATCAAGGCCGGAGGATAGCGTTCTCCGCTAAGCATGTGGGGCGCGATGAAACCCTTGGCGTGGGATTCCCTCCTCTCAACTTGGGCAGCAGCGGGGCTGGTGTGCAACGCAAGTTGCGTGCTAGCTGTCCCGAGGGAGACATCCTTCTTCGGAGGGGTCTTCTTCGGAAGCATGGACGCGAGCGTGCGCTGTCCAGCCTCGATAGATGCTGCCTTGGCGGCATCAGAGGTTTTCTTTCCCTTGGGATGCTGCTGAGAAGTTGAGGTTTGGGCTGCGGATTTGCCCTTGGGCACAGCCTTAGTGCTAGCCTTGGTGCTAGTTGTGTCTTCTCGCTGAGTCTTGGAAGACTCGGACGAGGCGGAAGGAGTTGGTGCTGGTGCTGGTATTGGCGGGGGTGCTGTGAGTACCTCGGTGGTGGCTGGTTGCGTCTGAGCCGAAGAGGAGCTGGGAGCAATCGCTGCCTCGGCAGAACCACTTCCCCCTGCTCTAAGGTTTCCCTCCTCTGGACGAGGTGGGCAAGAACCCAGAGCAGCTGTTGAACCCTCCTAAATGGGGCTCAACGGGTGTGAATCATCGCCACGAGGGGGAGAAGGGCTATGCTGAAGGGGCGAAGCGATGCTGGATCCGCTCTGAGGAACCTCCACCGCAACCTTGCCAAATCAAATGACAAATAATAAGTTACAACAGAAGAAAAGCGTGAACCAAAGGATTGGACAGAGAGAAAAGTAACTTACTCATCCGAGGTCAATGGCTCCTTGGGATTCCGAGCCCTCCGAGTTATGGCCTTAGTCGTTGGCTTGGTGGCGGCTTTATCTGCGGACTTCTTTCGCCTCTTGGTTGGCTTACAAGGACTGGAAGAAGAAGCAGAAGCAACTCCCCTTTTCTTTGACGCGACCGGGACAGGCTGGCCCGTGGCGAGAGGAGGATCTTCGTGGATCTGCCCACCCGGGTTAGCTGATGCCGAAAAGGCGTAAGAAAGGGGGACAACGTCAAATGCTTCCATCACCTCAACGTCGGAATCCTTCAGGCCAATCTCTTAAGGAAGAGAATTTACCGGTGGGTCGCTTGGTCGCGTCGGAGAGTGGCAGGAACATTTCTAGATCCGGCTCCTCCTCGTACGGGGCATCTCGATCCTTCGCCCATTTGAGCGAAGGCTTGGCGCCAACTTCAAGAGTTTGCTGAAGATACAGCTAAGAGAGAAATACAAAAAGATCAGATAAACAACATACTCCGACATAGAATATAACTCAGAAAGAAACTGGAACACGAGAATTACCATAGGAGGAAGCCGGCCCCGGAAGAAATGTTCAATTCCCCACTCCCAATCAACGGAGAAGTTTTTTTCAGTGGTGAAGAGGGCCTTGACCGGGCGGAATATCTTGGTGTTGCTCAGTTCCAATGAGGAAGTCCGGTTGGGGTCAAGTCGCCAGCTCATATGGCACAGCTTGTGTGTGCGTTTCTGGAGAGGGGATATCCGGTTGCGGACGAAAGTGATCATTGCATCCTTGTTGCGCATCCTAGCATCTTTTAGCTCTTGAAACTGTTTGTTGACTTGGTTCGCCAGGACATTGGGTTTCTTGGAGATCTGGTCCCACATATCCGGATTAGGAGGACCCAGAACGTAGGGGCGCAGCCGAATCAGATCTTCGTTCGTGCCATTTCTAACATAGAAGAAGGTTCGGGCCCAGCCCTTACACGAATCAAGCCCCGTGACCCAGGGAAAGATGGACTGTTTCCGCGGAGAGATAGAAGCTGCACCGAACTGCGTAAGATGTTTGTCCTCCGGGTCAAGCTCCTTATTCGGAATCACGTTCCGGCGAAGACCAAAAAACCGGATCCAGAGCTCTTTAGTGGGCCACAATCCGACATACCCCTCTATGGTGGAGGCAAAGGAAGAAAGGGAAGTGATGGCATTCGCCGGAAGGTGGTGCGGTTGAAGCTCATAGATGTTGAGCCAATCGTGGAAGAAATCGCTAACGGGGAGGCTGAACCCGCGCTGGAAGTGGCAGAGGAACACTACAAACTCACCCGGATTAGGTGAGGGAGCAAGCTCCTTGGTGGCGAGACGGGCAACCACGCCCTTTGGGATGCGCCAGGTGCGATACAACTAGTCTAGGTCGTCCTGGCACACCCAGGAGCTAGCCCAGGCGCCGCGTTCGGCATTCTCCGCTCCCTCCTCCATCTTCGCCTCCGCGACGGTGAGATCCTCTTCGGTCATGTCCAAATCGTTGTCCTCACTGGCCTTATCGGTGGTGGGAGGCAGTGCCTTGGACTGGCATGGACCCGTGGTGGTGGAGCTGCGCGGGAGTGGCGGCGATGTTGGCGCAGAAAGGCACGGGGTGGTGGCGGAGCTGCTAAGCAGGTGTGGCGGCGGCGTTGTCGCTAGGAAGAAGAAGAAGAAGAGGTAGAGGGGCGCGAGAATGGGGAAAAATACTAAGGGGCGCGCCCCACCCCTATTTAACCACGCCCCAGCTAGGGTAGTGGGATCGCGTGGTGCGGCAAGGCCACACGGTGTGGCCGTGTATTTTCCGGGCCAGCCAATCAGAGGCGAGCCACATGAAGTACCACACGGCGCAGATGATCCCACGACGCGACATGGTGATACAGTTAACGAGGAGACAGACGCGACGTGACGTGTGCAACAGTAACACCTGACATTAACTACAGCAGTAACTGGCGTAGGCCCTTAAAATGAGGCAAAATAATGATTACCCTCCACGTGGGACTTGGTGAAGCGTACGAGAGAAGGAAGGATAACCCGGATAACCAAAGGATGACCCGGCCAGTGAGTGAAGACTCGGAATGTGCCAAGGGAAAGTTAGCCTGTGGAATCCGGACTATGAGATAACTCGGAAAAAGGAGCAAAAGGTTCAGAAAATTGAACCTACCGTGGCCTTAGCAGCTGGAGCTTCTAAGCCCGCACCACCTTTGGGGACTAATGTTGGGGGATACCCCCGGGTAGGGTCACGCCTGGGTATAAAGGCCGAGTTAGCCGAGCTACGGCAAGGTCAAAGCAAGTGCTGGCTGAGTCACCTCAAGGCAGGCCGAATCACGGAGTTACCCGGACCGGAGGATGTCCGCCTAACTGAGTCCCGACCGACCTATGTCGTATGCCGGTAGGATTTATCTAACTTGTATGTAGGTACCAGTGTGGCCGGATTAACCAGGCATGATCCGGGTTATATCAGGCTTGCAAGAGAAGGACGGTATCTCGGTGGTCAAAAGGAGGTCACTATACGCTAGAGCGTGAGCAAAGCGGACAGAGGCTAGGACCACCGAGGCGTGGCCGACAAGGGTGACGCTGCCTGTGTCGGATGACGCTGGCGCCGTAGAGGCTCACGTAGCCTCTGCATGGCTTACGATGGGGAAAAGTGACCCGGTCGGTTTACTATTTTGGGAAGAGGCATATTCCCTGGAATATGCCTCCACGTATGCCCTAATTGGAGACCTAGCCCCCCTATATAAGGAGGGTTAGGGCATCTGTATAAAGGGTTGGGTTTTACTTGATTGATCTCTAGTTGGTTCCTGAGGGCTAGCTAGTGGAGAGAGTAAGAGAGTTCCTTCCTCCTCCTGTCCCGAATACAGCTCAAGGAGCTCTTGTAAACCTTGGAAACCTATTGAATACAAAGCATCTATGTGTGGAATCACCATACTATCCCTCCCTGGATTCCTCTAGTGCATATTGTCCCCACCTTTAGCCTATCCATGGCATCTTCCGTGACACCACCACAACATAAACTTAGTCTAAATAAACTTTACAAATTCTGTTGTAGATGGCACCACCTGCTTTTTATTTCAATGTGTTCATGGAGAAAGAGAAACTTGGTGCGAATAGTAGCAACTTCACCAACTGGGCTATGAATTTGAGGATTCTCCTCACTGCTGCACAAAAACAATATGTGCTAGAGGCGCCGCTAGGCCCCCCACCAGCTCCTGATGACCCAGACGAGGAAAAGAATGTCTATATGACTCGTCAGGAGGACCACAACTTAGTTCATTGCGGCATACTGTATGGGCTAGAGCCAGAACTTCGAAAGCTTTTCGAAAATGGCAATGCCTTTGATACCATGGGAGAATTCAAAATGATTTTCGATACCCATGCTGCCATAGAGAGTTATAATGCTTCTGAAAAGTTCTTTAGCTGCGTCATGGAGGAGAACAGCTCCGTTAGTGAGCACGTACTTAAAATTTCTGGGTACGCCGATAAGCTTGTGTCCTTGGGAATAATGATTCCCATTGACTTAGGCATACATCGTGTTCTCCAATCTCTGCCACCTAGCTACAAGAGCTTCGTGATGAACTATAATATGCAGGGCATGAAGAAGTCTCTTCCCGAGCTTCTGTCAATGCTTAAGACTGCAGAAGTGGAGATTAGGAAAGAACATCAAGTGTTGATGATCAAAGACCACCGGTTTCAAGAAGGACAAGAAAGGCAAGCACAAGGGAAAGAAGGGTGGCAAATCTGTTGTTGCATCTGAAAAGAAACCCCGAGCTGGCCCTAAGTCTGACACCGAGTGTTACTATTGCAAGGGGACTGGCCATTGGAGGCGCAATTGCCCCAAGTATTTGGCGGACAAGAAGGTCGACAAGGCAAACAAAGGTATATGTGATATACATGTTATTGATGTGTACTTGACTAGTACTCGCAGTAGCACCTGGGTATTTGATACGGGATCGGTTGCTAATATATGTAACTCGGTTCAGGGGCTGGGGAACAAGCGACAACTAGCAAGGGATGAGGTTAGGATGCGGGTTGGCAATGGATCAAGAGTTGATGTGATCGCCGTCGGGACGCTACCTCTCCATATGCCATCGGGATTAGTTATAAACCTAAATAATTGTTATTTGGTGGCTGCACTGAGCTCTCCATATGCCATCGGGATTAGTTATAAACCTAAATAATTGTTATTTGGTGCCTGCACTGAGCATGAACATTGTATCCGGATCGTGTTTGATGCAAAGTGGTTATAAACCTAAAGAATGATATCTTTTATGGTCATGCACCTGTGTTGAATGGTTTATTTCTATTGGATCTCGATAGTAGTATTACGCATATTCATAATGTTGATGCTAAAAGGATTAAACTTGATAATGATATATCTGCATATATGTGGCACTACCGTGTAGGTCATATTGGCATTAAACGCATGAAGAAACTCCATTCTGATGGACTTTTGGAATCACTTGATTTTGAATCATTTGATACATGTGAGCTATGCCTTATGGGCAAGATGACTAGAACATCGTTTTCCGGTTCAATGGAATGGGCGAAAAATTTATTGGAAATCATACATACTGATATGTGTGGACCAATGAGTGTGTCAGCGCGAGGTGGATATCATTATTTTGTTACTTTCATGGATGATTTAAGTAGATACGGGTATATCTATTTGATGAACACAAGTCTGAAACCTTTGAAAAGTTCAAGGAATTTCAGAATGAAGTGGAAAATCATCGTAGTAGAAAGATCAAATTTCTTCGGTCTGACCGTGGAGGTGAGTATCTAAGTTATGAGTCTAGCACACACATGAAAGCGTGTGGAATAGTTTCACAACTCACGCCTGCCGGAACACCACAACGTAATGGTGTGTCGGAACATCGTAATCGTACTTTATTGGATATGGTTCGATCTGTGATGTCTCTGACTGACTTGCCACTGTCATTTTGGGGTTATGCACTGGAAACAGCTGCATTCACTTTAAATTGGTCACCATCTAAATCCGTTGAAATGACACCGTATGAATTATGGTTTGGAAACAAACCTAAGTTGTCATTTCTTAAAGTTTGGGGATGCGATGTTTATGTGAAGAAACTTCAGCCGGATAAACTCGAACCCAAAGCGGAAAAATGCGTCTTCATAGGATACCCTAAGGAAACGATTGAGTATACCTTCTATCATAGATCTGAGGGCAAGGTTTTTGTTGCCAAGAATGATCCTTTCTTGAGAAGGAGTTTCTCGCGAAAGGTGTGAGTAGTCGGAAGGTAGAACTCGAAGAGGTTATTGAACCTTCTCTTCATGAAATGGCGAGTAGCACAACACCGGAAATTCTTTCGGAGTTGACTTCACCTAATGAAGAGAGAGCTCATGATATTGATCATGAAACTCCGAAAGAGGACACTACCAAACCTCGCAGGTCAAGTAGGACACAACTCCTGAACTGTACGGCAATCCTGTTGTGAATTTCATGGTTGATGAAATAGATGACCCTACGACGTATGAAGAAGCGATGATGAGCCCGGATTCCAACAAATGGCTAGAAGCCATGAAATCCGAGATGGAATCCATGTACGAGAACCAGGTTTGGACCTTGGTGGACTAACCTCACGATCGAAAGGCTGTTGAGAATAAATGGATTTTCAAAAGAAAAACTGATGCTGATGGTAATGTGACCATCTATAAGGCCCGACTTGTCGCAAAGGGATTTCTACAAATTCAAGGAGTTGACTACAATGAGACATTCTCTCCCGTAGCGATGCTTAAGTCGGTTAGGATTATGTTAGCAATTGCTGCATATTTCGATTATGAAATATGGCAGATGGATGTCAAAACTGCGTTCCTCAATGGTAATATTGAAGAAGAGTTATATATGATACAACCTAAGGGTTTTGTCGATCCTAAGGATGCTAATAAGGTATGCAAACTTCAGCGATCCATCTATGGACTGAAGCAAGCATCCCGGAGTTGGAATCTCCGCTTTGATGAGGTGATCAAAGAGTTTGGATTTTTCCAAACTTATGGAGAGGCTTGTATTTACAAGAAAGTGAGTGGGAGCAATGTGGCATTTCTGATATTATATGTGGATGACATATTATTGATTGGAAATGATATAGATCTTTTAAACAGTGTTAAAAGTTATCTAAACAACAAATTTTCGATGAAAGACCTTGGTAAAGCATCATATATATTAGGCATTAAAATCTATAGAGATAGATTAAGGCACCTATTTGGGCTATCGCAGAGTACATACCTTGATAAGATATTAAAGAAGTTTAATATGGAAGGAAGTAAGAAGGGGTTCTTACCTATGTTGCAAGGCAAGACATTGAGCAAGACTCATAGTCCAGCTACGACGGAAGAAAGAGAGATAATGGATAAGATCCCCTATGCCTCGGCCATAGGCTCTATTATGTATGCGATGCTATGTACAAGACCGGATGTGGCACATGCTATTAGTTTGACTAGTAGGAACCAATCTGATCCAGGTTCGGAACACTGGATAGTGGTCAAGAACATCCTCAAGTACTTGAGAAGAACTAGGGATATGTTTCTTATATACGGAGGTGAAGAAGAGCTAGTCACTAAGTGTTATGTCGATGCTAGCTTTGACACCGATCCGGATGACTCTAAGTCTCAATCCGAATACGTATTTCTCTTGAATGGAGCAGCAGTTAGTTGGAGGAGTTCCAAACAACCTGTGGTGGCTGGATCAACGACGGAGGCGGAGTATGTTGCTGCTTCGGAAGTGGCGCGGGAAGCGGTTTGGATGAAAGAGTTCATTACAGAACTAGGTGTGGTTCCTAGTGCATTGGACCCAACAGTGATCTATTGTGACAACAATGGAGCCATAGCCAACGCCAAGGAACCGAGGTCTCACAAGAATTCCAAGCATATTAAGCGCCGGTTTCACTCCATCCGCAAACATGTCAAGGATGGAGATATAAAGATTTGTAAAGTACACATGGACCTAAATGTAGCAGATCCGTTGACTAAAGCTCTCCCTAGGGAAAAACATGATCAACACCAGAACTCCATGGGTGTTAGATTTATCACTATGTGAACTAGATTATTGTCTCTAGTGCAAGTGGGAGACTGAAGGATATATGCCCTAAGAGGCAATAATAAAGTTGTTATTATGTATTCCTTATATATGATAGATGTTTATTTTGCATGCTATAATTGTACTGATCGGAAACATCAATACATGTGTGTTTAATAAACAAAAAGGGTTCCTAGTTATGCCTCTCTTATAGACTAGCTTGTTGATTATCAAGATGATCAAGGTTTCCTGATCATGGACATTAGATGTTGTTAATAACAAGGTCACAACATTTGTGAAATGATGTGATGAACATTCATCCGAAGTATAGCATTATGATCAAGTATTATGTTTACATTGCTATAACATCATACGAAGTAATCTTTATCCTTAGACCATGAGATCATGTTAATTGCTAACACCGGAAGAGTATCTTGATAACATCAAACATCACACCGTAACATGGTGACTATAAAGATGGGTTCAGTATTACGAAGGTGTTGTGTTGAGGCTTATGGATCAAGGGTGGAATTTGTCAATCCTGATGACGGTAGATATACTCTGGGCCCTCTCGATGATATCACATTAAGATAGCTTGCAAGCAAATGATGTGATCACTAGAATGTTATATCATAGGAACGAGAAAAGAGTGCATGTCGGTAAGGAGATCAAACTAGGTATTTGGATACCGATGATCGAATCTCGGACATGTATTATATAATGAGACAAAGGGATTAAATTACATGTGTTAAAGGTTCTCACGATCACAGAAGTCATTGTTGAATATGCAGGAGTCAGTATGGATCTCCAGGTCCCGCTTTTGATTATTGATCTAAGAGGAGTCTCAGTCATGTCTGCATTATTTGCGAACCGTAGGGTGACACACTTAAGAGTTACCGGACACCATTTTGGAGCACATATGTTTCAGACGAAAGAATTGCAAAGTGCAGGAATTGTTTCGATAGAAACCAGAATTGTTTCGGGTGAAATTGCAGAAAGTGGTTCTGCATGTGATATTGAAATGTTGCAAGGGGTTATATGTGAATGTTTGTTAATTAAAGTAATTAACAAAATTCTGAATAAATTTAATAAAAGAGTTTTATTAAATGAGAGAGCATTAAACTTAGAGAATTTTAATGCATTTAAAGTGGGGACTTTAAAAGGGAATGTGAAGAGGCATTTTAATGTGGAGGGAGTTACCACCACATGAATGGAGGAGGTGAGGGGTCACCTCCATGAGGCGCCGGCCATGGAGAGGGTACCCCCCTCCTCCTATAAAAGGCCCCCCTCTTCCTCCTTCTTCCACACAACTCCTCGTGAAGGATCTCTCTCCCCCTCTAGAATTATTCCCCCATGGTCTCGGATTAGCGAGATACATGTTCCCGGTGGCATTTCGTCTGGAAGGAGTTGCTGCTTTCGCTAGATCGCTGGAGTGAGGAGGTGGATATTGTCCGGTGGCTTGGACGTGTGTGCAAGGACGGATGCGCTGCTGATTTGCGGCGCTCGGACTTCCACACGATCTTGAGATCGGCAAGTGTACGACTACATCAACGACGAGTTCCTACTTGTTAACCAAACTCTTTGTCTTCGATGGTAAGTTCTCTATGGATGTATGTCCACCCGTTGCTCTGTACCTAGTAGATAGATCTTGGCATGTAGTTCTCATCGTAGGAATTTTTTGTTTTCTATGCTGCAGACCCAACACATATATGGGTGGTAAAACTGTGATAACCTTTTGCTGGATTGGAGCTATGACTAGTATGTACTGGTATGGTATATCTGTATCTATATGACGGTTCTTATATGAGCAAATATTACGATAATGATTGTGTTATCGAGTGTGTTTGGAGAAAAGGGCAAACTGATCACGTGGCATGGTTTTTAGAGCTGAAACAAGAATTGTCTCTCTGTAGTGATATTGAATTTCAGTGTTCGTATTGCTGAATCAGTCACTTTGAAATGCTTCTGAATTGGTCAAGTGCTGCTGAATATGAACTAGGAATATGTCGATTTTTTATGTCTTATTATTCTGTACTCCTTAATCTTTAAATGGTATTGAATTTGTCAAAAGTTCTGTTGTTGCTGCTGGCTGCTTGCTCTAGAGCTTTTGCCTTTGTGTCATCAGAATGGTTGGATGCATTTTGGACAGAGATGAGAGGGTAAATATATACAGCGTGATTTCACAAAGTGAAGTCATTGGATACCAGCCCTGTTTTGGCACATGTGGTGCGTGTTCATTAGATATTTTTACATGAATATCTGTCAAAGGAATTATCGCTTTTTTTCCTCCCTCAAAGAGGTCTGTGTTTGAATCTGGCAAGACACAACCCAGTGAAATTTGAGATAGGAGCCCATTGACCATAGCCCAATTTTTTTAATTTGGCCTTTTTGGCAATGCCCCCACCTCTAAAAAAACTTTGCCTACCCATGTTTTTAAGAAACTAATCCATTATGTGGCTTTTTATAAATCGATGTTCTAGTTACACAGCACTTTTATTTTAAGAGAGATAACATGGAAACACAACAATATGTTTTAGAAGACTGATACATAAGTTGTAGTATTGATACATGTTTAATGATTCAATTTCTATTAGTATCTATGGTATTGTGGCAAAACACTCAGTTTATGTCTATTTGATTTGATTTGAAGGTCTTTAGTTCAAATCCACTGTGTGTACAATTTATATATATATATCTCGGGTTTACTTTTTTTTGAGAAAGGGTTTACTTTTTAATATCGCATTACGGAGAGGCTGACATCACGGACCCACCAGCCTACAACATCCCTCGAGTTTAATGGTCGGGTTTGAAAAAAAGTTAAATACTTGTACATAGATGTTAACATCAGGGACCCACCAGCCAATACATACCAGAGAGGGTGACATGGGGGCCTCAACTACAAGACCATACAAGACTACCACATCGAGCAACGTTGCCAAGGTCAAAACAGCGGACATAGCCAAAAAAAGTCCATCATACGTAGGTTTGATATACAGAGAGACCGGCATGTGGGACCCAGTAGCGCGGCCTTATACAGGTTCTGCCTCGAGCGACGTTGCCAAGTTCGAAACAGGGAGGCGCGAGCGAGAAAAAGTCCAGCATGCACACCTTTCTTCTAATGAGAGGCTCACATGGGGGACTCAGCAGCCTGTAAAACGGCTGATGCATCGAGCAACGCTATCAAGTTCGAAACACGGAGGCGCGATCGAGAGCAAAAATTCCATCATACACACGTTTCTTCTAATGAGTGTATGCCATGTGGGGGTGGGGCCCTACATCATGATTAAACGGTAGATGCAGCGAGCAACGCTATCAAGTTCGGAACACGTAGGTGCGACCGAGGAAAAAAATTCTATCATACACACGTTTCTTCTAATGAGAGGATGACATGTGGGGTCCAGGAGTTTGATTAAACGGCTGATGCAGCGAGCAACGCTATCAAGTTCGGAACACGAAGGCGTGACAGAGGGTAAAAAATCCAGCATACACACGTTTCTTCTAATGAGAGGATGACATGTGGGGCCCATCATCATGATTAAACGGTAGATGCATCGAACAGTGCTATCAAGCTTGGAACAGGGTAGCGCGAGCCAAGGAAAAAATCCATGATACACATGTTTCTTCTAATGAGAGGATGACATGTGGGGCTCAGGTGGTTTGTTAAACGGTAGATGCATCGAGCAGCGCTATCAACTTAGAACGGGGTAGCGCTAGTGAAGGAAAAAATTCCATCATACACATGTTTCTTCTAATGAGAGGATGACATGTGGGTCCCAGGAGGTTGATTAGACGGTAGATGCATCGGGAAGCGCTATCAACTTCGGAACAGGGTAGCGCAAGCGAAGGAAAAAAAAGTTCCATCATACACACGATCCTTCTAATGAGAGGCTGGCATATGGGACCTAGCAGCCTGACTAAATGGCAGACGCCTCGAGCAATGTTATCAAGTTCAAATCAGGGAGGCGTGACCAAAAAGTATGGTCCGCTAGAGACACTAACGTCCAGGACCCACACGCCTCAAAAGACTTCGGCGAGTCAACATCTCGCGAGGAAACGAAAATCTTGCTTCTGCCACGCGCCAGCCGAGCTTCCTCCATGTTTTTAGCAGATCCATCGTAGTAGAGGGCCACGAAACCGGAAAAAAAGTTTTCCATCGGCCACGGTCGAGCCGAGAATTTCGTCATGGAAGACGCCCCTTCTACGATGACCGTCAAGCCAAATCATTGCGGAAGGAAACTTTTCTTGTAGTGTGGGCACCCCTTTATATAGGAGGAGGGAGGTGTACCCTCCCCTTTGGGTGTCCCATGTGGGACTAAAAATACAAAGAAAAGGGGAAAAGGGTACTGCCAGCCAGGTGGGCCACCCCATCGGTCCTAGCAATAGCCAGTAGCAGAAATGAGCAGTGGCAGCGGCGTGGCCCGCAGAGCTGGCTAGGTTGGCCGGCCACCCGCCCGCGGCCTGGGTGATCCGGCCTCGCTCGCCCGCGGTGTAACACCCTCAAATCGGCCCTATGCAAGTTTTAGCCCTTTCCGCCAAACCTGCATAGAAACGATTCAAGGACGCCAACCAGGCACTTTCGTGCGGGTGGAAAACAAAGTAATACCATTACACAATAGTCCTCGATGGGACCCACAGAACAGATATATATACAACACGACTCCAAGAGTCAAGAATATAGATATACAATACAAAGATCCAAATCACCTTGAAAACGACAGAGCGTCCGACTACGGACAAGATGCAAATGGGGCTAAGAGCCCTGAAGAATAACCAATGGCGTCCATAACCCTGCCCAGGCCAAGTCGGAAGGGTAACCCTGCTAACGACGTCGATCTCAAACCTGCTAAAACAAAATGGGTGCTGACAAGGGGCAAAGGAAAAAGAGGAGCGTTAGTACTGAGGCCAGTACACGGCGAGGCTAGAATTCGGCGGCTCTCGCCTACAAAGGAATGGTGGGCTGAAGCGGCAGTGCAGCGGCACTAAACAACCTATAGAGACTCGGTATCTCTAGCGGCTATTAGAGAGGGGTAAGATAGACCTCTTCGGATCCAACCTGAAGCTAACACTAAACAAACCCATCCTGGTATTTCCCCCTCGAGACCAAACGAGGAAGTCGGACCAAGGAACTCACACAGTTGGCAGTTTTATTCATTCCATTATAATTGAAGCACTTACTAGTCAGATATAGATAGCGTGGGCCGTCCTGATAGCATAAGTATTGGGCAGTTTTAATCACCATTCTGTTGTAGTTGGAACATTTACTAGTCAGATATAATTGTCTTGAGGAATCCCAAAATCCAGCATTTGTTGGCACTTTTATCACATTCCATTGGCATTGCAATACTTACTAGGCAGGTATAGTTTGACACAGATCACCATAGATCCACCAGTTCTTGGCATTTTTATTATCCATTCCATTATAGTTGCATCTGATTACTAGTCACATATTAAGTCAAGTTTATAGCACTACTTTAGTTATGCTTGTCTATGATCGAGATACTGTGCTCCAAGTCATCCATAACCGCGGACACGGCTTTCAGAAAGTTTTACCCTTCAGGGGTGCACAAATAGCAACACACACTCGATCAACCTCGGAAAAACCAACTCAAAACCCAACGAGGCATTCACGACAAAGCGATCATAGGATTCAGAAATATTTCAGGGGGCCACCCCACTAAGCTACCCGCAACGAAGTTGGCCGGCTCCGGAACGGACCTAGGGTTTGAGACGACGGCTGTAAACGATTGGGAACCCGAAAGTGTGACTGGGCTTGTCGATACCGCGAAAACGTGGCGCGAGCCAAAATAGTACAGGTGCTCCACGAACAATCTTAAATAGAGTAGTAACACATGGCATAAGTACATGATAGTAATAAAGCCCCAAACTAGTTTGTGGCCCCAAGCCCTAAGAAATAGAAATGAATCAAGCTCTGGCTTAGGGGGGTCCATAAGGCCTCCCGGATGTGGATAGTGCGAATAATCAAGGAATAGGTATCAAGTACTCGGGGTCCTACGGGACACAAGTGAGCGTGGAAGAACCAAATAACATCTATTGCCCACCGATGCCTCTGCATTAGTTATAGCTAGCATTTTAATAGTTGTATTTAAAGTCATGGGCAACTCCACCATTAAGCATCTCCACCGATAAACATCTGCCATCAATACAACAACTGTGGTACTCGACAACACAAGATCGCACCTGAGCAAGCAACTACGACTCGCAAGGACAGCTATCTACCAAACACAGGTAATAGGAGGTGTCCAAGGCCATATAGAGGCTGCACGGGATATAACTGGTGCACGGAAACTAAAGCATCGCGACACGGATAGCAATAGATCAACAGGAGGAAGTAAAGACTATAAATGCAAAATAGGTAGAAATGGGGAGAATGCTCGCCTGGGAAACATTGCCGAAGGTTCATATCCGGAGAACTTGTCGTTACTCACATCCACTCATCGGCCAAATCCGCGAAGAAGCAAACACTAGAAGAAACACCGGATGCAATATTTAATATGACGGCAGAAGATCCGGCATGATTATGATATGATGCATGACATGGCACAGATGCGGTGCGATTAGTCAATATTAAGCGTAACCGGGGTCCTGACAATTAATTAAACGGTTCAAGTTATTTAGAACCCCCCCAATTTAAATGTTGTATTAACAGGGCAAAACATGGCGTCGGTTCGCTACACCAATTTAAATGGAGTCCGGAATAAGACAAAGATATCCCGCATAAACACTCCATATTTAATTATGCGGTGAATCGGCATAATGCCCCCAAACCACAGACATGTATGCATGCATGAACAATTTAATATGCGACAGTTGATAGTGTCATATTATAAAAATAGGGGCTTAGGGGCACACATCTGGGTTCGGAAGATCTTGGGTGCTGGGGTTCGGGGTCTGGCAGGGTCTTCGGATCTGTGAAGGAGATCATGGCGTCCGGGATGAGGAACTTGGCGTATCCGATGGATGGGTCCTCCGCGTAGAAGAACTTGGCGTGCTAGGGTTCGGTTCGGTCTCGCCGGGATCGGTCTTCGGACGCCGGGAACGGTCTTCGAAACGGGGCTTCGGATCCATGTCGGCGCACCTAGGGTCTCGGCTCTGGCTTCTTCGAGGTGTCTCGATGGTACTTCGGGTCCGTTGCATCCATGGAGAAGATCTTGGCGATAAAAGGGGATCGATGCACTCGTTACGCGGGCGGTCTTGTATCTCCGGTGGCGGTGAAGATCTTGTGGTGCCTTGAGAGAGGGTGGAACTGGCCGTGGAGCGATAGACCAAAGGCTCCAGGTATGTCACGGGACCGAACAAACAACATACTTGTTCACACGAAGACACCTGCAACAACATCGGAAGGCCATGCTAAACACGGATAGAGGTTGCAGAAGCACGTCACACGCACACGTCTCGGACGATGTGGTGGTTGGGCAGGGAAGGGGGTGGCTTGCTGGTGGCATAGACTAGAGGAGGGCAACGAGCGGACTTGTCGCAGTCGGGGCCAAGCATGCGACAGAGGAGACGGGCGACAGTCACGTTGACGTGGGGTGCGACCCGAGGAGGCGACCGGGGCTACGAGCGCGAGGATGGCGAGATAGGGCCTGAGGACGGCGGAGGGGGCTTGGGCCCGGCGGACGGAGCGGAGGACGGCGAAGGGTGGCGCGGAGCTTGGTAGGCGGGGTAGGTCGACGGCAGCGGCAGGGGACCGCGAGGCAGAGGCGGAGCTCGAGAAGGTCAGACCGGCGGCGGCGCCATGCGGAAGACGGAGAGGAG
The DNA here is from genome assembly GCA_910589775.1 of Avena eriantha. Lineage (NCBI taxonomy): Eukaryota > Viridiplantae > Streptophyta > Magnoliopsida > Poales > Poaceae > Avena > Avena eriantha. The sequence continues at coordinate 86,988,394 of OU342743.1, forward strand.
GGGCGAGGTCGAGGACGGGCTCGGGCCGGTGAGGTCGCGAGGCTCGCGAGAAGGAGGGCCTGGCGCGAGGCCCCGGGGAAGACGACGGCGAGACCGGCTCCGAAGAGGAGGGCGACCGGCGCAGAGGTCGGCGGCGAGGCGGAGCTCCTATGGCGGCGGAGTAGCTTGAGGCCGGAGAGGGGAAGGAAAAAGAGGCCCGCGGCCGGCGACGGAGGCGGGAGGCGCAGGAGAAGAGGGGGACGCCCTCGGGCGGCCGGCGAGGCGGGCTGCCGAGGCAGGCGGCGGGGCTGCGTGGAGGAGGAGGCGGGGCTGGGGAGAGAGAGGAGCGGGGATAGAGGGGAGAGAGGGGTCTGGGTGTGGGACCGGGTCGGGGCGGGGTACCGAGGTTGTCGGGGTGGGGCCCGCGCGGGAGCGTCTCCAGGGGCGGGGTGGAAAGCGTGCGTGGCGTGCGTGTGCGTGTCTGCCTGCGTGTGTTTTGGGGGTGGGTGGGGTGTGTGTGTCCACCGATGAGGTGGCGGGTGTGAGGGAAGTGAAGGGTGAGGTGGCGTGCACTGATTGGGTGGGGTGAGGTCGAGGGGCTGGGTAGGTTATTTGGTAGAAAGAGTTTGGGATTTAGCTTAGGTTTTATTTTAGGGCGTGGAGGTGGCCGACTGGGCTTTTGGGCCTGGCGGGCTGCCTCCTAAAAATAATTTAAATATTTTATTTATTAAAAACGAGGCTTTTGAAATCCGTTGGTAGACGAAACAAAATATTCCGGAGACCCGGGTTTTAATTTGAATAAAGACGGGAATATTTAGAAAACAAAATTAGGCATCTCGAAAATAGTTTAGACAAAAGCATGCATGATGATGACGATGCTCAAATGCAATGTGACATGATGACATGAGCATGCGGTCATGATGATGCAATGCACAAAAACACCGCGATTTTGTAGTAGAGGTTTTAGCGGGATGCCACAATTCAACACCACTAACAATGGATCTCGCCCTCGAGATCCGCCTCATGGTACCGGGAAGAAGGTCGGCGATCTGAATCGTCACGCTTCAAGTAGATCCTCGCGACACTACTAACAAGAGGTCGTTGTCCGTGATCGTCGAGAGGACACTCCAGGAACAAAGGCGAAGGTAGAAGTATCAACAATAAAGCCACCTCTAGCTTCCATGGACGGAGTAAAATTGCTTGATCCTCCAATTCAATGTACAAAGCGAATGAGAAGAGTAGTGGTATGGTCTTGACTCCATCCTGCACTCAAAACATTACTCTGCACACGAATATGTCAATTATGCAACCAACTCTCGGAATTAGACTGAAGATCTCGATAAACAAGGTTCGGAACAAAGGAGCAATACAGGCTCTGCATCAGATCTAGCGTAGATGATGACGTCGTCTTGGGAAACACCGGAAGGCACAAGAAGGAACAAAGGGAAGTCCAACAGAAGACAGATTCCTCAGATAGCATGAAGTCCGGAGGTAGAAACACTGATGCCAAAGGAGGAAGCGAAAAACCCTGAAGGTACGACGGAAACCCAACCACGAGAATTCCTGGACTAGAAGAAGGTAAGAGAGCAGATCCAAAACACGCAGAGGTAAGAGGAGAACAGCAGAGGGGTAAGGAGTAAAATCAGATCTAATCAGATCTATCCAACCGATTTTGCAAAATAGTTTTAACAATCTACATCGGCCGTTAGCTAGGTTATCCTACAGGCTGGACTTGTGGGGTATCGTAACTATTGAGCTCTGTTACCACTCTGTAACACCCTCAAATCGGCCCTATGCAAGTTTTAGCCCTTTCCGCCAAACCCGCATAGAAACGATTCAATGACGCCCACCAGGCACTTTCGTGCGGGTGGAAAACGAACTAATACCATTACACAACAGTCCTCGATGGGACCCACAGAACAGATATATATACAACACGACTCCAAGAGTCAAGAATACAGATATACAATACAAAGATCCAAATCACCTTGAAAACGACAGAGCGTCCGACTACGGACAAGATGCAAATGGGGCTAAGAGCCCTGAAGAATAACCAATGCCGTCCATAACCCTGCCGAGGCCAAGTCGGAAGGGTAACCCTGCTAACGACGTCGATCTCAAACCTGCTAAAACAAAAGGGGTGCCGACAAAGGGCAAAGGAAAAAGAGGAGCGTCAGTACTGAGGCCAGTACACGGCGAGGCTAGAATTCGGCGGCTCTCGCCTACATAGGTATGGTGGGCTGAAGCGGCAGCGCAGCGGCACTAAACAATCTATAGAGACTCAGTATCTCTGGCGGCTATTAGAGAGGGGTAAGATAGACCTCTTCGGATCCAACCTGAAGCTAACACAAAACAAACCCATCCTGGTATTTCCCCCTCGAGACCAAACGAGGAAGTCGGACCAAGGAACTCACACAGTTGGCAGTTTTATTCATTCCATTATAATTGAAGCACTTACTAGTCAGATATAGATAGCGTGGGCCGTCCTGATAGCATAAGTAGTGGGCAGTTTTTATCACCATTCCGTTGTAGTTGGAACATTTACTAGTCAGATATAATTGTCTTGAGGAATCCCAAAATCCAGCATTTGTTGGCACTTTTATCACATTCCATTGGCATTGCAATACTTACTAGGCAGGTATAGTTTGACACAGATCACCACCGATCCACCAGATGTTGGCATTTTTATTATCCATTCCATTATAGTTGCATATGATTACTAGTCACATATTAAGTCAAGTTTATAGCACTACTTTAGTTATGCTTGTCTATGATCGAGATACTATGCTCCAAGTCGTCCATAACCGCGGACACGGCTTTCAGAAAGTTTTACCTTGCAGGGGTGCACAAATAGCAACACACACTCGATCAACCTCAGAAAAACCAACTCAAAACCCAACGAGGCATTCACGACAAAGCGATCACAGGATTCAGAAATATTTCAGGGGGCCACCCCACTAAGCTACCCGCAACGAAGTTGGCTGGCTCCGGAACGGATCCAGGGTTTGCGACGACGGTTGTGAACGATTGGGAACCCGAAAGTGTGACTGGGCTTGTCGATACCGCGAAAACATGGTGCGATCCAAAACAGTACAGGTGCTCCACGCACAATCTTAAATAAAGAAGTAACACATGGCATAAGTACAGGATAGTAATAAAGCCCCAAACTAGTTTGTGGCCCCAAGAAATAGAAATGAATCAAGCTCTGGCTCTGGGGGGTCCATAAGGCCTCCCGGATGTGGATAGTGCGAATAGTCAAGGAACAGGTATCAAGTACTCGGGGTCCTACGGGACACAAGTGAGCGTGGAAGAACCAAATAACATCTATTGCCCACCGATGCCTCTGCATTAGTTATAGCTAGCATTTTAATAGTTGTATTTAAAGTCATGAGCAACTCAAACATTAAGCATCTCCACCAATAAACATCTGCCATCAATACAACAACTGTGGTACTCGACAACACAAGATCGCACCTGAGCAAGCAACTACGACTCGCAAGGCCAGCTATCTACCAAACATAGGTAATAGGAGGTGTCCAAGGCAATATAGAGGCTGCACGGGATATAACTGGTGCATGGAAACTAAAGCATCGCGACACGAATAGCAATAGATCAACATGAGGAAGTAAAGACTATAAATGCAAAATAGGTAGAAAGGGGGAGAATGCTCACCTGGGAAACATTGTCGAAGGTTCATATCCGGAGAACTTGTCGTTACTCGCATCCACTCATCGGCCTAATCCGTGAAGAAGCAAACACTAGAACAAACACCGGATGCAATATTTAATACGACGGCAGAAGATCCAGCATGATTATGATATGATGCATGACATGGCACAGATGCGGTGCGATTAGTCAATATTAAGCGGAACCGGGGTCCCGACAATTAATTAAACGGTTCAAGTTATTTAGAACCCCCGCAATTTAAATGTTGTATTAACAGGGCGAAACATGGCGTCGGTTCGCTACACCAATTTAAATGGAGTCCGGAATAAGACAAAGATATCCCGCATAAACACTCCATATTTAATTATGCGGTGAATCGGCATAATGCCCCCAAACCATAGACTGGTATGCATGCGTGAACAATTTAATATGCGACAGTTGATAGTGTCATATTATAAAAATAGGGGCTTAGGGGCACACATCTGGGTTCGGAAGATCTTGGGTGCCGGGGTTCGGGGTCCGGCAGGGTCTTCGGATCCGTGAAGGAGATCATGGCATCCGGGATGAGGAACTTGGCGTATCCGATGGATGGGTCCTCCGCGTCGAACAACTTGGTGCGCCAGGGTTCGGTTCGGTCTCGCCGGGATCGGTCTTCGGACGCTGGGAACGGTCTTCGAAACAGGGCTTCGGATCCATGTCGGTGCACCTAGGGTCTCGGCTCTGGCTTCTTCGAGGTGTCTCGATGGTACTTCGGGTCCGTTGCATCCACGGCGAAGATCTTGGCAATAAAAGGGGATCGATGCACTCGTTACGCGGGCGGTCTTGTATCTCCGGTGGCGGTGAAGATCTTGTGGTGCCTTGACAGAGGGTGGAACTGGCCGTGGAGCGATAGACCAAAGGCTCCAGGTATGTCATGGGACCAAACAAACAACATCCTCGTTCACACGAAGACACCTGCAACAACATCAGAAGGCCATGCTAAACACGGATAGAGGTTGCAGAAGCACGTCACACGCACATGTCTTGGATGATGTGGTGGTCGGGTAGGGAAGGGGGTGGCTTGCTGGTGGCGTAGACTGGAGGAGGGCAGCGAGCGGACTTGTCGCAGTCGGGGCCGAGCATGCGACAGAGGAGACGGGCGACAGTCATGTCGGCGTGGGGTGCGGCCCGAGGAGGTGACCGGGGCTGCGAGCGCGAGGATGGCGAGGCAGGCCCTGAGGACGGCGGAGGGGGCTTGGGCCCGGGCGGACGGAGCGGAGGACGGGGAAGGGCGGTGCGGAGCTTGGTAGGTGGGGTAGGTCGACGGCAGCGGCAGGGGACCACGAGGCAGAGGCGGAGCTCGAGAAGGTCAGACCGGCGGCGGCGCCATGCGGAAGACGGAGAGGAGGGGCGAGGTCGAGGACGGGCTTGGGCCGGTGAGGTTGCGAGGCTCGCGAGAAGGAGGGCCTGGCGCGGCGAGGCCCCAGGGAAGACGATGGCGAGAACGGCTCCGGAGAGTAGGGCGACCGGCGCAGAGGTCGGCGGCGAGGCGGAGCTCCTATGGCGGCGGAGTACCTTGAAGCCGGAGAGGGGAAGGAAAAAGAGGCCCGTGGCCGGCGATAGAGGCGGGAGGCGCAGGGGAAGAGGGGGACGCCCTCGGGCGGCCGGCGAGGCGGGCTGCCGAGGCAGGCGGCGGGGCTACGTGGAGGAGGAAGCGGGGCTGGGGAGAGAGAGGAGCGGGCATCGAGGGGAGAGAGGGGTCTGGGTGTGGGACCGGGTCGGGGCGGGGTACCGAGGTTGTCGGGGTGGGGCCAGCGCGGGAGTGTGTCCAGGGGCAGGGTGGAAAGCGTGCGTGGCGTGCGTGTGCGTGTTTGCCTGCGTGTGTTGTGGGGGTGGGTGGGGTGTGTGTGTCCACCGATGAGGTGGCGGGTGTGAGGGAAGTGAAGGGTGAGGTGGCGTGCACTGATTGGGTGGGGTGAGGTAGAGGGGTTGGGTAGGATAGGGCTGGGTAGGTTATTTGGTAGAAAGAGTTTGGGATTTAGCTTAGGTTTTATTTTAGGGCGTGGAGGTGGCCGGCTGGGCTTTCGGGCCTGGCGGGCTGCCTCATAAAAATAATTTAAATATTTTATTTATTAAAAACGAGGCTTTTGAAAACCGTTGGTAGATGAAACAAAATATTCCAAAGACCCAGGTTTTAATTTGAATAAAGACGAGAATATTTAGAAAACAAAACTAGGCGTCTCGAAAATAGTTTAGACAAAAACATGCATGATGATGACGATGCTCAAATGCAATGTGGCATGATGACATGAGCATGCGGTCATGATGATGCAATGCACAAAAACACCGCGATTTTGTAGTAGAGGTTTTAGCGGGATGCCACACGCGGCCTTGCCAGCGCGGCGGCCTACAACGTTGCTATGGAGCCAGCCCGAGTGGGTCGTAAGGCCGCGGCCCAGCGATGCTGCAGCGGCAATGGCTGGTGCAGCTTCCCGCCCTATGCGGCGCGTAGCGCCGGCTCGCCCTCCTGGGCCGGTCACTACGGCACATCTACGTGTGGTTGTGCTATTTTTGGTGTCTTTTTCTCCGCGATTTCCTCTTGGGTTAAATCCTTCAAGGGTTTTGGCCTAATAAGGAAGTTGCACTATAAATTTTAATTTTAATATTTATTTAGTATATACTAATTCATAATTAACATATAATAAATGCATATTATAAATTTCCATTTATGTAAATCTCCTTTCAGTGTCTTTTCTTCTTTCTTTCTCAAAATAACTTCGGATCTCTCCCGGAGCTATTCCGTTTTCTCTTTTTTTGTGACTCCATCTTATAGGAAGATCTCTAAGCGTTGTAGTGCCCTTAAGCGTGTTTCCCTACGATTCGGGAATGTCATAGACATGATCTCGATCAATGATCAATAGCGGGACTAGAATGCCTATATTGACCCCTATGCACTCCACGAATCACCATCGTTTCGAACCTTAAACGATATATCCAATTCCCTTTGTTACGCGATACAAGACTTGTCCGAGATTTAATCATTGGTATCATGATACCTTGTTCACGTTTCCATCAAGTATTGCTTTACACGTTCACATGAAGTTCCATCCCTATGACCTAGTCATGCGCTGCACAACTTATGGATATAATTCACCGAGTGGGCCTAGTGTATCTTCCCATCACACAGGAGAACAAATCCATATCTTGATGCATAGGCCTCAGCCTGCCCCTTTGAAATACTCAACATGCACCTTTATGGTCACCTAGTCATGGACATGATGGTTGGTGCAGTCAAAGCAATCCTCTGGTAATAGTGATTAATATGGTCTCACGATCTAAGGATTAGGACACTCTGTTTCTAACAATTGCAACTATGAACTAAGTGATATGATTGTGTTGCAACAATCATTGGTGGCAAATATCCATCACATCATTTTAGATGATATGACTTCATTGTCAGTTGGCTATAGTAGCACCATGAGCAGGAAACCTTGATCATCAGCTGCTGATGACCCACAAGTATAGGGGGTGTATCGCAGTATTTTCGAGAGAAGTGAAACCCATTTTATTGATTCAACACAAGGGGAGCCAAAGAATATTTATAATCCTTAACACCTGAGTTGTCAATTCAGCTGCACCTGGAAACAATCTTGCTCACAGTTTTGTAGTAGGAATAGCAAAGTAGCAGCAGCAGTAAAGTAAAGACAGGAGTAACAATAGAAGTAAACAGTAGGATTCGAGTGCGGTAGGCATAGGGATGGATGGACGGGCGTTGCATGGACAAGACAATTCACATAGAAATCAGAACATAGGGCAATTGCAGATAAATATGATAAAGCATCCAAGTACTAGATAATCCTAGGCATGTTTTCCATATATAGTCATACGTGCTCGCAATGAGAACTTGCACAACATCTTTTGTCCTGCCAGCCCGTTTGCAGCGGGGCCTCAAGGGAACTACTGGCAATTAAGGTGCTCCTTTTAATAGAGCACCGGAGCAAAGCATTAACACTTTGTGAACACATGTGATCCTCACATCAAAGCCATTCCCTCCGGTTATCCCGATTTCTGTCACTTCGAGGCCATTGGTTCCGGACAACAATGTGTGTATAAAACTTGTAGATAAGACCATAAATAATACTATCATAATGAATCAATAACATGTTCAGATCTGAAATCATGGCACTCGGGCCCTAGTGACAAGCATTAAGCATAACAAGTCGCAACAAAGTCATAAAGGACTAATAAAAGATACTAGGCACCATGCCCTAACAATCTGATGCCATTACGTGAACAATCTCATCCAATCCCTACCATCCCCATAGCCTACATCGGGGGATTACTCACTCATAGATGGGGGAAACATGGATGGTCGATGGAGAAGCGATGGTGATGATGATGGCGATGATCTTCTCTAATTCCCCGTCCTGGCAGGGTGCCAGAACGGAGTTTCTGGTGCTGTTTCATGGAATCTGGTGGTGGCGGCGGAGCGGAACTCCTTCTGGAAAAACATCGGACCCCCTGGAGGTTTTAGGTCAGAACGCTTCTTATAGGCAAAGAGGGAGACCGAGGGGCCGCCTGGGGCGGCGAGACCATGCCCTGGCGCGGCCAGGCCCATCCCGCGCCTGGGGGTGTGGCCAGCCCCTAGCTCTCCTCCGTCTCGTATTCTGGCTCCGTGAGTCTTCCGGAAAAATAGGCACTTTGGCTTTTGTCCCGTCCAATTCCGAGAATATTCATTTTCTAACTTTCCTGGAACCAAAAACAGCAGAAAACAGGCAGCTGGCACTGTGGCTCTTGTTAATAGGTTAGTCCAAGAAATCATATGAAAAGTACTCCAAAGTGTGGACAAAACACAAGAAAGTGGATAAAAACAAGCATGGAACATCAAAAATTATAGCTACATTTGCAATGTATCAACATCCCCAAGCTTAACTCATGCTCGTCCTCGAGTAGGTAAGTGATACAAAGAAATAATTTTTTTTAGGTGACACGCACCATCATAAAATTGATCAAAGTATTTGTAAAACATTCAAAGCTGGGATCATAGTACTTCAATCATAACATGAAAGACAAAGTTCTAGCAATAAGACATAGCAACTATGTTGCAACATGAAAAGGCAAAAACAAAAGATTCATGAATAACAATGCTTTGCAAGACGTTTGTTTATTTCTCATAAATAAAACATAGCATAGTGGCATTCAGCTTGTCCCTCATAGAGTAGCAAACATAAATGCACAGGACACCTTTGAAGTTTACAAGAGTTACTAGATACAAATAGTTTAGAACAAGCAATATCAAGGTATGCATCAATCAACAAGTCTTGGGACAATGCACATAGAACTAAGAATGGCCACTATGCTCTCAAGAAAGTGCTCATAGAATGTGTGGAGACTCAACAAGGAAATGAACAGGTTTTGAAAAGTTTGAAAGGCTTCCAAATGCTAAAAGTATGATACTCATTAACTTTGAGCTCTCATTGCCCCTATCATAAGCATCTTTAATGTGGTTAAGGTGAAAGTGAGGTCCAATCTGAGTTATATGCTTGACAGACTATAAACTGAAAATCCCATGTCTCTTGAGTACGAGGGTCGCTCCTCATGCTACTCAACTTTACTTACCGGTTAGTTCTTGTCATTGTAAATATGTGCGTATCATAGAGAACCGCCAACGGGGTACCCCTTGCCCGATGATACGGAAGAATCCCCATATCAAAATGTAACATCCCAAAACTTCAATCCAATCTTATCAAGATCAAATCAATCAAAAATGGGGTTAACAAAAACTTTTCCAAATTTAAAATGAAAGCATTCATATATGTGTGCATTTAAAATAGGAGTTTTTTGAATTGCCATGATTGTGTGATCCTTTACTTGTAAAATGTTTCTTAGGTGATTTAAACATCATCTACATCATTCCCAAACTTTTCCTAAAGAAAATCAAATCAAAAAGAATTAAAAAGGAGGAATGGTCATTTTGGCCATTTTAATCCACTACACTACTTGGAGTGTCCCTAGCACTCAATTCTTAACAGAAACAATTCTTGATCTTTGTACCCCTTGCTAGTACACATAATGAGGTACCAAGGCCCACCTTTGGATCTTCTAAAAACATTTTGTTACTTATTTTAAATTGCATTTGAAAATTGAATCTAGTGCATATGCATAGACCACCCCTATTTCAAAACCCCTCTATTTGAGCTCCACTTTCAAAACCCTTGCAACCAGAGACTACCTAGCACTAGTGGAGATCACTCAAAAAATTTGAAACCAAAATTCAAAAGTTTAGTTCTTGCGGCCATTTAATCAAACACTTGGCAGGCGGGATTAAACCTAAATCATAGCTCACTGTTTTGAATAGGGTTTTGCCCCCATTTGATCACCATTTAACTTCTCTGTCCCCTCTTGGTGTAACCAGGCCCTTAGCACCCACTTCCTAGCCCCTAGTGGCATTGCCATGCCATGCGGAGCCATGCCTCGCCGGCCAAACCTTGCCTCGCTATAGCAGACCACTCCCTCTTCCCTCTCCATGTCTAGGAGGTAGCCAGGAGCTCACCACCACCCCCTGTCCTTTGCCCGAGCCCAGGAGTGCAGTGGACCACCAAGGACAAACCGCACCCAGTGCCACCGCACCATGCCGGTGTCGCCCCTAGAGCACGCTCTGTCCACGCTCGACCAGACCGCCCCTTGGCCGCAGCCCGCGCCTGCCGCTCCGCCTCGACCTGGAGAACACCCCAGACACCCCCGTACGCCGTCCAACGCCTCACAGCCACCGCTCGACGTGGACACCGCCGCCTCTGCCACGTAGAGCGCCACCTCGCCCAGACCGCGTGCCACCGCCCCTACGGCTGCATTCAATGCCAAGAGCACCGCCAGGGAACCACATGTCGATCGCCACCAGCAGCCATGCCTCTACCCCGTTGTAGCCATGTCGCCACCATCGCCTGCCCATCCCGCTCGGTCTCACCGTCGGGCCTATAAAAGGAGCCCTCCCCAGCCTCTTTTCTCCACACCATTTCCACTCCCCTCACCTCTCTGAACCTCACCCACCTCTCGCTGGAGCAAGGAGAGCTCTGCCTCGCCGGAATTGGAGCCGGAGCAGCCGCGACAGGAGGAGAAGGGCGCCGATGATTGCGACCACCCCAAGATCCGCCACAACCGCGCCTCGCCTCGTCGTCGTCTTCCACTCCGTTTGCCCGCCTCACCGACCCCGCTGGAGCCCTGGTACGTCCCCAACAGACCCCCACCGAGCCGCTAGGTTTCGAGCTCGCCGGCGACCTGTTCGTCGTCGACGACGACCCTCAGCCGTAGATCTATCTTCTAATCCTACGGCCCACAGCGCGCGTACCGTTTCGCGTGTTAAGTGCCGCTGACCAGCGGGACCCACTGTCAGCTGAGCCCCGTGCCGCGGAGCGCCACTGGGCCGGCCCATGTCGTTTCCCACGCTAGCCCACACATTCAAATCTACATTTTTCTTTTTAGTTAAATCTAGTTTTTGTCCACTATTTTAAAATTTAATTCTGGGAGTTTTACAAATCCAAATTGCATGAAACTAATCTTGCCTGAAAGGTATTAAGATAATCTATCCAAGCCCGTTAGATGTAACTCAATTAGAGTTATAGATCTCTCCTAGTAAAAATAAGAAGACAGAAGCATTTGCAACTTGCAACATTTTTATAAAATCAACCAAGTTAGCTTTTGAGTTGATTCCAACTCTCAAAAATCACATTTCATCATATCTATCCAAATATGTAATAATATTAAGGTTTATATGCAGTGACTTTGGACTAGTACCAAAATAATGCTATATAGGCATTTCTAGTCACTTTAAATCATTAAATAATGAACTTAAACCAAAGTAATGTTGATCCAACCTTTAAATCCCATTCCCACATGTTAGAATATGTGGTGAGGACATGTGTCCACATGATCCCATATTTTGGTGGTGAATATTAAATTTTATTTAAGTTTTCAATGAGTAGAAATTACTTTTCTAAAATAAAAGGGATGAAACTATGGAATTAAACTTGTGATGCTTGTGATGATAAAAGATCATCCAAGGTGTGCCTTAGAATACTACTTAGTTTAGTTAAGTATTGTTTGGTGATTGTGCACTCCCTATGTATTTATAGACGATACTACCGACCAAGCTTTCAAGGAGGAGGAGTTCTACCAAGAAGAAGAAGAAGAAAACTTCAACCACTGCACCAACCAAGGCAAGCTACTATTAGCAAGCTAGCACTTTTAAGTGCAAGCCACCATTAACAATACAAGCTAACACTTGCAAGTTTAGTGTTTAACAGGCTCGGATCAACTAGATGGTTTAGCTAAGATGCCTTAGGCATTTCTTGATCACACCCCCTTTACCTATTGGTACCCCAAGTCTCAGTTACAAGTTTTACCCTCTTAGTTTATACAAAGTTATTTACTTGTTTAGAAGGTAGCATAAAAAGTATAAAAATTGACCTATTTAGAAACCTTTAAATGTCATTCTATGGCATGAGATTGAACCCATCTTTACCACCTTAGTGAACACTCTTAACTTAGTATTCTAGAGTAGATCAAAAACTTGAGTCACGGTAGATGGGAACACTTGGTGAAAATGAATTATGAAAACCTTGGAATGATGAGTCATTCTATTGAGATGTTTTGACATGTGTTGAGAAACACAAATGATTGATGATGATGAAAATGTTGGGGCATGAGCCTTAACCCTTTTATAAAACTGATGGTTGGATTCGGATGCGATACCATTCCAAATTTATCGTACAACCACATTACCTGAATTGGGTAAGGATTAGCTGGAAATTTATATGCATTAGTATTTGTTCCCTCACGGGAGAGGTCTGAGCTGAGGCTACCTCTCATGTTGTCCACCTATGCAGTGCCCAAGATGACTGATGGTCATGGTTGGGAGGCCATGCTCATAGGAGAGGTGCTTATACTAGGGTGTGTAAAGGGAAGGTTATGTTTGATTATCTGCATACTAAGTATGATGATTCAGGGTTATCCCTGACAGATGTATCGAATCTTGTGGTGAAAGTGTACCACCTCTGCAGAGTGTCAAACTATTCGAATAGCCGCGTCCGCGGTTATGGACAGTTGGAATGGCCATACTGTTTCGTTGTCAGATGTTTTCTAAATACTTTGAAATGAATGACGAATCTTGACTTGACCACAACAGGGTTGTGTTTATGACAATAGTTTTTCCCAACTTAAGTGATTCTAGAGCTTTACTTTATCTTTCTTTGCTTCAGAACTTAGCTTAGGTTTCAAACTTCACTTTATAGTTAAACATAGAGTTAGCACTTTAATCTAGCTTCATAATACTTGTTAGTGGTAGTTTGCGAGTACTTAAAGAGTACTCATGGCTTTTGTCCCTGGCTATTATCATGGCCAGACTATGAAGGAGACTATCAAGATGATGGCCAACAGGACGGCTATGATAACTAGGACTATCTGCCTTCGTCAGCATTGCCTGTGCCCCTGAAGATGGACCCCACCGCTACGCTTATCTTTTATTTCCGCTGCTTGTTGTATTAAGACTGGATCATGGGATCCTTATTCGTGTGAGACCTTAAGTATGGTTTGTAATGGATGATGTACTGTGATATCTAATCCGTTATGTCTCGCAAAAATGGTAATCCTGGGATTGCGAGGTATGGCATAACGGGCATCTAGGATTAAAAATCCGGGTGTTGACAAGTTGGTATCAAAGCCATCCAGACCATTGGAGACCCTAGTTAGAATGGAGGTCAAACAAAAACTTAGTTTCCAAACCAAAGTGAGTATTTATGAAAAACTATCTCCTCTCTTACCCTTGTGGATTCTTTCTCAAAAATTCATGCTCCTCAAAATTCTTCCACTACTACTTAAAATTTGACACACTTGATCACTTCACTAACTTCCTCATCCTTGATTCTTGTAGATGGAGACTCAGTTCAGCAAGTTTTACCAGTTGGGAAACAGAGGTCAATTGATCTTCGAGAGGGATCTGGATTCACTGTCAGAGTTACTAGGACGCCCGCACCCGGAGTTTCTTGGAGCTCAACTTCCAGGACCCCCAGGAGGAGACCTACAGTGGCTAGTAACCGCAGATCTTAGAGGAAGCATTGAAGCACCAACTTCTGGGAGAATTCAGTTCTCCGTGAGAGAGAACAACTGGCTAGATGGATTAGCCAGGGCAATGCGTGAAGCTCTCGCACGTCTATGTGCCCTCAGCGTCAACAAGACCCAAGGAACCCGTTTTGCCCACTATGCAAGACGTGATTTCATGGGAATGCCAATGGAGATGCCGGGCCACCCCGAGTTGAGGCGTCAAGTGGAGAACCTTGACTTCTTGCTTCATGACAGACAGTAGGAACTGGACAATGCCAGAGAGTTAGCCAACCATAACCGTGCCATTGCCGACCAGAAGGCCCAGACTTTCGCACTGCTTGTCCAAGACCGTCAGTATCTTCGCCGCCAGCGTGCCATCCAGATGGAAGGGAAGATTAACTAGGCAAACGACAACCGCAAGCGTCGTATGATGCAGCAGTCTGGATCCAACAGTCACCAGAAGTACCGTCCCAACCCTTCACCAGGATATGCACCAAGGAACAATCGAACCCCAAATTCTCGCCCAAGCTACCCCAACCGTAGCGGAGGCAATGTGAAGTCCGGAGAAAACAATCACAAGTCCGGTAATGCCAACAATTTCAACCGTGCACCTCCCAAGAACCACAACAACAACAACAACAACACTGCACCCAGAACTGGCAGCACTGCCGTACCTGTTGCAGTCAAGGACAAGTCCTAGATCACTTGTTTCGAGTGTGGAGTGAAAGGTCACTACTCCAATGAGTGTCCCAAGAAGACTACATCCAATGCCAATGTGAATGCCCCAGCTCAGCAGCAGCTTCGTGTCCAACCAGGAAGGAAATTTGCCCCAGGGAACCCCCACAACCGCAACGGTCGTCTCTTCCACATGAATGCAGAAGAAGCCTAGGAAGCGCCAGATGTAGTGTTGGGTATGTTTTCTGTCAACTCAGTTTTAGCAAGAGTATTGTTTGATTCGGGAGCATCGCATTCATTTATCACCGAAGAATTTGCATGCACTAGTAAGATTCGTCCAACCAACCTGAAGCATGTCATGATAGTTCAAATCCCCAGTTCAACAACCAAAGCTAGAAAAATTTGCAAAGATGTACCTATCAGAATACATGGGATAGATTTTTATGCCAACCTAATTGTACTTGGAACCAAAGGTTTGGAAGTAGTACTAGGTATGGACTGGATGTCAAGGCATAAAGGATTGATAGACTGTGCTAAGAAAGCCATCACCATGACCAGTAGTTCTGGAGTCACAGTAGAGCATATCTCTGAAACCTTACCCCGTCAATTCAAGTGCAACCAGAGTGTAGACTTGCCCACCATAGACCAAGTCAGAGTAGTCTGTGAATGCCCAGACGTATTCCCAGATGAATTGCCAGGTATGCCCCCGGATAGGGATATTGAGTTCACTATCGAACTAATCCCCAAAACCGGACATATAGCCCAGAGGCCCTATAGCATGAACCCCTCAGAGATAGTGGAACTGAAGAAGCAGTTGGATGCTATGCTAGACAAAGGTTTGATTCAACCAAGTGCATCGCCATGGAGATCACCGGTGTTATTCGTCGACAAGAAAGATGGAGGCAACTGTCTATGTACAGATTACAGAAAGTTGAACGATGTCACCATCAAGAACAAGTACCCCTTGCCAAAGATAGAGGATTTATTTGATCAGTTGACTAGAGCCCAGGTATTCTCAAAGATTGATCTTAGGACTGGTTATCACCAACTTAAGATTCGTGCAACGGATATTCCAAAGGCCGCCTTTACTACTCGCTATGGTTTATACGAGTATACGGTTATGTCTTTTGGATTAACCAATGCCCCTGCTTATTTCATGAATCTCATGAATAAGATCTTTATGAATTTCCTAGATAAGTTTGTAGTTGTGTTTATCGACAACATCCTTATCTACTCCAAGTCAGAAGAAGAACATGAGCAACATCTGAGAGTTATCCTAGAAACCCTGAGAGAGCATCAGGTATATGCCAAGTACAGCAAGTGTGAGTTTTGGCTGAAGGAAGTAGGATTCCTAGGACATATTGTCTCTTCCGGAGGAGTCTCTGTTGACCCCGCCAAGATCAAATATGTCGAAGAATGGGAAGCCCCAACCACTCAAACCCAAGTCCGTGCATTTCTCGGATTAGCGGGATATTACCGCAAGTTCGTAGAAGGATTGTCGAGCATAGCCCGACCAATGACACAATTGTTGATGAAGGACAAGAAGTTTGAATGGACAGACAAATGTGAAGCCAGTTTCCAGGAGCTGAAGAAGAGATTGATATCAGCCTCAATATTGGTCATGCGAGACATCAAGAAGCCGTTTGATGTATATTGTGACGCATCCAAGATTGGTCTAGGATGTGTATTGATGCAAGAAGGCAAAGTCATCGCATACCTGTCTCGACAACTGAAGCAGCATGAGCAGAACTATCTGACCCATGATCTTGAGCTAGCAGCTGTAGTTCTAGCATTGAATACATGGCGTCATTATTTGATGGGTAATCACTGTGAGATTTACTCAGATCATAAAAGCTTGAAGTATATCTTCACTCAGAAGGAGCTGAATATGAGGCAAAGAAGATGGATAGAGTTAATCAAGGATTATGACCTTGAAATTCACTATCACCCCGACAAAGCCAATCTGGTAGCGGATGCTCTTACCAGATTGCCGTGTAGGCTTAACACCATGATCAAGGAGAAGCAACCAGGTTTTTATGAAGCATTGGAATAGTTCAGGACTGAATTAGTTAGCAGTATTCCTAGCTAGCATTGAACTTCAACCCACTTTGATTAGCAAAATCAAGGAAGCCCAGAGGAGAAATGAAAGTATCGACGGAATCAAACGTCGTATTGGTACAGGAAAGGTATCTGGATTCACCGAAGACGAAGAAGGAGTACTGTGGTACAAAGGACGTATCTGTGTTCCAGCAGATTCGGAACTGAAGGAGGTTATCATGAAGGAATATCATGATACGATTTATTCTATCCACCCCGGAGGAACAAAGATGTATCAGGATTTGAAAGAGCAATTTTGGTGGCACAAGATGAAGAGAGAGATCGGAAGCTACATCACCAAATGTGACATATGTCAAAGAGTCAAAGCAGAACATCAGAGACCTGCAGGACTGTTGCAACCATTGCAGATTCCGGAATGGAAATGGGATTCTGTCGGAATGGACGTTATCACCGGTTTACCTACGTCTAGTAGGGGAAATGACTCAATATGGGTCATAGTTGATAGACTGTCTGTGGCGCCCCGATAAAACCACTACTAGAAAATCACTGTGTTTTGTGCATTGCATCATCATGACCGCATGCTCATGTCATCATGCCACATTGCATTTGAGCATCGTCATCATCATGCATGATTTGTCTCAAAACTATTTTCTAAAAACCTATATTTGTTTTCTAGATATTCCCCGTCTTTATTTCAAATTAAAAACCCCGGTCTTTTATGGATCTTTTATTTGTCTAAACTATTTTACAAAAGAATTTTTCAAACTAAATAAAAATATAAACTATTTTTACCAGGGGAGGCCGCCACCGGCCAGGCCCAAAGGCCCAGCTGGTAGCAGCCTAGTACCTAGAGAAAAACCCTAAAAACTAAACTCAAACCCTACCCTATCCATCCGCCAGCCACCTACCCCCTCCTCCCTCTTTTTCCCTCCCCCAGCCGCCAAACTCCCGCCCAACGCCACCCCTGGCCGGGATTCGCGCCCACACCCTGCCACCTCACCAACCCCACCCCACCTGGTCTCCACCCTGCACGCACTCCCTCACCACACACACCCAGCCAGCCCACCACTCCCCACCGACTCGTCCACGAGCCACACGCCAACCACCTCCCCCGTACACGACTCTCCCCCACGTGGGTCCCACCCGGGTCCCATTCCCCACCGAGTCGGCCCCTGTTTCCCCACATACCAACTCCCTCTCCTTCCCCTCATCCCCGCATCCTCCACTGACAGCATCCCCACCATCTCCGTCGCCGGCTGACTCCTGTCCGACCCCACCCTAGCCGCCCTCCGCCGGCCGCCGGCCCTGTGCCTCGCCGAGCCCCATGCTCGCAGCGACCCCGCCGCCGACCGCTCCTTCCTCCTCGTCGCGGTTCCTCCGAGCGCCACCGCGTCGTCCTCCTCCGGCGGGAACGCCCCCTCTCCTCCTCAGCGCTCTTCCCCTCACCGGTCCTTCCTCGACCCCAGGCGCCGCCACCTCTCCCCGGCCGTGCCATCCCCGCTCGTAGCAAGCTCGCTCCGCCGCCGCCGGCCCGCTTCGGTGACCTCCGCCTCGCCGCCGTTGCTCCTCCCGCCGCTCTCAGGCTCGCGCAGGCACCACCGCCTCAGCCACCCAAGTCGGCCACCTCTCCTCGCTCGGCCGCGGCCAGCACCCCGCCGTCACGGGCCCATCTCCCGTGGGCCCGTCTCCCGTGCCTTGCCCGAGCGCCGTTGCCGCCACTAGCCACCGGGCCTCTGCTTCCTCGCCGACGGCCTCGTCGCCGTCTCCTCCAACCCTCGCAGCCCGCGCCGTGGGCTCCGCCTCGTCCATCGGCCCCGCCATCCATTTGCAGGCAGCCGCCGCCCAGCTCTCCTCCTAGGCCCCGCCGCCGGCCTCCCGTGTCACCCGGCCTTCCCTCCACCTCGCAGACCGTCGTCGGCCCCTGCCTTGCTGCCTCTGCCTGCGTGCCAGAGGAGCACGTTGGCTCGCCCTCCCTCCTGTCGCTCGCCCTCCTCCGGCCACGCGCGGCCGAGCCCCAGCAGCGACTCCTGTAGGTGACGTCTGTGAACCGCCTCGCAGCTCGTTTTGACACAGCCTCCACGAGTGACTCTAGTCCCACATATGAGAATCAGTCACAATGTTGTACGACTGGTGTGTGTTGGTGCTAAGGAATGATGTTCTAGTTGGTGGTGATGCTACTTCGTTTTTGATATGGTCAGATGCCGATGGTTTCGAGGGGTGCACATGGTGCCACTCAAGACCCCTTCCCAGATCTGAAGCGCCGATCCCCGGAGACCGAACCCTAGGCACGCCAAGCTCTCCTTCGAGGATCTGAAGACCGATCCAGTCGATCCCGAACCTCGTCGACCCCGGCGCGCCAAGTTCTCCGACCCCGAGACCGTTCCGGAACGCCAAGGTCTTCTTCACGGATGCGGATCCGAAGACCCCTAGACCCTCGGAGCCCATGTTCGTCGAACCCTAATGTGATCCCGTAACCAAGACCCCTATTTTATAAATGCCATCCATATAAATTGCTGCATATCAATTATACCTGCTTGCATACATATTTCGCGTGTCTGGGTTGTATAGTCGAATCACATCATAATTAAATATGGAGTCTATATGCGGGATATCTTTGTCTTATTCTGGACTCCATTTAAATTGGTGTAGCAAACCGATGCCATGTTTCGCCTTGTTAAGCCAACATATAAATTGCGGGGTTTCTAAATAACTTGAATCTAATTAATTGTCGGGACCCCGGTTCCGCTTAAGTTTGACTAGTTGCGCCGCATCTGTGCCATGCCATGCATCATATCATAATCATGCCGGATCTTCTGCCGTAGTATTAAATATTGCATCCGGTGTTTCTTCTAGTGTTTGCTTCTTCACGGATTAGGCCGATGAGTTGATGCGAGTATTGACAAGTTCTCTGGACTTGAACCTTCGGCAGTGTTTCCTAGGCGAGCATCTCTCCCCCTTCTACCTATTTTGCATTTATAGTCTTTACTTCTTCCTGTTGATTTCTTGCTATCCATGTCGCGATGCTTTAGTTTCCGCACACCAGGTATATCCCGTGCAGCCTCTATATTGCCTTGGACACCTCCTATTACCTGTGTTTGGTAGATAGCTGGCCTTGCAAGTCGTAGTTACTTGCTCAGGTGCGATCTCGTGTTGTCGAGTACCACAGTTGTTGGAATGTTGGCAGATGTTTATGGTGGAGATGCTTAATGGTGGAGATGATCATGACTTTAAATACAACTATTGAATTGCTAGATATAACTAATGTAGAGGCATCAGTGGGCAATAGATGTTATTTGGTTCTTCCACGATCACTTGTGTCCCGTAGGACCCCGAGTACTTGATACCTGTTCCTTGACTATTCGCACTATCCACATCCGGGAGACCCTATGGGATCCCCCTGAGCCAGAGCTTGATTCATTTCTATTTCTTGGGGCCACAAGTAGTTTGGGGCTTTATTACTATCCTGTACTTATGCCATGCTTTACTGCTTTATTTAAGATTATGCGTGGAGCACCTATACTGTTTTGGATCGTGCCACGTTTTCGCGGTATCGACAAGCCCAGTCGCACTTTCGGGTTCCCAGTTGTTTACAGCCGTCGTCACAAACCCTGGATCTGTTCCGGAGCCGGCCAACTTCGTTGCGGGTAGCTTAGTGGGGTGGCCCCCTGAAGTATTTATGAATTCTGTGATTGCTTTGTCGTGAAAGCCTCGTTGGGTTTTGAGTTGGTTTTTCCGAGGTTGATCGAGTGTGTGTTGCTATTTGTGCACCCCTGCAGGGTAAAACTTTCTAAAAGCCGTGTCCGCGGTTATGGACGACTTGGAGCACAGTATCTCGATCATAGACAAGCATAACTAAAGTAGTGCTATAAATTTGACTTAATATGTGACTAGTAATCAGCTTCACTACAACCGAATGGATAATAAAAATTCCAACAACCGGTGGATCTGTGGTGATCTGTGTCATACTATACCTGCCTAGTAAGTATTGCAACTCCAATGGAATGTGATAAAAGTGCCAACAATTGCTGGGTTTTGGGATTCCTCAGGACAATTATATCTGACTAGTAAATGTTCCAACTAACACGGAATGGTTAATTAAAACTGCCCACTACTTATGCTATCAGGATGACTCATGCTATATATCTGATTAGTAAGTGCTGCAACTATAACGGAATGAGTAAAACTGCTAATTGTGTGAGTTCCTTGGTCTGACTTCCTTGTTTGGTCTCGAGGGGGGGAATACCAGGATGGCTATGATTGGTTGTAGTATAAGGTTGGTTCCGCATATGTCTTTCTTCTCTCTCTCTAATAGCCGACAGTTAATTGAGTCTCTATAGGTTGTTTAGTGCATGCTGCGCTGCCGCTTCAGTCCACCATACCTATGTAGGCGAGAGCCGCCGAATTCTAGCCTCTCCGTGTACTGGCCTCAGTACTGACGCTCCTTTTTTTCCTTTGCCCTTTGTCGGCACCCCTTTGTTTTAGCAGGTTTGAGATCGACGTCGTTAGCAGGGTTACCCTTCCGGCTTGGCCTGGGCAGGGTTATGGACGCCATTGGTTATTCTTCAGGGCTCTTAGCCCCATTTGCATCTTGTTCGTAGTCGGGCGCTCTATCATTTCAAGGTGATTTGAATCTTTGTATAGTATATCTGTATTCTTGACTCATGGAGTCGTTGTTGTATATATATGTTCTATGGGTTCCATCGTGGACTAATGTGTAATGGTATTACTTCGTTTTCTGCCCGCACGAAAGTGCCTGGTGGGCGTCCTTGAATCGTTTCTATGCGGGTTTGGCGGGAAGCGCTAAAACTTGCATAGGGCCGATTTGAGGGTGTTACACTGTCCAAGGTAGCCCACTTTATACCTGCCAAGACAACTTACCAGAGTGCAAAGCTAGCAGAGCTATACATTGCTAGGATTGTTAGTCTACATGGAACCCCCAAGACCATAGTATCAGATCGAGGAACCCAGTTTTCCTCAAGATTTTGGCAGAAAGTTCAAGAAGGATTAGGAACCAAGTTGAAGTTCAGCACAACATATCACCCAGAAACAGCTGGACAGACTGAGAGAGTCAACCAGATCCTAGAGGATATGCTTAGAGCTTGTGTGTTAGAATACGGATCAAAATGGGAAGACTGCCTGCCTTTCGTAGAATTCTCATATAACAACAGTTATCAAGCTAGTTTGTAGATGGCACCATTTGAATTCCTATACGGAAGAAAATGTTGTACCCCTTTGAATTGGTCGCAAGTAGGAGAGACTCAGATTTTCGGACCCGACATTCTCCGTGAAGCAGAAGAGAAAGTTCACAAAGTCCGTGAGCACCTCAAGACCACCCGGTCCAGACAAAAGAATTATGCTGACAAGAGAAGGAGAGACCTGACTTTCAATGTCGGAGATTTTGTATATCTCAAGGTTTCACCCTTGAAAGGAACTCAACGCTTTAGTCTAAAGGGAAAGTTAGCCCCTAGATATATCGGACCTTTCAAGATTCTCAACCGTCGAAGAGAAGTAGCATATCAGCTGGAACTGCCTGAAGAGATGTCATCCATCCACAATGTGTTCCATATCTTGTTACTTCGCAAATGTCTGGAAGTGCCCGAGAAGACTGAAGTTTTCAAGAACATCGATCACCGAGCTGTGGAAATCAACAATGACCTGACCTATCGAGAAGTACCCATCTGTATCTTAGAAGAAGCCTACAGAACCACTAGGACCAGGAGTATCAAGTTTCTCAAGATTCAGTGGAGCAACCATACCGAGGAGGAAGCTACTTGGGAGCGAGAAGATTACATTAGGACAGAGTTCCCAGATCTCTTTAGTTCCTAGTTTTCTTTTTAAATCTCGGGACGAGATTTTGTTTAAGGGGGGAAGGTTTGTAACATCCCAAAACTTCAATCCAAGCTTATCAAGATCAAATCAATCAAAAATGGGGTTAACAAAAACTTTTCCAAATTTAAAATGAAAGCATTCATATATGTGTGCATTTAAAATAGGAGTTGTTTGAATTGCCATGATTGTGTGATCCTTTACTTGTAAAATGTTTCTTAGGTGATTTAAACATCATCTATATCATTCCCAAACTTTTCCTAAAGAAAATCAAATCAAAAAGAATTAAAAAGGAGGAATGGTCATTTTGGCCATTTTAATCCACTACACTACTTGGAGTGTTCCTAGCACTCAATTCTTAACAGAAACAATTCTTGATATTTGTACCCCTTGCTAGTACACATAATGAGGTACCAAGGCCCACCTTTGGATCTGCTAAAAACATTCTATTACTTATTTCAAATTGCATTTGAAAACTGAATCTAGTGCATATGCATAGATCACCCCTATTAAAAAACCCCTCTATTTGAGCTCCACTTTCAAAACCCTTGCAACCAGAGACTACCTAGCACTAGTGGAGATCACTCAAAAATTTTAAAACCAAAATTCAAAAGTTTAGTTCTTGCGGCCATTTAATCAAACACTTGGCAGGCAGGTTTAAACCTAAATCATAGCTCACTGTTTTGAACAGGGTTTTGCCCCCATTTGATCACCATTTAACTTCTCTGTCCCCTCTTGGTCTAACCAGACCCTTAGGACCCACTCCCCTAGCCCCTAGTGGCATTGCCATGCCATGCCGAGCCATGCCTTGCCGGCCAAACCTTGCCTCGCTGCAGCAGACCACTCCCTCTTCCCTCGCCATGTCTAGGAGGTAGCCAGGAGCTGACCACCACCCCTTGTCCCTTGCCTGAGCCCAGGAGTGCAGTGGACCACCAAGGACAAACCACGCCTAGTGCCACCGCACCATGCCGGTGCCGCCCCAGAGCGCGCTCTATCCCTGCTCGACCAGACCACCACTTGGCCGCAGCACGCGCCCGCCGCTCCGCCTCGACCTGGAGAACACCCTAGACACCCCCGTACGCCGTCCAACGCCTCACAGCCACCGCTCGCCGTGGACACCGCCGCCTCTGCCGCGTAGAGCGCCACCTCGCCCAGACCGCGTGCCACCGCCCCTACGGCTGCATTCAATGCCTAGAGCACCGCCAGGGGACCACACGTCGATCGCCACCCGCAGCCATGCCTCTACCCCGCCGTAGCCATGTCGCCACCGTCGCCTGCCCATCCCGCTCGGTCACACCGTCGGGCCTATAAAGGGAGCCCTCCCTAGCCTCTTCTCTCCACACCATTTCCACTCCCCTCACCTCTCTGAACCTCACCCACCTCTCGCTGGAGCAAGGCGAGCTCTGCCTCGCCGGAATTGGAGCCGAAGCAGCCACGGCAGGAGGAGAAGGGCGTCGCTGATTGCGACCACCCCAAGCTCCGCCACAACCGCGCCTCGCCTCGCCGTCGTCTTCCACTTCGTTTGCCCGCCTCGCCGACCCCGCTGGAGCCCTGGTACGTCCCCAGCAGACCCCCACCGAGCCGCTAGGGTTCGAGCTCGCCGGCGACCTGTTCGTCGTTGACGACGACCCTCAGCCGTAGATCCGCCTTCTAATCCTACGGCCCATAGCGCGCGTACCGTTTCGCGTGTTAAGTGCCACTAACAAGAGGGACCCCATGTCAGCTGAGCCCCGCGCCGCGGAGTGCCACTGGGCCAGCCAACGTCGTTTCCCGCGCTAGCCCACACATTCAAATCTGAAATTTTCTTTTTAGTTAAATTTAGTTTCTGTCCACTATTTTAAAATTTAATTCTAGGAGTTTTACAAATTCAAATTGCATGAAACTAATTTTCCCTGAAAGGTATTAAGATAATCTATCCAAGCCTGTTGGATGTAATTCAATTAGAGTTATAGATCTCTCCTAGTAAAAATAAGAAGACAGAAGCATTTGCAACTTGCAACATTTTTATAAATTCAACCAAGTTAGCTTTTGAGTTGATTCCAACTCTCAAAAATCACATTTCATCATATATATCCAAATATGTAATAATATTAAGGTTTATATGTAGTGACTTTGGACTAGTACCAAAATAATGCTATATAGGCATTTCTAGTCACTTTAAATCATTAAATAATGAACTTAAACCAAAGTAATGTTGATCCAACCTTTAAATCCCATTCCCACATGTTAGAATATGTGGTGAGGACATGTGTCCACATGATCCCATATTTTGGTGGTGAATATTAAATTTTAGTTAAGTTTTCAATGAGTAGAAATTACTTTTCTAAAATAAAAGGGATGAAACTATGGAATTAAACTTGTGATGCTTGTGATGATAAAAGATCATCCAAGGTGTGCCTTAGAATGCTACTTAGTTTAGTTAAGTATTGTTTGGTGATTGTGCACTCCCTATGTATTTATAGACGATAGTACCGACCAAGCTTTCGAGGCGGAGGAGTTCTACCAAGAAGAAGAAGAAGAAGAAGAAAACTTCAACCACTACACCAACCAAGGCAAGATACTATTAGCAAGCTAGCACTTTTAAGTGCAAGCCACCATTAACAATGTAAGCTAACACTTGTAAGTTTAGTGTTTAACAGGCTAGGATCAACTAGATGGTTTAGCTAAGATGCCTTAGGCATGTCTTGATCACACCCCCTTTACCTATTGGTACCCCAAGTCTTAGTTACAAGTTTTACCCTCTTAGTTTATACAAAGTTCTTTACTTGTTTAGAAGGTAGCATAAAAAGTATAAAACTTGACCTATTTAGAAACCTTTAAATGTCATTCTATGGCATAAGATTGAACCCATCTTTACCACCTTAGTGAACACTCTTAACTTAGTATTCTAGAGTAGATCCAAAAACTTGAGTCACTGTAGATGGGAACACTTGGTGAAAATGAATTATGAAAACCTTGGAATGATGAGTGATTCTATTGAGATGTTTTGACATGTGTTGAGAAACACAAATGATTGATGATGATGATGATAATGTTGGGGCATGAGCCTTAACCCTTTTATAAAACTGATGGTTGGATTAGGATGCGATACCATTCCAAATTTACCGTACAACCACATTACCTGAATTGGGTAAGGCTTAGCTGGAAATTTATATGCATTAGTATTAGTTCCCTCATGGGAGAGGTCTGAGCTGAGGCTACCTCTCATGTTGTCCACCTATGAAGTGCCCAAGATGACTGATGGTCATGGTTGGGAGGCCATGCTCATAGGAGAGGTGCTTATACTAGGGTGTGTAAAGGGAAGGTTATGTTTGATTATCTGCATACTAAGTATGATGATTCAGGGTTATCCCTGACAGATGTATTGAATCTTGTGGTGAAAGTGTACCACCTCTACAAAGTGTCAAACTATTCAAATAGCCGCGTCCGCGGTTATGGACAGTTGGAATGGCCATATTGTTTCGTTGTCAGATGTTTTCTAAATACTTTGAAATGAATGACGAATCTTGACATGACCACAACAGGGTTGTGTTTATGACAATAGTTTTTCCCAACTTAAGTGATTCTAGAACTTTACTTTATCTTTCTTTGCTTCAGAACTCAGCTTAGGTTTCAAACTTCACTTTATAGTTAAACATAGAGTTAGCACTTTAATCTAGCTTCATAATACTTGTTAGTGGTAGTTTGCGAGTACTTAAAGAGTACTCATGGCTTTTGTCCCTGGCTATTATCATGGCCAGACTATGAAGGAGACTATCAAGATGATGGCCAACAAGACGGCTATGATAACTAGGACTATCTGCCTTTGTCAGCATTGCATGTGCCCTTGAAGATGGACCCCACCGCTATGCTTATCTTTTATTTCCGCTGCTTGTTGTATTAAGACTGGATCATGAGATCCTTATTTGTGTAAGACCTTAAGTATGGTTTGTAATGGATGATGTACTGTGATATCCAATCCGTTATGTCTCGCAAAAATGGTAATCCTGGGATTGCGAGGTATGGCATAACGGGCATCTAGGATTAAAAATCCGGGTGTTGACACAAAATGATAAGGCAAGCAGACAATGAGTATCTCAGCAATCTTCTTATTTACCATGGGAAAATGGTGCTTTTTTCCCTCTTTCCTCTTTTCATAAATCTTTTTTTCTTTTTCTCAATAGCTATCTCTCTCTTTTTTTATAAGAAGAATGCTTCATAGATATCATTATGGTTACGCTGCAGGTTTCCACCATGTCAGCATGGATGAGACCAGCGGCCCAGGCATTTCTCTAACACACATACATAACTCCATGGACTTACAAGCTCCCCTTTTATTTCACACCAACGACATCCGCAAACAAAAGAGCAAGGTATCAACTGGGTATATATTTACAAGTGTTTAAAGTGTTCCCCGTGATAGCACGGTTCTGCTAATCCCCAGCCTATAATTTGCAAGCATATAAATTTCATGGAGATTCACAATGGTTCAGGTTTATTAAGTGTAGGAAATAAAGTGTGCCATCAAGTTCGTGCGAGCTTTACTAACTAACTTTCTCATCACAAAAAAACATTTTATTCGGAAGAAAACAAGGCATATTGGATATGCATGGAAGTAGCAAATGAAGCTCATAGGTAGGTATGGTGGACACTTTGGCAATATTTGGTTTAAGGGAGTTGGAAACATGAGTAAAATACTAAGTGGAAGTGAAGGCTAGCAATAGTAAGGGAGCGACAGACAAGAGAGCAATAATGGCCATAATCATGCAGAGCGACAAAACATCATTGATCAAAGCATAAAGTGATACTACAAGTTGAAAACTAAAGGATCATAAAGGCTTATGGTGACTTGGATAGTCATAACATGGTGTGAGCATGTGCCAAGTCAACCCAAATAAAGCATCAAAGGCACATGATTCATCCAAGGCACATTAAGCAATCTCAATTGTTTATAACAAGTAATGCTAAAGCAAAGAATACTAAGCATAAAGCCAAAACAATATCAAGCATGGCATGACAAAGCATAGGCCACAGTCAAAAACAAGCTCTCTTTACCACTTAAGCATGAGCTTACCTACTCTTTTCCAAACCAAACCAAACTATTTGAACACCAATGTATGAAAGTGGAGGTCCAACCAATTTATTCAGCAAACTAAGCAAACCAAGTGAACTAAAAATGAAAAAGAAGACGCTCCAAGAACAACACAACTGTGCATGAAACAATAAAAATGAAGTGGTCGGAAGAAACCTGAGATTTTTATTGATGAAGAAGGGGATGCCTTGGGCATCCCCAAGCTTCGACGCTTGTACTTCTTGGATATTTCTTGGGGTGACACGTGGCATCCCCAACCTTGAGCTTTAGTCCATCCTTCATCTCATTACTCATTCCTTCCATACACCTGAAATTTTTCCTTCATACAAAACTTCACACAATCTTTATTAGCAACATTAGTGCACTCAAGATAATAGGTCTTTAGGTTCAGTTACAACACCAATAACACTTCCATTAAAACACAAGCTACTGTAGCACTTCCCTCAAAAATCTCAATTCCCCAAAAGAACTCAAAAAGGAACCAACAAGAAGCAAATGCAAATAATGGCAGAAATCTGTCAAAACAGACCAGCAGGTAAAGACAAATTTTTTCGAAGACCTTCTGTTGCTCAAATAAAAAAGTGTTGAACTAACGAAAGTTAGGTAACAATCTAGGGCAGAAGCACAAACATTCACGCCTCAAAAGGACTTACTGAGATTTTACACGAATTTTTAAGGTGAAGCACAGAAATCTGTTTCGGAACACCAACTCTCCCAATCATTACTTCTCTCTCATTAGAGGTTACTCTTGGCACAAAATGCAAATAAAAAGGATAAGGAGCGGTTATTACTGAAGTAATAACTTCCAAGACTTATCTAAAACTTTTGGGTTATCTCCCAATAAGTACTTTTCTTTAACTCCTTTAAGTTAGGCATAAGCAAAAACAAAAAATGGATAGAATAGAACTAAGCGGAAATAATCATGGTGAAAACATTGTTTTGTTCAATGAAATCCATTTGTTAACAAGGTTGATCAGGTCTTGTTACCAAAAAAAATTCATATGAGACAAAACTTTGTATTCCACTAATGATTATGTTACCTCAACCTTGATAGCAATGGTCCCAATCATAATAGTTTCAAATTTTTCTCTCGGTATGGGACAATATATCTCTCCAAGTTGAATGCCCTCAACATGTTCAATTGAATTCAAACCATAAGTCTTTTCAATCTTCTTGGGGAAATAGACAGTATGTTCCTTATCATTAACATCGAAGGTCACCTTCCCTTGATTACAATTAATAACAGCTCCTGCAGTATTTAAGAAAAGGTCTCCCAAGAATAATAGACATATTATCATCTTCAGGCATGACAGTTTGAGAGGAAGCTCACATAAGAAATAAGAATTTAAGTAAAAGAGAGCATCAAGAAGCAAATTCAAAACACTTTTAAGTCTAACCCACTTCCTATGCATAGGAATCTTGTATGCAAATAAATTCACAAAGAACAAAGTGACAGGCATAGGAAGATAAAACAAGAGTAACTTCAAAACTTTCAGCACATAGAGAGGTGTTTCAATACCATGAAAACTTATACAACCATATTTTCCTCTCTC
Organism: Avena eriantha; assembly: GCA_910589775.1. Taxonomy (NCBI): domain Eukaryota; kingdom Viridiplantae; phylum Streptophyta; class Magnoliopsida; order Poales; family Poaceae; genus Avena; species Avena eriantha. The sequence goes on from OU342743.1 coordinate 87,017,296, forward strand.
ATAATAATTTTTAGTAGCCTCATGAATAAACTCAACAATATAACTATCACATAAAAAGCATGCTCTTCATGATCTACAAGCACTAGAGCTTTATTATAAACATTTTCAAAAGAATCCTCAGGAACATAACATTCATCCTCCTTTAGTAAGCATGGAGGACAATCAAATAATGTAAGGGATAAAGAGTTACTCTCATTAGAAGGTAGGCATGGGTAGCTAATCCATTCTTCCTCCTTTTGTTCATCACTCTCCTCCTCTTTTTCATCTAATGAGATTTCAGGTTCATCAATTTCTTCTTCCATAGGATCCTGCAAGGCATTAGTCTCTTCCATTTGGGGAAAGCATCTATTAATATATTCAAGAATATAGCCATTTTCATCCTTGTAATTATCAAAGCAAAATTTAAGTATACCATAAACCTCATATTTGTAAGGTGAATCATCAATATTTTCAAGCAAACTAGCAAGTTCAAAAGCACCCTTCCAAGCAATAAATTCTTCAATTTGTTCCGCATCATAAAAGTCATAAATTCCTTTAGTATAAGAAGATATGGTATCATTATCATTATAATCACATTGAAAAGGGAGGTGTTTATACCTCTTTCTGCAACAGGATTTATCACAACAATAAGTAACATTATAAGTAGAGCACACGTTTCTAGCAATGGTATACAATTTATCAATTTGTTCCCATAAGTGTTTCCCTTTTTGTGACAAGCGGTGTTCCTTATAATAATATTTTTGATCTTCCCAAAACCCACCTTGCCAATAAGATTCAGTTTCAAAGAAACCAACCATTGACAACAAGCATGATAAAGCAAGACAATAACAAACCAACGAAAATAACAACTAGAGTAGGAACTACCCCCTTTTTTGTATTTTTGATAAAGAAACAAGCAAACAAGGAGAAAATAAACTTAGCTTGAACAATAGTGATTCCAAGTGGACTTGATAAATAAAGCAATGCCCCCGGCAATGGTGCCAGAAAATAGTCTTGATGACCCACAAGTATAGGGGTGTTTCGTAGTATTTTCGAGGGAAGTGAAACCCAATTTATTGATTCGACACAAGGGGAGCCAAAGAATATTTATAAGCCTTCACAACTGAGTTGTCAATTCAGCTGCACCTGGAAACAATCTTGCTCACAGCAGTTTATCAGTAGCAACAGTTTTGTAGTAGGAATAGCAAAGTAGCAGCAGCAGTAAAGTAAAGACAGCAGTAACAATAGCAGTAAACAGTAGGATTCGACTGCGGTAGGCATAGGGATGGATGGACAGGCATTGCATGGACAAGAAAATTCACATAGCAATCAGAACTTAGGGCAATTGCAGATAAATAAGATAAAGCATCCAAGTACTAGATAATCCTAGGCATGTGTTCCATATATAGTCATACGTGCTCGCAATGAGAACTTGCACAACATCTTTTGTCCCGCCAGCCCGTTTGCAGCGGGGCCTCAAGGGAACTACTGGAAATTAAGGTACTCCTTTTAATAGAGCACCAGAGCAAAGCATTAACACTCCGTGAACACATGTGATCCTCACATCAAAACCATTCCCTCCGGTTATCCCGATTTCTGTCACTTCGGGGCCATTGGTTCGGGTGCCAGAACGGAGTTTCTGGTGCTATTTCGTGGAATCTGGTGGTGGTGGCAGAGCGTAACTCCTTCTGGAAAATGTCGACCCCCCGGAGTTTTTAGGTCAGAAGGCTTCTTACAGGCGAAGAGGGAGACCGAGGGGCAGCCTAGGGCGGCCAGGCCCAGCCCGTGCCTGGGGGGGTGTGGCCAGCCCCTGGCCCTCCTCCGTCTCGTATTCTGGGTCCGTGAGTCTTCCGGAAAAATAGGCACTTTGGCTTTTGTCCCGTCCAATTCCGAGAATATTCATTTTCTGACTTTCTTGGAACCAAAAACAGCAGAAAACAGACAGCTGGCGCTGTGGCTCTTGTTAATAGGTTAGTCCAATAAGTCATATGAAAAGTACTCCAAATTGTGGACAAAACACAAGAAAGTGGATAAAACCAAGCATGGAACATCAAAAATTATAGATATATTTGCAATGTATCAGCTGCCCAATGAACTAGTTGAATAAATGCTACTATGGATGTGGGTTTGTTTATATACCACACATGTATCAATGTTTCCGCTTGATACAGTTATAGCATGATATAAAACTAGTATGAACTTATGAGATATGATAATAAAACACCTTTATTATTTGCCTCTAGGGCATATCTCCTTCATCAAGGTGGTTCTTGGGAGATCGGAGTATAGGATAGATAGCCGCACTATCAAGATGGACTTTTGGTTGGGTAACTTGATCACATCGTCTTCGGGATCTCGATGGTTTGCATACGTTGAATCTCCCTGCCTTGTTGCTTCTTGGTGTTTCTCTATGTGAGGTTCTTAAGCTTGTTGCTAGCTCTTTAACAATCCCAATTTCATCAAAAATGGAATTCGTATGCATCTTCTATTATGTTTTCGAGTTTTGAGGTTTTATCGGTTCTTCAGCTAGGAAGGTTTCATACCTTTCCTGATTTGGTATTTTACCTCTTGCTCCTTTCTATTATTTCGAGTTTGGAGGTTTTACCATCTGTATTAGATAGATCTTGTTCTTGGCTTTTCAAGAAGCAAGCCCAAGTTTGCTTTAATCGGAGTTCGGACGCAAAAGTTATCACCGCTTTTGTCATCGTTGTTGTCTATCCGCAAAATTGGCAGGATCTCTGACCAGGCCGGCCCTGTCACCGAAATGATTGTCCATTGCCGGACCATTCTGGCCACCGCTGGAATTTTCCACTATATAGGGGTTCGATGGTGCGCCGAATGTTTCGGCTGCCGCCGGTTCATCCGGCTAGGTCTTCGGTCTGTCGAACCTGGTGCCGGTTATTCGCCTAGGATCCGGTTGGCCGGCCATGTCACTGATCCGTCCAGCGAGCATTCTGGTGCTGCCAGACTTATTGCCGGTTTTGGCGCAGAGTGTCCAAAGCGGCCAGATTTCCTTTCTCCTATAAAGAGGCTTTTTATGGGTTTCCTTTTGGGATTGGCCCTAGGGTCGCCCGATCTTCACGAATTTGAGGCGAGGAGTAAGGGAAAACCCAATGAACACGATGAACACAACTCTAATGTAAGGTAAAGATACAAATGCATGCAAACACACCCGATTCGATTTTCTCCCGCTCGAACAACCAATCCAATAGAATCCACAGTGAGAGACCTTGCGGTAGAATCACCAAAGGAGAGATCAACAAGCATATGATAGAATCCAAATCAAATAGAGAGTAGAAACCAAGTAGAATCCCAAGGGGGGGAGACCAATTACTACTAGAATCTTTGACAAGGAGAGACCAAACACTTGAGGAGGGTCTTGACGACTTGGAGAAGGACACCGACTCCAAGGCCTTGTACAACTCATATATTAACTATTGAGAGGGGTTCCCATCTAGGTTTAGGCACATGGCTTCATTTATCATCATCTCTCCCTAGATCTGAGCCACAAGGGGGCTAAGGGGTAGGTAAAAGGAATATTATCGGCATCAAACCCTAAATAGTGCATAGACTGGACGTTTCGTCAATAAGTTCGGCGAGGCCGGATTTGACACCGATTTGGTATCAGCAGCACTTGGTTGATATTGGCGGTAGCCAGAACGGTGTACTGGTAGCACTTTCGGCGGCTCGCCAATTTGGTTTGGCGAGCGCCGAATTGTTTCGATGGTGGGGTCGATAGCGCCGGAACTAGCATCGGAATCCTCCTTCTTTCGTCTTCTCTTCCATGCTTCTTTCCTGGGCATATTGGCTCCTTGGGCATCCTTGTTTCCTCCTCTCGGCATCATGGTCATGGGCCTGTTCATAGCATTGGCACTTGTCTCAAGTAGGATCCCATTCTCATGATAACCAAGGGAAGGTGAAATATGGAAGGAAGTCACCTTTGTAGGAATGTTTGGCATGACATGATGTGGACCAATAGTGATTTCCATGTGTTGGGCTGCATCATCCCCCCGCTTGAAAATGAGTCGTCCTCGACGAAGTTCCTTCATCATGAAAGGGGAGAGATGTACCCATGTTCTTGAGCTTGTATGTGGTTGGATCTCCGGTGTCATAGCCTTGTTCAAAGTTGTTGGAGAGCTTTAAGTTGATCTTGTCATCAAGTTGTAATCGGAGATCTTGTAGCGTGTTCCTTGGAGGTGGTGTTCTATATTGGGTACCTTGCAAAACCGACAACAAAGAGAGAGAGAGAGTTGTATGATGGATTGTTAGTATGGGTCACACTCAAATCACTCTTCTCACTTTTGGTGGCATGCGACGTGGCACTCATGATTTTTACACTCATTTGAGGCTTCTGGCACTCACTCACATGAAGGTGGTTCACTTTCTCACCACTCATCTCACAACGGTCCTTAGCTTATTGTATCTTGGGCAAAGACGTCATGTTGGAAGCAATAACATGGCTTGGTGATGTCTACACACTTCTATTCTTGTAGACAATTGTTGGTCCTCCAAATGCAGAGGTTTGTAGAACAGCAGCAAGTTTCCCTTAAGTGGATTACCCAAGGTTTATCGAACTCAGGGAGGAAGTGGTCAAAGGTGTCCCTCTCAAGCAACCCTGCAATCACGATACAAGAAGTCTCTTGTGTCCCCAACACACCCAATACACTTGTCAGGTGTATAGGTGCACTAGTTCGGCGAAGAGATAATGAAATACAAGTGGTATAGATAATTAGAAGTGGTAACGGTGCCAGAAAATAGCTTTGATGGCACGTGGTTGACGTGGGAAGAGACTAAAGGCAATCTGAAATAAAGATGGAAGCAAGCAAACATGTAATAGATCTAGTTGCAAACGGTGATTCAATGCTTAGAAACAAGTCCTAGGGATCATGATTTCACTAGTGAACACTCTCATATAAATATCTTCTCTTCATGATACTACTCTGAACTACTCTCCGGTTGGACACTCTAATCCATGGTAGGGCTATAACAACACTCCTCAAAGTTTGCTTTCCCCATCTAGATAACCCCACACTATCACCTTGAGTGCTAGATGGTTCCAACAAACACCACAAATTCATAGAGACATCCAACTCCAAATATAACTCATAACAAGTATTTGTAATCTCTAGCCTAAGTGTCACCATGGTGTGCACGCTATCACTTTCACACACATGGGGAGAGCCAGAGATCTATTAAAGCACTTGAGTAGCAAGGTAGATCTACTTGATTACAAAGCTCATAATCACAATATGATCATGCATAGAGAGAGATGAACACATAGCTACCGGTAGAACCCTTAGCCTCGAGGAAGAACTACTCCCTCATCATCATGGGAATCAGCAACGGCGATGGAGATGGTGATGGAGATCGATGGAGATGGCTCCGAGGGCACTTCCCCGTCCCGGCAGAGTGTTAGAATAGAGACTTTTTGTCCCCCGAATCTCCCCTTCGGTGGTGGCGGCACTGCGGAACTTTTCATGGCTAGAGGCTGGATTCTTTAGGGTTTTCTCCCCGGAGGCATCTTATAGGCGAAGGGGTGATGTCAGAGGGTGGACCAGGGGCCCACACCACCTGGTGGCACGGCCAGGGGGACCCGCGCCACCCTATGGTGTGGCCAGCCCCTGGCCCCTCTCCGTCTCGTCTTCTGGCTCCGTGAGTCTTCCGGTAAAATATCGACTTTGGCTTTTGGCCGGTCCAATTCCGAGAATATTTCTTTTCTGGTTTTCTAGAACCAAAAACAGCAGAAAACAGGCAACTGGCACTGTGGCATCTTGTTAATAGGTTAGTTCCAGAAAATGTATAAAAGTACCTCAAAATGTAGACAAAACATAAGATAGTTGATATAAAACAAGCATGGAACATCAAAAATTATAGATACGTTTGCGACGTATCAACATCCCCAAGCTTAACTCCTGCTCGTCCTCGAGTAGGTAAGTGATAAAAAGAAAGAATAATTTTTGAGGTGACATGCATCATCACAATCTTGATGAAGGCATTTATAAAACATTGATCGATGGGATCATAGTACTTTAACATAGCATAAAAGATATAGTTCTAATAATAAGACATAGCAACTATGTCATAACATGAAAAGGTACAAACAAAAGATTCATGAATAACAATGCTTTGCAAGATGTTTGTTTGTTTAACATAAAGAAAGCATAATAAGAATCGTATCCAGCTTGTCCCTCATAGTGTAGCAAAACATAAATGCATAGGACACCTTCAAAGTTCATAAGGGTGACTAGATACAAATAGTTTAAGAACAAGCAATATCAAAGTTATACATCAATCAACAAGTCTTGGGACAATGCACATTAAACTAAGAATGGCCACTATGCTCTCTTAATAGGTGCATAAAGATAGAAGATGGAGACTCAACATAAAAGTAAAAGAAAGGCCTTCATAGAAGGAAGCAGGGATTCAAGTCTCATAAAGAGCTTACAAAAATTATGGTACTTATTAGCTTTCAGCTCTCATTGCCCCTATCATAAGCATCTTGAAGTGATTAAGGTTAAAGTGAACAAACTATGGAGTATATGCTTGACAAAGTATAAGTTGGCCATCTCATGTCCCTTGAATACGAGGGCCGCTCCTCATGCTACTCAAGTTTAGTTACCGGTAAGTTCTTGTCATAGTAAGTACATGTGTATTATAGAGAACCGCCAATGGGGTACCCCTTGCCCGATGATATGGAAGAATACCCATATCAAAATGACAAGGCAAGAAGACAATGAGCATCTCAGCAATCTTCCTTTTTACCATGGGAAAATGGTGCTTTTTCTCTCTTTCCTCTTTTCTCATCTTTTTTTTCTTTTTTCTCAATCTCTATCTCTTTTTTTATAAGAAGAATGCTTCATAGATTGCTCATTATGGTTACGTTGTAGGTTTCCACCATGATTAGGCATGGATTAGACCAGCGGCCCAGTTGTTTCTCTAACACACATACATAAATCCATGGACTTACAAGCTCCCCTTTCATTTCACACCGATGACATCCATAAACAAAACAGCATGATATCAACTGGGTATAATGTACAAGTGCAATGTGGAAAGCGTTCCCCATGACAGCATGGTTCAGCTAATCCCCAACGTATAAGTGCAAGCATATACAACATAGATGACACAATGGTTCAAGTTTATTAGGGCTAGGAAAAGTAAAGTGTGCCATCAAGTTCGTGAGAGCTTTAATCACTAATTTTCACCTAACAAGTTTAATTCGGAAGGTAGATAAAAACATGAATATACTTGGAATAGCAAGCTAATAGGTAGGTATGGTGGACTCTTTGGAATAACTTGGTTTTATTTGGAGTTGGATGCATGAGTGGAACTCATACTTGGTATGGAGGTTAGCAAAAGACTCTGAGCGACCAACTAAGAGAGCAATAATGGCCATAATCATGCAAAGCGACAAAACATCATTAATTAAAGCATAAAGTGATATTACAAGTCAAAAACTAAATGATCATAGAGGCTATGGTGACTTGGTATAGTCTTAACATGGTGTGAGCATGCGCCAAGTCAACCCAAATAAAGCATCAAAGGAGAATACCACAATATTATGCTTTTATATGCTAAAACAATGCATGATTCTTTCAAGGCACATTAAGCAATCTCAATTGTTTATAACAAGTCATGCTACAACAATAATCACTAAGCATAAAGTCAAAGCAATATCAAGCGTGACATGGTAAAGTATAAGACACAGTCAAAAATAAGCTCCTTTTATACCACTTATAAGCATGAACGTTCCTACTCTTTTCGAACACCAATCGAAAAATAAAGCTAAACAGAACAATAAGAGTGAAAACTAGAGTGTTTTAGGCAATGAATAACCAGGTGTGTCTCTCCCCAAAAGAAGTGTGTTGGGATCTAACCAACTTATTTAAGCAAACCAAACAAAATAAAACTAAGAACAAAGACGCTCCAAGAACAACACAACAGTGCATGAAACAATAAAAACAAAGTGTTTAGAAGGACCTAAGATTTTTATTGATGAAGAAGGGGATGCCTTGGGCATCCCTAAGCTTTAACGCTTGTACCTCTTGAATATTTCTTAGGGTGACACGGGGTGGCATCCCCAAGCTTAAGCTTTTGTCCATTCTTCATCTCATTACATCATTCTTTCCCTACACCTGAAAATTTCCTTCATACAAAACTTCAGACAATCTTCATTAGCAACATTAGTGCATTCAAAAGATAATAAACCTTTGGGTTTTAGTTTTAAAACAGAAAAACTTTCATTAAAAACACAAGCTACTATAGCAATTCCCTCAAAAATCTCAATTCACCAAAAAGAACCCAAAAAGAAATCGATAAAGAGGCAAATGCAAATAACGGCAGAAATCTGTCAAAACAGACCAGCAGGTGAAAACCGATTTTTTGGAAGACCTTCTGTTGCTCAAATAGAAACGTGTTTAACTAATGAAAGTTACCTAACAATCTGGGGGATTTATTCAGAAAATTACAGCTCAATCCGACATACAGAGATTGTTCACGAATATTTACAGTGAACCACAAAAATCTGTTTCGGGACAACACTTCCCCAAATCTGACTTCTCTCTTATTAGAGGTTACTCTTGGCACAAAAATCAAATAAAAAGGATAAGGAGATTTTATTACAGAAGTAATAACTTCCAAGACTCAAGAAAACTATTGGGTTATCTGTTGGGTCTGCAGCATAGAAAACAAAAAATTTCCTACGATGTGAACTACACACCAAGATCTATCTACTAGGTACAAAGCAACGGGTGGACATACATCCAACGAGAACTTACCCTCGAAGACAACGAGTTTTGTTAACAAGTAGGAACTCGTGGTTGATGTAGTCGTACACTTGCCGATCTCAAGATCATGATGAAGTCCGAGCAGGTCCGGCTCCAGCACGTCCTTCAGATCCAGCTCCAGCACCACCAAGTCCAGCCCCGCAAAGCAGTGGTGCATCCGTGATCGCACACACGTCTGGTACCCCGACAACCTCCGTCCCTCGCTCCAGCAAAGCAGCGGAAGCAGCAACTCCTTTCTAGATAAAGCCACCGGGAACATGTATCTCGCTAATCCGAGATCATGGGGGAATAATACTAGAGGGGGAGAGAGATCCTTCACAAGGATGTGTGTGTGAGAAGTGAGGAGAGGGTGGCCTTTTATAGGAGGAGTGGGGGTGCCCCTCCTTCATGGCCGGTGCATGGAGGAGGTGTCTCTTCACCTCCTCCATTCATGTGGTGGTAACCCCTCCACATTAAAATGCCTCTTCACATTCCCTTTTAAAGTCTCCACTTTAAATGCATTAAATTTCTCCAAATTTAATGCTCTCTCATTTAATAAAACTCTTTTATTATTTTTATTCAGAATTTTGTTAATTACTTTAATTAACAAACATTCACATAAAACCCCCTGCAACATTTCAATATTACATGCAGAACCAATTTCAGCAATTTCACCCGAAACAGTTTCGGTGTCTATTGAAATAATTCCAGCGCTTTCTTAAATCTTTATCTGAAACATATTTGCTCCAAATGGTGTCGGTATCCCTTAAGTGTGTCACCCTACGGTTCGCGAATAATGCAGACATGATCGAGACCCCTCTCCGATCAATAATCAGCAGCGGGACCTGGAGATCCGTACTGACTCCTACACATTCAACGATGACTTCTGTGATCGTGAGAACCTTTAACGCTTGTAACTAAATCCCTTTGTCTCGCGATATATTACATGTCCGAGATTCGATCATCGGTATCTCCATACCTAGTTTGATCTCGTTACCGACATGCACTCTTTTATCGTTCTCGTGATATAACATTCTAGTGATCACATCACTTGCTTGCAAGCTATTTCAATGTGATATCACCGAGAGGGCCCAGAGTATATCTATCCGTCATCGAGATTGACAAATTCCACTCTTGATCCATGAGCCTCAACATAACACCTTCGTAGCACTGAACCCATCTTTATAGTCACCCTGTTACGGTGTGACGTTTGATGTTATCAAGATACTCTTCCGGTGTTAGCAATTAACATGATCTCATGGTCTAAGGATAAAGATTACTTCGTATGATGTTATAGCAATATAAACATAACGACTTTGATCGTAATGCTATACTTGGGATGAATGTTCATCACATCATTCCACCAATGTTGTGACCTCGTTATTAACAACATCCAATGTCCATGATCAGGAAACCTTGATCATCTTGTTAATCAACGAGCTAGTCTATAAGAGAGGCATAACTAGGAACCATTTTTGTTTATTAAACACACATGTATTGATGTTTACGATCAATACAATTATAGCATGTAAAATAAACATTTATCATAAACATGGAATAAGATAATAACCACTTTATTATTGCCTCTCGGGCGTATTCCCTTTAGTCTCCCACTTGCACTAGAGTCAATAATCTAGTTTGAAAAACTTTGCGTATTGAACACCTATGGCTTTCTGGTGTTGCATATACGCGATTGCTAGTGGTTAACATAATCTTCGGATCTGACAGTTTCAGGTCCGTGTGTATTTGCATGTCTTTGCGTCTCTACGCATCACTCATTCTCAAATGAGATGGCATTGTATAAATTTGGTCCTTTGGTGAGACCTTTAGTTCGATCGGCTCAAAATATGTTGATATTATTATCACACAATATATCTTCATAGTATTAGCCCACTTTGAACCACACCTTGTTTGATAACAAACTACTTAACACAAATGCCATCCTTTGCTGCTACTATAGCAGTTATATACTTAGCCTTTTGTTGTAGTATCTGTGACAATGTCTCAACTTTGGAACTCATCCAAATCCATCATGGAACATCCTTTCCATTACATTGTGCCACCCATAGTCTAAATTGAGATAAATTTAATTTGTATCTTGTGACAAAATTAGTATCAATGTAACACTTTACAATGAACTACCTTTAACTATTTGTCACTTATACATGATATATTCTTAGTTCTTCCAAAGCTCATAAGAATATCTTTACTATTGTCCAATGATCATCTTATGAATCACTCTGGTATATGCTCATAACATTTAGAGCATAGGACATTCTGGATATATACATATCATGGTATAATCGATCAAAATCTTCATGTGATTTTACTCACCAGGTGTTGAAACACTTGAATCTTGATACAATTCTTTCCATTCTGCAAGAACCTTTCTTGTTGTTTCCATATTGAACCCTTTCAATATCTCATATATGTATGTCTGGCACAACCATATTTGCGCCTTAATCTATCCATATAGATATTGATGCCAAATATTCCGGGTTTGCCCAAGTCTTTCATCGAAATCTTATTTTAATGAAATTCTTAACTTGTGTCAATACAAGATACATCATTTCCAATCAACAATATGTCCTCTACATAATGTATTAGAAATATGTCTCAGCGCTCCCACTTAATTTCTTGCAAATGCAAGCATCTTCATCATCTCCGATGAATTTAAACTCTTTTAACAGTTTCATCATGGTGAAGATTCCAACTCTGCTATGCTTAATTCAACTATTGAAGTTTGCATGTCCTTTTAGCACCCTTTGAATTAACAAAACCCTTCGGACCATGTCATGTACACGTCTTAGGTAACCGTTCTATTAGAAGAACATTGTTTTGTTTATTCAACTACCATATACCAAATTATATGTAGTGGTTGCTACATTAATCCGTCAAGACTATATATCGCTATGAAAGATCAAATCTTGTTCCATGAGCCTCAACATAACACCTTCGTAGCACTGAACCCATCTTTATAGTCACCCTGTTACGGTGTGACGTTTGATGTTATCAAGATACTCTTCCGGTGTTAGCAATTAACATGATCTCATGGTCTAAGCATAAAGATTACTTCGTATGATGTTATAGCAATATAAACATAATGACTTTGATCGTAATGCTATACTTCGGATGAATGTTCATCACATCATTCCACCAATGTTGTGACCTCGTTATTAACAACATCTAATGCCCATGATTAGGAAACCTTGATCATCTTGTTAATCAACGAGCTAGTCTATAAGAGAGGCATAACTAGGAACCCTTTTTGTTTATTAAACACACATGTATTGACGTTTCCGATCAATACAATTATAGCATGTAAAATAAACATTTATCATAAACATGGAATAAGATAATAACCACTTTATTATTGCCTCTCGGGCATATTCCCTTCATTATTTCCCAAGAAGTACTTTTCTTTAATACCTTTAAGTTAGGCATGATAGTTTGAGAAGATGCTCACATAAGAAATATGAATTGAAGTAAAAGAGAGCATCAAGAAGCAAATTCAAAGCACATTTAAGTCTACGCCACTTCCTATGAAAAATAATCTTGTAAAAAACAAGTCATGAAAGCACAAAGCAACAAGCATAGGAAAGCAAAACAAGTGCAACTTCAAGACTTTGAACATAAAGAGGGGAAACTTAATAATGTTGAGATACATAAGACCATGTTTCCCTCTCTCATAATAACTTTCAGTAGCAACACGAATAAAATTAACAATATAACTATCGCATAAAACATTCTTATCATGAGCCACATGCATATAATAATTATTACTCTCCACATAAGCATAGTCATTCTTATTAATTGTAGTGGGAGTAAATTCAACAAAATAATTATCATTATTATTCTCATCACCATAATCATCAAATATAGGAGGCATATTGCAGTCATATTTAATTTCCTCCTCAATAGTAGGTGGACTTAAAATATGATATTCATCATTGTAATCATCATATATTGGAGGTTTGGTATCATCATAAGCGATAGAATAGCTATCTTCCAAAGCTGGGGAACTAAAAATATCATTTTCACAAAAACTAGCTTCCCCAATCTTAGACTTTTCCATAGCATTAGCAATAATGGTGTCCAAAGAATTCATACAAACACAATTGCTATTAGCATGCAAATAAAGTTCCATAGGTTTTTTAATTTTCTCTTCAAACACTTCATGTCCTAACTCAAGATAAATACTATAAAGCTCTCTAATTTTGTTGTTGTTTTTTATTAAGCCTAACTAGTGAAAACAAGAAAAAAAAAGACAAAATTGCAGAATCTAAAGGAAATAACTTCGAGCACTCACACCGGAAGATGTGAGTACCTTTTACCTGACCTCCCTGGCAACGGTGCCAGAAAATAGCTTGATGTCTATGCACTTCTATTCTTGTAGACAGTTGCTGGGCCTCCAAGTGCAGAGGTTTGTAGAACAGTGATGGCCCAAAATATATCGAGCTCGTTGGGGAACCCCAAGAGGAAGGTATGATGAGCGCAACAGCAAGTTTTCGCTCAGTTATGAAACCAAGGTTATCAAACCAGTAGGAGCAAGGAAACACCTCCAAGGTGTTGTTTCCAACTTGGAATCCTGCATAACACAACCATAGAACTTTGCCCCCAACTTACAGTGAGGTTGTCAATCTCACCGGTTTTGCTGAAAACAAAGGATTAAACGTATTGTGTGGAAGAAAGTAAAAGCTTGCAGAAAGTAAATAGAAAGCAGTAAACAGTTGTAGATTGATGATAAAAGAAAGGACCGGGGTCCATAGTTCACTAGTGGTGGTTCTCCTTAAGATAGATGACATGTTGGGTGAAAAAATTACAGCGGGGCAATTGACAAACATCGAGAAAGCATACAAGCATATACTAATAATCTTGACTCCTTTGAGATTTGATTGGGCATTACAACATTATACATAGACCGTAATCCAACTGCATCTATGACCAATAATCCACCTTCAGGTTATCATCCGAACCCCCTCCAGTATTAAGTTGCAAGCAACAGATAATTACATTACGCATTGCGTGTAAAGTAAACAATACGATTGTTCTATGAACAAATGATTGATGTTTTCTCCCAAGTAGCAAAAACACATCTAGTACCTTACAGATTTCTGTCACTTCCCCAGATTACTAGAGGCATGAACCCACTATGGAGCATAAATACTAACTCTTGGACTTGCTAGCATCTACTTGGCCAAGATAGCTACTAACAACGGAAAACATGCAAGATCACAAATAACAAAGACATGATAGAATCAATAATCAATCTGAAATAGCATCTCAATATCCATCGGATCCCCGCAAACACAACATGTATGATTACAAATAGGTGATCTTGATCATGAACGGAGCTCACAAGATCTAAACATGATAGCACAAAGGAGAAGAACCAACCATCTAGCTACTACATGGACCCGTAGTCCAAGGATGAACTACTCACGCATCACACCAGAGGCTTGCATGGTGACGAAGAAGGCCTCCAGGGTGAATTCCCCCCTCCGGCAGGGTGCCGGGAAGAGCTTCAGATCCCTCCTGATCTAGGGATGGAGATGATGGCAACTACAGACTCTTTCGTGGAATTTTGATCGGGTCCTTAGGGTTTCTGTATCGGAGGCATCTTATAGGCGAAAGGGGAGGCCGAGGGGGTGCCCTAGGAGGCCACATCACCCCCTGGCGTGGGCTAGGCCTGGCCGCGCGGCCAGGTGGTGTGGCGGCCCTCTGGCCCCTCTCCGTCTCGTATTCTGGCTCTGTGTCCCCCTCGGTAAAAAACTGACTTTGGCTTTTGTCCCATCCAATTCCGAGAATATTTATTTTCTAACTTTCCTGGAACCAAAAACAGCAGAAATCAGGCAACTGACACTATGGCATCTTGTTAATAGGTTAGTCCAAGAAAGTGTATAAAAAGTACTCCAAAGTGTGGACAAAACATAAGAAAGTAGATAAAAACCAAGCATGGAACATAAAAATTATGGATACGTTAGCAACGTATCAATATCCCCAAGCTTAACTCATGCTCATCCTCGAGTAGGTAAGTGACAAAAAGAAAAAATAATTTTTACGGTGACATGCACCATCATAAACTTGATCACAGTATTTGTAAACATACTGATAGCTGGGATCATAGTACTTCAACATATCATGAAAGATAAAGTTCTAACAATAAGAAAAAGCAACTATGTTGCAACATGAAAAGGAAAAAACAAAAGATTCATGAATAACAATGTTTTGCAAGACGTTTGTTTGTTTCACATAAAGAAAACATAGCATAGTGGCATTCAGCTTGTCCATCATGGAGTAGCAAACATAAATGCATAGGACACCTTCAAAGTTCATAAGAGTGACTAGATACAAATAGTTTAAGAACAAGCAATATCAAAGTTATGCATCAATCAACAAGTCTTGGGACAATGCACATAGAACTAAGAACGGCCACTATGCTCTCAAAGTAGGTGCATAAAGATAGAAGGTGGAGACTGATGACCCACAAGTATAGGGGGTGTACCGCAGTTTTTTGAGGGAAGTGAAACCCAATTTATTGATTCGACACAAGGGGAGCCAAAGAATATTTATAAGCCTTAACAACTGAGTTGTCAATTCAGCTGCACCTGGAAAAAATCTTGCTCGCAGCAGTTTATCAGTAGCAACTGTTTTGTAATAGGAGTAGTAAAGCAACAGCAGTAGTAAAGCAAAGATAGCAGTAACAATAGCAGTAAATAGTGGGATTCGAGTGCGGTAGGCATAGGCATGGATGGACGGGCGTTGCATGGACAAGACAATTCACATAGCAATCAGAACATAGGGCAATTGCAGATAAATAAGATAAAGCATCCAAGTACTAGATAATCCTAGGCATGTGTTCCATATATAGCCATACGTGCTCGCAATGAGAACTTGCACAACATCTTTTGTCATGCCTGCCCGTTTGCAGCGGGGCCTCAAGGGAACTACTGGCAATTAAGGTGCTCCTTTTAATAGAGCACCGGAGCAAAGCATTAACACTCCGTGAACACATGTGATCCTCACATCAAAGCCATTCCCTCCGGTTATCCCGATTTCTGTCACTTCGGGGCCATTGGTTCCGGACAACAACGTGTGTATACAACTTGTAGATAAGACCAAGAACAATACTATCATAATGAATCAATAACATGTTCAGATCTGAAATCATGGCACTCGGGCCCTACTGACAAGCATTAAGCACAACAAGTCGTAACAAAGTCAAAAAGCACTAATAAAAGATACTAGGCACCATGCCCTAACAATCTGATGCCATTACATGAACGATCTCATCCAATCCCTACCATCCCCATAGCCTACATCGGGGGATTACTCACTCATAGATTGGGGAAACATGGATGGTCGATGGAGAAGCGATGGTGATGATGATGGCGATGATCTCCTCCATTTCCCCGTCCCGGCAGGGTGCCAGAACGGAGTTTCTGGTGCTGTTTCGTGGAATCTGGTGGTGGCGGTGGAATGGAACTCCTTGAAAAATGTCGACCCCCCAGAGTTTTTAGGTTAGAAGGCTTCTTATAGGCGAAGAGGTAGACCAAGGGGGTGCCTGGGGGGCCCACACCACCCCTGGCGCGGCCTGGCCTGGCTCGTGCCACTAGGTGGTGTGGCCACCCCCTGGCTCTTCTCCGTCTCGTATTCTGGCTCCAGGAGTCTTCTGGTGAAATAGGATTTTTGGCTTCTATCCCGTCCAATTCCGAGAATATTCATTTTTTGACTTTCTTGGAACCAAAAACAGCAGAAAACAGGCAGCTGGCACTATGGCTCTTGTTAATAGGTTAGTCCAAGAAATCATATGAAAAGTACTCCAAAGTGTGGACAAAACACAAGAAAGTAGATAAAACCAAGCATGGAACACCAAAAATTATAGATACATTTGCAATGTATCAACATCCCCAAGCTTAACTCCTGCTCGTCCTCGAGTAGGTAAGTGATAAACAGAAAGAATAATTTTGAGGTGACGTGCACCATCAAAGACTTGATCAAAGTATTTGTAAAACATTCAAAGCTGGGATCATAGTATTTCAATCATAACATGGAAGACAAAGTACTAGCAATAAGACATAGCAACTATGTTGCAACATGAAAAGGCATAAACAAAAGATTCATGAATAACAATGCTTTCCAAGACGTTTGTTTGTTTCACATAAAGAAAACATAGCATAGTAGTATTCGGCTTGTCCCTCATAGAGTAGCAAATATAAATGCATAGGACACCTTCAAAGTTTACAAGAGTGACTAGATACAAATAGTTTAAAACAAGCAATATCAAGGTATGCATCAATCAACAAGGCTTGGGACAATGCACACAGAACTAAGAATGGCCACTATGCTCTCAAGAAAGTGCTCAAAGCATGTGTGGAGACTCAACAAGGAAATGAACAGGTTTTGAAAAGTTTGAAAGGCTTCCAAATGCTGAAAGTATGGTACTTGTTAGCTTTGAGCTCTCATTGCCCCTATCATAAGCATCTTTAAATGGTTAAGGTTAAAGTCACACAACTAAGAGGATATGCTTGACAAGTTATAAATCGAAGTATCATGCCCCTTACTTACGAAGACCGATCCTCATGCTACTCAACTTCAGTCACAAGTAAGCTCTTATCATTGTAAGTATATACGTATCATAGAGAACCGCCAACGGGGTACCCCTTGCACATGACACGGGAGCTGTCCCATAATCAAAATAACAAGGCAAGCAGACAATGAGCATCTCAGCGATCTTTTTATTTACTATGTGCATAGATTTTTATTGAGGATGCTTCATAGAATGCTCATTATGGTTATGCTGCAAGTTTCCAACCTGATTAGGCATGGCTTAGGCTAGCGGCCCAGGCGTTTCTCTAACATACATACAAACTCCATGATCTTACAAGTTCCACTTTTATTTCACACCACCGGGATCCATAAGCAAAAGAACATGATATCAACTAGGTACAAAGTACCAATGAAGTGTTGAAAGCGGTCTCCATGATACATGGTTTTGCTAACTTCAACTCATAAAGCACAAGCATATACGCAACAAAGAAGGACACAATGGTTCAGGTTTATTAAGTGCAAGAAAATAAAGTGTGCCATCAAGTTCGTGAGAGCTTTACTAACTAACTTTCGCATAACAAGCAAACATTTTATTTGGAAGAAAACAAGGCATATTGAATATGCACGCAAGTAGCAAATGATGCTAATAGGTAGGTATGTGATGACCCACAAGTATAGGGGGTGTATCGTAGTATTTTCGATAAGTAAGAGTGTCGAACCCAACGAGGAGCAGAAGGTGCTGGCTAGTGGTAAGGATCAGGAATTCTCTACAAATACTTAGCAAACGGATTTTTAGGGGTTTTCGATAAAACAAGTAAACAAAGTACGAGTAAATAAAATATTGTAAGAATGAATGCAGCAAGTGGCCCAATCCTTTATGCAGCAAAGGACAAGCCGGTTGTAATTCTATAGATGACCAAACATTCTCGAGGACACATGGGAAGACTGTCAAGTGCTTTCGCTTCATATAGTCGATTAATCTTCTCTAGCTTGCTAAGTGTTGTGTGGGTGAACCTGTGCTAATGTACCGCCCCATCCAAGACTAAATACATACTTGTGATTATACCCCTTGGAAACATCCGTAAGTACAAGAAAGTAATTAAGGTAGAAACCTAACCATAGCTTTAAACTCTAAGACCCTTACGTCCCTTGTGCAATGGTTTCCTAACGAGGGTTCAGGTTTCTGTCACTCCGGCAACCCCTACGATTAGTAGACAAATACACAATGCATTCCCCTAGGCCCTTATAGGTGAAGTGTCATGTAGTTGACGTTCACATGACACCACTAGAAGAAGTACACCACAACTTAAATAACAATCTATTGAATCTTTCTCAACGCAACTCCACTACTAACAACAAGACTTCTCCCATGTCCTCAAGAACAAAACGAACTACTCACAAGACATCATATGGATCATGATCAGATATGGAATAATGATGTATAACAATCTGAACATAAACAATAATTCAATGGTTCACTCAATAGCATCAACTACAAAGAGTAATCAACACCGGGAAAGTTTCCCCTATGAACTATGCAAGATTCAACTCAATTGTTACAGCAATATGGAGATGGTGATGAAGGTGCTGATGGTGATGATGGTGGTGATGATGATCCCGATGAACTCCATCTTGATGGTGGTGTTGATGGCGACGATCTCCCCTCTCCGGGAAGGAATTCCCTCGGCAGAAATCTGTCTGCCGGGGAGATCTTTCTCTCTCGGTGTTTTCCACCCCGCAGAGGCGGCGGTATCTTTCTATGGTCGCTCCCAGAGTATTAGGGTTTCGTGGGGATGATATACGCCAGAGGAGAGAGGCTGGAGTGGGCCAGGGCGGCCACACCACTCCCAGGCGCGGCCTAGGCCTGCCCGCGCCATTGCGTGGTGTGGGCCCCCTGTGGCCCACCTCCACTCCATCTTCTGGCATCCTGAGTCTTCTGGAAAAATAGAATTTTCCATATATTTTCTCGGATTTTCTGATCTTCGCGAATTTTGCCTCTAAACAACACCTTTTCCATCAGAATCCTGACTGCAGCGGTCCATGCTCCAAAAGTCATCAACAATGCAAAAATAGATGAAATAACATAAGTATCACCTCTCAATATGAACTATATCAATGAATAATAGTGAATTAAGATATAGAATAGTGATGCAAAATGGACGTATCAACTCCCCCAAGCTTAGACTTCGCTTGTCCCCAAGCGAAACTGAGCTCAATAAACATGACCTCAGGTTTATGGAGTGAAGAGTCGATAAAAGAATACGGACAAGAAGCATCACATTCATCAAATACATAGATCATAATAGAAGACAACTCACTATTATATAACTCAACTTGCCATGAGTAAAGGAAACACAATAAAGATACATAAAGTGAATCAGAATTGGTAATGGCAAACTTAGCTCTTGGTCGAAGAATAGTTGATAATTTGCTGGAGTTCACAAATAGCTGGTTTTTCAATGAAAGCTTTCAAAGTATTAAACATCAAGATAAGAGCAACGTGCAAAACAAGGAACATAAGAAACATGAACGCATAAATCATCATATGAATGAATGAAACACATCAACTCAAAATACTTGCTGAGATAGAAGGGGGTAGGTTTACTGACTCAACTATAAAGTAAAAGAAAGGCCCTTCAAAGAGGGGAAGCAGGGATTGCAAGTCTCATAAAGAGCTCCCAAAATTATGATACTTACTAGCTTTCAGCTCTCATTGCCCCTATCATAGGCATCTTTAGGTGATTAAGGTGAAAGTGAGGTCCAATCTGAGTTATATGCTTGACAGACTATAAACTGAAAATCCCAAGTCCCTTGAGGTCGAGGGCCGCTCCTCATGCTACTCAACTTTAGTTACCGGTAAGTTCTTGTCATCATAAGTATGTGCGTATCATTGAGAACCACCAACGGGGTACCCCTTGCCCGATGATACGGAAGAATCCCCATATCAAAATGACAAAGCAAGCAGACAATGAGTATCTCAGCAATCTTCTTATTTACCATGGGAAAATGGTGCTTTTTTCTCTCTTTCCTCTTTCCATAGTATCTTCTTTTTTTCTTTTTCTCAATAGCTATCTCGCTCTTTTTTTATATGAAGAATGCTTCCTAGATATCATTATGGTTACGCTGCAGGTTTCCACCATGTCAGCATGGATTAGACCAGCGGCCCAGGCGTTTCTCTAACACACATACATAACTCCATGGACTTACAAGCTCCCCTTTTATTTCACACTGACGACATCCGCAAACAAAAGAGCAAGGTATCAGCTGGGCATATATTTACCAGTGTTGAATGCGTTCCCCGTGATAGCACGGTTCTGCTAATCCCCAGCCTATAATTTGCAAGCATATAACTTTCATGGAGAGTTCACAATGGTTCAGGTTTATTAAGTGCGGAAAATAAAGTGTGCCATCAAGTTCGTGAGAGCTTTAATCACTAATTTTTCACATAACAAGTTTAATTTGGGAGGTAGACAAAAAAAGAATTTACTTGGAATAGCAATAATGCTACTAGATAGGTATGGTGGACACAAATGGCAAAGGTTTTGGTTTAAAGGAGGTGGATGCACGAGAAGAATACCCTCTCAGTACAGGTTTTTGGCTAGGAAGGCTGGGTAGCAAGTACAAGAGTTTAAGGAAACAACCAAAAATACAAATGATAAAAACAAACATGCAATCTTCCTTGGAAGCACAAAAGATCTTAACTAGCGAATACTAGACTTATGAGCAAATCAAGAAAGAAAGATGATGAAATTATTTTTTCTCTAGAGTACTTCTATCTTTTTCTTTTCAACTCTCAAAAAGGTGTTGCTACTGACCGAGCCAGGTTTGCTACAACCAACTAAATTAACTCAATGATCCCAAAGTGATACCAATACTAACAACAAGATCAATCATATAACCACAAATTGAAAACTAACATAAGCTATGCAAAAGAGTGAATGATAGAACTTCTCATTAATATTCCATAACGGCAACTCACACCAAGGGATACAAATCTAACGAGAGAGGGGACACTTCCATAATGTAAACCATACTACATAATAACTCCTCCATTCATGATATGACTCTACTAATAAGGTAAAAAGATAGAAGATAGTGATGTGATACCGCGGCACTCCCCCAAGCTTGGAACAAACCAAGGGAATGCCAAACCTGATGATGAATTACTCCTTCGGTGGTGGTGGTATCCTCTTGATGAGCTCTCTGATAAGTTTCCCCAAGTCCTCAATTTCGAAGGTGAGATTATGAATAAGCTCCGAGTTTTGCAAAATGCGGCTCATGATCATGTCGTGTTGAGAATTCTAGCTCTTGCTATTCTTTCCCCACTCTTCCTCCTTGAAGTCTTCTTTTCCTGCATGGCTAGAACGAGGCAAATCCCAATTGGAGGGTAATTTCTCCTTGGGCATATTCTGGTATTGATGAAGGATTCTTGATGTGTGAAGAAGTTGTCCGTGGTGCCAAGCAGTGACGCGGAGGCTTCCCTCCAGTTGACATCCGTGCAGTCCTTCTGATCCTGGCAGGGTTTGCCACCACTCCAATGCTTGCAACGGTAGTGCCGGTGTGCTTTGCCTCCTCTTCACCTTCACTCTTGATCTCCTTCTCCTTCCCGGGGTCTTGGAGGTCTTCCTCCATAGGTTCCTTCCCTTTATCCTTGGCGGACACCATTGTGCTTCTAAACCTTCAAAGAGTATGTCCTGGCAGAAACAGATCGAAACAAAAACACGACGAAATCACGATATACGAACCTCGGGTGATCCGGGGGGTTATATATTACGAAGTTTCATATCAAAAGGAAGGTACTGGGAGAAAACGAGTCAGAGGCGGAGTCCGGAGTGGCCTCACCACCTGGTGGCACGGCCAGGGGTGGGCCCGCACCATGGGGTGGTGTGAGCCACCCTGGCTCCGTTTCCGTCTCTTTTTCGCTTTGTAGCTTTCCTTATTGACTGAAAACTGCAAAAATATAGTTGGATTTTATTTTCACGGAACTTTTCTTACCAGAACTGTTACCTAGTTGGAAACGGACTCTGCAGGTCTCTGAATTTGGTATATAATGGATCCTTCCGGAGTCATCTCTTGAATAACATCAATATCTTCATCTTCATATACTTATTACTTGAGTCATAAAACCTTTCTCTTTCTTATTACACCATTATCTCCACTTCCTGGAAATTTCTTTCACACAAAACTTCACACAGTTCTTATTAGCAACATTAGTATAAGTGAAGTGATAAAACCTTTTGAGTTCAAATTCAACTGAAAACCATCAAAACAAAAGTTACTGTAGCAACTCCTTCCGAAAACTCAAAAATAATTCAAAAAGGAAATCGAATAAAGAAGCAAGTGCAAGATTGGCAAAATCTGTCAAAACAGACCAGCAGGTAAAGATTAATTTTTTCGAAAATCTTCTGTTGCTCAAATAAAAAAGTGCAAAACTAACGAAAGTTAAATAACAACCTGGGGCAGAAACACAAAAAATTACAGCTCAATCCGTCATACAGAGATCTCTCACGAATTTTTACGGTGAAGCACAAAAATCTGTTTCGGGACAGCAACTTCCCCAAATATTACTTCTCTCTCATTAGAGGTTGATCTTGACACAAAAACCAAACAAAACGGATAAGGACCGGTTATTACCGAAGTAATAACTTCCAAGACTCAAAGAAACAAAAACAAACTGAAAGCAAAAACAAACTGGGTTGCCTCCCATAAAGCTCTTTCTTTATAGCCATTAAGATGGGCATGATAATTTTGAAGAAGGTCTCATAGGGATATGAATTGAAGGGAAAGAGAGCATTAAGAAGCAAAAACACACACACATTTAAGTCTAACCCATTTCCTATGCAAGGGGATTTTGTAAACAAACAAGTTATTGAAACCAAAGGCAACTTGCATAAGAAGGCAAAAGAAGTGCAGCATAGAAACTTTCAGCATAAAACGAGAAAACTTGATATTATTGAGATACATAAGAACACTTTTCCCTCTCTCATAGTACCTTTCAGTATCATGCATAAACTTAACAATATAGCTATCACAAGGACCATCATAGCAATGATCACTTATTCTAACAGAAAACACAGGGATAGTAGCTCTCATAACACTACTTTGTGAAACAATATTAGAGGTATCCTTACAAAGGATAGGGTGTCCCTCTTTTTCATACTTAGTGACAAAGTCTTTCACATTTGCTATTATAGGTTCATCAACCATTTGTTTATCAGGTTCAACAGCTTTATTGATACTTTCATCTACCATACTAGCCATCATAGAATGTTCCTTTACCTTAACTGGGAAAGGCATTTTCTCAATATAAGGTTCAGGTAAAACATGATTAGCAGTATAAACGTCAGTATTTCTTGAAGGAATACTCTTAGCAACATCTTTATAAGGTTCATGATACTTATTCCACTTCTTTTTAGGCACTTCAATGTAGGAAGCAAAAGCCTTAAAATAAGAAGCAATAGCTTGAGAGTCTAGACCATAAGCATTTTTAATATTTTGAAAGTCATCAGTTCCCATAAAAGATTCAATGCATTCATAATCATAATTTATACCTGACTTTCTACCTTTTTCATTCTCCCAAGCTTCAGCATTGTCTTGAATACGGTCCAGAAGATCCCATTTAGCTTCTTCTTCCATGCGAGTGAATGATCCAGCACAAGAAGCATCCACTAAATCCTTGTCATGTAGAGGGAGCCTTGCATAAAAGTTGTTGATAATAATATTGTTGGGGAGCTCATGAATGGGACATTTGAGCATTAGTAACTTCAATCTCCCCCAAGCTTGAGTTGTACTCTCTCCGTCAAGAGGCCAAAAGTTGTATATTAGATTCCGATCTTTATGAATCTAACTAGGAGGATAAAACTTTGAATAAAAGATAGGCACTATTTCCTCCCATTCTAGAGCTTGACCATTCTTCAGCAGCTTATACCATTCCTCAGCTCTTCCTTTTAGTGATAATGAGAATAACTTCTTCTTAACTTGATCTGTAGTAATACCTGCACACTTGAACAACCCGCATAATTCGTGTATAAAGAGTAAATGATCACCGGGATGGACAGTTCCATCCCCAACATAGTAGTTATCCATTACACGATCACTAATTCTTGTAGGTATTTTGAAAACATCTTTCTCAGCAGGTGGTGGCTTATCTACTACCTTAGCAGTGGTAGTAGCATTACCAAATAAGAAACTCAGCGAATTATCCATAAAGAAAATCAAGCAACTAGCAGAAGTAAACAATACTCACAGTAGAAGTTTCCTTTACTAGTTCCACTTTCCAATAGCGCTTCACTCCCCGGCAACGGCGCCAGAAAATAGTCTTGATGACCCACAAGTATAGGGGGGTATCGCAGTATTTTCGATAAGTAAGAGTGTCGAACCCAACGAGGAGCAGAAGGTGCTGGCTAGTGGTAAGGATCAGGAATTCTCTACAAATACTTAGCAAACGGATTTTTAGGGGTTTTCGATAAAGCAAGTAAACAAAGTACGAGTAAATAAAAGGCAGTACGAATAAATGCAGCAAGTGGCCCAATCCTTTATGCAGCAAAGGACAAGCCGGTTGTATTTCTTAAGATGACCAAACGTTCTCGAGGACACATGGGAAGACAGTCAAGTGATTTCGCTTCATATAGTCGATTAATCTTCTTTAGTTTGCTAAGTGTTGTGTGGGTGAACCTGTGCTAATGTACCGCCCCATCCAAGACTAAATACATACTTGTGAATATACCCCTCGCAAACATCCGTAAGTACAAGAAAGTAATTAAGGTAGAAACCTAACCACAACTTTAAACTCTAAGACCCTTACATCCCTTGTGCAATGGTTTCCTAACGGGGGTTCAGGTTTCTGTCACTCCGGCAACCCCTACGATTAGTAGACAAATACACAATGCATTCCCCTAAGCCCTTATAGGTGAAGTGTCATGTAGTTGACGTTCACATGACACCACTAGAAGAAGTACACCACAACTTAAATAACAATCTATTGAATCTTTCTCAACGCAACTCCACTACTAACAACAAGACTTCTCCCATGTCCTCAAGAACAAAACGAACTACTCACAAGACATCATACGGATCATGATCAGAGATGGAATAATGATGTATAACAATCTGAACATAAACAATAATTCAATGGTTCACTCAATAGCATCAACTACAAAGAGTAATCAACACCGGGAAAGTTTCCCCTATGAACTATGCAAGATCCAACTCAATTGTTACAGCAATATGGAGATGGTGATGAAGGTGCTGATGGTGATGATGGTGGTGATGATGGTGATGATGATCCCGATGAAGTCCAGGTTGATGGTGGTGTTGATGGCGACGATCTGCCCTCTCCGGGAAGGAATTCCCCCGGCAGAAATCTGTCTGCCAGAGAGATCTTTCTCTCTCGGTGTTTTCCGCCCCGCAGAGGTGGCGAAATCTTTCTGTGGTCGCTCCCAGAGTCTTAGGGTTTCGTGGGGATGATATACGCCAGAGGAGAGAGGCTGGAGTGGGCCAGGACGGCCAAACCACTCCCAGGCGTGGCCTAGGCCTGCCCGCGCCATGGGGTGGTGTGGGCCCCCTGTGGCCCACCTCCACTCCATCTTCTGGCATCCTGAGTCTTCTGGAAAAATAGAATTTTCCATATATTTTCCCGGATTTTCTGATCTTCGCGAATTTTGCCTCCAAACAGCACCTTTTCCATCAGAATCCTGACTGCCGCGGTCCATGCTCCAAAAGTCATCAACCATGCAAAAACAGATGAAATAACATAAGTATCACCTCTTAATACAAACTATATCAATGAATAAGAGTGAATTAAGATATAGAATAGTGATGCAAAATGGACGTATCAGTATGGTGGACACTTTGGCAATATTTGGTTTAAGGGAGTTGGAAACATGAGTAAAGTACTCATTGAAAGTGAAGGCTAGCAATAGTAAGGGAGCAACAAACAAGAAAGCAATAATTTCCATAATCATGCAGAGCGACAAAACATCATTGATCAAAGCATAAAGTGATACTACAAGTTGAAAACTGAAGGATCATAAAGGCTTATGGTGACTTGGGAAAGTCATAACATGGTGTGAGCATGTGCCAAGTCAACCCAAATAAAGCATCAAAGGAGAATACCACTATACTATACTTTAATATGCTAAAACAACGCATGATTCATCCAAGGCACATTAAGCAATCTCAATTGTTTACAACGAGTCATGCTACAGCAAAGAATACTAAGCATCAAGCAAAAAAATATCAAGCATGGCATGACAAAGCATAGGCCATAGTCAAAAAAAAGCTCTCTTTACCACTTAAGCATGAACTTTCCTACTCTTTTCCAATCCAAACCAAACTATTTGAAAACCAATGCATGAAAGAGGGGGTCCAAACAATTTATTCAGCAAACTAAGAAAACAAAGCAAACGAGAAACCAAAACGAAAACGAAAAAGAAGACGCTCCAAGAACAACACAACTGTGCATGCAACAATAAAAATGAAGTGTTTGGAAGAAACCTAGGATTTTTATTGATGAAAAAGGAGATGCCTTGGGCATCCCCAAGCTTTGACGCTTGTACTTCTCGGATATTTCTTGGGGTGACACGCGTGGCATCCCCAAGCTTGAGCTTTAGTCCATCCTTCATCTCATTACTCATTCCTTCCATACACCTGAAATTTTTCCTTCATGCAAAACTTCACACAATCTTTATTAGCAACGTTAGTGCACTCAAGATAATAAGTCTTTGGGTTCAGTTCCAACATCAATAAACTTCCATTAAAACACAAGCTACTGTAGCACTTCCTTCAAAAAGCCCAATTCCCCAAAAGAACTCAAAAAGGAACCAACAAGAAGCAAATGCAAATAAAGGCATAAATCTGTCAAAACAGATCAGCAGGTAAAGACGAATTTTTTCGAAGACCTTTTGTTGCTCAAATCAAAAAGTGTTGAACTAATGAAACTTAGATAACAACCTGTGTCAAAAGCACAATAATTCACGCCTCAAAAAGATATTCAGAGATTTTACACGAATTTTTACGGTGAAGCACATAAATCTGTTTCAGGACAGCAACTTTCCCAATCATTACTTCTCTCTCATTAGAGGTTACTCTTGGCACAAAAAGCAAATAAAAATGATAAGGAGCGGTTATTACTGAAGTAATAACTTCTAAGACTCATATAAAACTTTTGGGTTATCTCCCAATAAGTACTTTTCTTTAACGCCTTTAAGTTAGGCATAAGGAAAAACTAAAATGGATAAAATAGAAGTAAGCGGAGATAATCATGGTGAAAAACATTGTTTTGTTCAATGAAATACTTTTGTTAACAAGGTTGATCAGGTCTTGCTACCAAAACAATTTCATATGAGACAAAATTTGTATTCCACTAATGATTATGTTACCTCAACCTTGATAGCAATGGTCCCAATCATAATAGTTTCAAATTTTTCTCTTGGTATGGGACAATATATTTCTCCAACTTAAATGCCCTCAACATGTTCAATTGAATTCAAACCATAAGTCCTTTCAATCTTCTTGGGGAAATAGACAGTATGTTCCTTGTCATTAACATTAAAGGTCACCTTCCCTTGATTACAATTAATAATAGCCCCTGTAGTATTAAGAAAAGGTCTCCCAAGAATAATAGACCTAATATCATCTTAAGGCATGATAGTTTGAGAGGATGCTCTCATAAGAAATATGAGTTGAAGTAAAAGAGAGCATCAAGAAGCAAATTCAAAACACATTTAAGTCTAACCCACTTCCTATGCATAGGAATCGTGTATGCAAATAAATTCACAAAGAACAAAGTGACAGGCATAGGAAGATAAAACAAGAGTAACTTCAAAACTTTCAACACATAGAGAGGTGTTTCAATACCATGAACACTTCTACAACCATATTTTCCTATCTCATAATAATTTTCAGTAGCCTCATGAATAAACTCAACAACATAACTATCGCATAAAGCATGCTTTTCATGATCTACAAGCACTAGAGCTTTATTATAAACATTTTCAAAAGGATCCTCAGGAACATAACATTCATCCTCCTTTAGTAAGCATGGGGGACAATCAAATAATGTAAGGGATAAATAGTTACTCTCATTAGAAGGTAGGCATGGGTAGCTAATCCATTCTTCCTCCTTTTGTTCATCACTCTCCTCCTCTTTTTCATCTAATGAGATTTCAGGTTCATCAATTTCTTCTTCCATAGGATCCTGCAAGGCATTAGTCTCTTCCATTTGTGGAAAGCATCTATTAATATATTCAAGAATATAGCCATTTTCTTCCTTGTAATTATCAAAGCAAAATTTAAGTATACCATAAACCTCATATTTATAAGGTGAATCATCAATATTTTTAAGCAAACTAGCAAGTTCAAATGCACCCTTCCAAGCAATAAATTCCTCAATTTGTTCCACATCATAAAAGTCATAATTTCCCTTAACATAAGAAGATATGGTAACATTATCATTATACTCACATTGAAAAGGGAGGTGTTTGTACCTCCTACAGCAACAAGATTTATCACAGCAATAAGTAACATTATAAGTAGACCACACGTTTCTAGCAATGGTATACAATTTATCAATTTGTTCCCATAAGTGTTTCCCTTTTTGTGACAAGCGGTGTTCCTTATAATAATATTATTGATCTTCCGTGAACCCACCTTGCCAATAAGATTCAGTTTCAAAGAAACCAACCATTACCAACAAGTATGATAAAGCAAGACAAAAACAGACCAACGAAAATAACAACTAGAGTAGGAACTACTTTTTTGTATTTTTGATAAAGAAACAAGCAAACAAGGCGAAAATAAACTTAGCTTGAACAATAGTGAATCCAAGTGAACTTGATAAATAAAGCTATGCTCCCCGGCAATGGTGCTAGAAAATAGTCTTGATGACCCACAAGTATAGGGGGTGTATCGCAGTATTTTCGAGGGAAGTGAAACCCAATTTATTGATTCGACACAAGGGGAGCCAAAGAATATTTATAAGCTTTAACAACTGAGTTGTCAATTCAGCTGCACCTGGAAAAAATCTTGCTCACATCAGTTTATCAGTAGCAACTGTTTTGTAATAGGAGTAGTAAAGCAACAGCAGTAGTAAAGCAAAGACAGCAGTAACAATAGTAGTAAACAGTGGGATTCGAGTGCGGTAGGCATAGGGATAGATGGACGGGTGTTCCATGGATAGGACAATTCACATAGCAATCAGAACATAGGGCAATTGCAGATAAATAAGATAAAGCATCCAAGTACTAGATAATCCTAGGCATGTGTTCCATATATAGTCATATGTGCTCGCAATGAGAACTTGCACAACATCTTTTGTCCTGCCAGCCCATTTGCAGCGGGGCCTCAAGGGAACTACTGGCAATTAAGGTGCTCCTTTTAATAGAGCACTGGAGGAAAGCATTAACACTCCATGAACACATGTGATCCTCACATCGAAGCCATTCCCTCTGGTTATCCTGATTTCTGTCACTTCGGGGCCATTGGTTCCGAACAACAACGTGTGTATACAACTTGCAGAAAAGACCAAAAACAATACTATCATAATGAATCAATAACATGTTCAGATCTGAAATCATGGCACTCGGGCCTAGTGACAAGCATTAAGCACAACAAGTCGCAACAAAGTCAAAAAGCACTAATAAAAGATACTAGGCACCATGCCCTAACAATCTGATGCCATTACATGAATGATCTCATCCAATCCCTACCATCCCCATAGCCTACAACAGGGGATTACTCACTCATAGATGGGGGAAACATGGATGGTCGATGGAGAGGCGATGGTGATGATGATGGCGATGATCTCCTCCAATTCCCTGTCCCGGCAGGGTGCCAGAACGGAGTTTCTGGGGCTGTTTCGTGGAATCTGGTGGTGGCGGCGGAGCAGAACTCCTTCTGGAAATACGTTGAACCACTCGCAGTTTTTTGGTCAGAAGGCTTCTTATAGGCGAAGAGGGAGACCGAGGGGGTGCCTGGGGGGCCCACACCACCACTGGCTCTTCTCTGTCTCGTATTCTGGCTCCGGGAGTCTTCATAGAAGGAAGTAGAGATTCAAGTTTCATAAAGAGCTTCCAAAAATTATTGTACTTATTAGCTTTCAGCTCTCATTGCCCCTATCATAAGCATATTTAGGTGATTAAGGTTAAAGTGACACAACTAAGAGGATATGCTTGACAAGTTATAAGCCGAAATCTCATGCCCCATAGTTACGAAGACCGAACCTCATGCTACTCAACTTCAGTCACAAGTAAGCTCTTGTCATTGTAAGTACATATGTATCATAGAGAACCGCCAACGGGGTACCCCTTGCACATGATACAGGAGCTATCCCATAACCAAAATGATAAGGCAAGTAGACAATGAGCATCTCAGCGATCTTTTTATTTGCTATTTGCATAGGTTTTTATTGAGGATGCTTCATAGCGTGCTCATTATGGTTATGCTGCATGTTTCCACCATGATTAGGCATGGCTTAGGCTAGCGGCCCAGGCATTTCTCTAACACACATACAAACTCCATGATCTTACAAGTTCCCCTTTTATTTCACACCGCTGGGATCCATAAGCAAAAGAACATGATATCAACGGGGTACAATGTACAAGTGCAATGTTGAAAGCGTTCCCCGTGATACATGGTTCTGCTAACTTCAACTTATAAAGTGCAAGCATATACGCAACAAAGATGGATGCAATGGTTCAGGTTTATTAAATGCAAGAAAGTAAAGTGTGCCATCAAGTTCGTGAGAACTTTAATCACTAATTTTCACATAACAAGTTTAATTCGGAAGGTAGACAAAAACATGAATACACTTGGAATAGAAAATGCTAATAGGCAGGTATGGTGGACTATTTGGAATAACTTGGTTTTCGGAGTTGGATGCATGAGTGGAACTCATACTTGGTTATGGAGGCTAGCAAAAGACTGGGAGCGACCAACTAAGAGAGCAATAATGGCCATAATCATGCAGAGCGACAAAACATCATTAATCAAAGCATAAAGTGATATTACAAGTTAAAAACTAAAGGATCATAAAGGCTATGTTGACTTGGGATAGTGATAACATGGTGTGAGCATGCGCCAAGTCAACCCAAATAAAGCATCAAAGGAGAATACCACAATACTATGCTTTAATATGCTAAAACAACACATGATTCTTCCAAGGCACATTAAGCAATCTCAATTGTTTATATCATGTCATGCTACAGCAAATATCACTAAGCATAAAGCCAAAACAATATCAAGCATGGCATGACAAAGCATGGGCCACAGTCAAAAACAAGCTCTCTTTACCACTTAAGCATGAACTTTCCTACTCTTTTTCCAATCCAAACCAAACTATTTGAAAACCAATGTATGAAAGAGGGGGTCCAACCAATTTATTCAGAAAACTAAGAAAACCAAGCAAAGGAAAACCAAAAACAAAAAATGAAGACGCTCCAAGAACAACACAACTGTGCATGAAACAATAAAAATGATGTGTTTGGAAGAAACCTGGGATTTTTATCGATGAAGAAGGGGATGCCTTGGGCATCCCCAAGCTTTGACGCTTGTACATCTTGGACATTTCTTGGGGTGACACGGGTGGCATCCCCAAGCTTGAGCTTTAGTCCATTCTTCATCTCATTACATCATTCTCTCCATACACCTGAAATTTTTCCTTCATACAAAACTTCACATAATCTTTATTAGCAACATTAGTGCACTCAAGATAATAAGTCTTTAGGTTAAGTTTCAACACCAATAAAACTTCCATTAAAACACAAGCTACTGAATCACTTCCCTCAAAAATCTCAATTCCCCAAAGAGAACTCAAAAATGAACCAACAAGAAGCAAATGCAAATAATGGCAGAAATCTGTCAAAACAGACCAGCAGGTAAAAAACCAATTTTTTCGAAGACCTTCTGTTGCTCAAATCTAAAAGTGTTTAACTAACGAAAGTTAGATAACAACCTGGGGCAGAAGCACAAAAATTCACGCCTCAAAACAACGTACAAAGATTTTACACAAATGTTTACGGTGAAGCACAAAAATCTTTTCGGGACAGCAACTTCCCAAGCATTACTTCTCTCTCATTAGAGGTTACTCTTGGCACAAAAAGTAAATAAAAAGGATAAGGAGCGATTATTACATAGGTAATAACTTCCAAGACTCATCTAAAACTTTTGGGTTATCTCCCAATAAGTACTTTGCTTTAACACCTTTAAGTTAGGCATAAGAAGCAAGAGAAAGAATCAAGTGTTCTCAAATGAAGAAGCATTAAGAGCAATACCAGAAATATCTTCAACAACGCAAGTTATCTCATACAAATAAGTTCTACAGGATCCTCTCTCAACGCTCTTGGTTTGACTATTTTTATCAAACGGGTTTTCGGTAACAATCCAATCAAGATTCTTTTCTATGGCTTCATGCATTGCTACAAGTTTAAAAGGTATTGGTATCTTAATTTCCTCCCCGTTAGGTTCGGTTTTGTTCATATTTTCTCGTGTAACAATAACATCTGCACATGAGCCTAGCGTATTAAAACAATCAAAGACTTTTCTAGCTTCCTTGGCAACATCATAGAATTCCTTAAGCTAACTTTCCAGAATAAAATCTCTCTTTTCAGGGTCCTCAATTTCTTTAAGTTTAAGAAACATTACTTGCATTAAGGGGTTAAGGTTAACAAACCTAGCTTCCAACATGTGAACTAAAGAAGTTGCAGCAATTTCACAGTTTGGAGCAAGTTCTGCAAGGGATCTATCCTCAATATCCTCATGTTTACTAACATGATTAAAGAATTCTTCAATATTATCTTTTCCAATTATAGAGCCACTACCTATTGAAAGGTCTTTCAGGGTGAATTTAGGGATCAACATGGTGAGCTAAGAAAAAGGTAACAACTATAGAAATACTTAATTTTTTGTGTTTTTAATAAAGAAAGCAAACTTGTAAAACTATTTTTGTGTGTTTTTGATAAAGAAACAAGCAAACAAAGCAAAAATAAACTAAGCAAAAAAAATAAAACAAAGTAAAGAGATTGGTTATGAGGGACTCCCCTTGTGAAGATGTCCTTGACTCCCCGGCAACAGCACCAGAAAAATAGCTTGATGGCCGAAAAATATATCGAGCTCGTTGGGGAACCCCAAGAGGAAGGTATGATGAGCACAGCAGCAAGTTTTCCCTCGGTTATGAAACCAAGGTTATCGAACCAGTAGGAACAAGGAAACACCTCCAAGGTGTTGTTGCCAACTTGGAATCCTGCACAACACAACCACAGAACTTTGCCCCAACTTAAAGTGAGGTTGTCAATCTCACCGGTTTTGCTAAAAACAAAGGATTAAACGTATTGTGTGGAAGAAAGTAAAAGCTTGCAGAAAGTAAACAGAAAGAAGTAAACAGTTGTAGATTGATGATAAAATAAAGGACCGGGGTCCATAGTTCACTAGTGGTGGTTCTCCTTAAGATAGATGACATGTTGGGTGAACAAATTACAGCGGGCCAATTGACAAACATTGAGAAAGCATACAAGCATATACTAATCATCTTGACTCCTTTGAGATTTGATTGGGCATTACAACATTATACATAGACCGTAATCCAACTACATCTATGACTAATAATCCACCTTCAGGTTATCATCCGAGCCCGCTCCAGTATTAAGTTGCAAGCAACAGATAATTGCATTACGCATTACGTGTAAAGTAAACAATACGATTGTTCTATGAACAAAGGATTGTTGTTTTCTCCCTAGTAGCAATATCACATCTAGTACCTTAGAGATTTCTGTCACTTCCCTAGATTACTAGAGGCATGAACCCACTATCGAGCATAAATACTAACTCTTGGAGTTGCTAGCATCTACTTGGACAAGATAGCTACTAACAACGGAAAGCATGCAAGATCACAAATAACAAAGACATGATAGAATCAATAATCAATCTGAAATAGCATCTCAATATCCATCGGATCCCCGCAAACACAACATGTATGATTACAAATAGATGATCTTGATCATGAACGGAGCTCACAAGATCTAAAAATGATAGAAAAAAGGAGAAGAACCAACCATCTAGCTACTACATGGACCCGTAGTCCAAGGATAAACTACTCACGCATCACACCGGAGGCTTGCATGGTGATGAAGAAGGCCTCCAGGGTGAATTCTCCCCTCCAGCAGGGTGCCGAGAAGAGCTTCATATCCCTCCCGGTCTAGGGATGGAGATGACGGCGGCTACAGACTCTTTCGTGCAATTTTGATCGGGTCCTTAGGGATTCTGTATCGGAGGCATCTTATAGGCGAAAGGGGAGGCCGAGGGGGTGCCCTAGGCGGCCACACCACCCCCTGGCACGGGCCAGGCCTTGCCGCGCGGCCAGGTGGTGTGGCGGCCCTCTGGCCCCTCTCCATCTCGTATTCTAGCTCCGTGTCCCCCTCGGTGAAAAACTGACTTTGGCTTTTGTCCCGTCCAATTCCGAGAATATTCATTTTTCTGACTTTCCTGGAACCAAAAACAGCAGAAAACAGGCAACTAGCACTATGGCATCTTGTTAATAGGTTAGTCCAAGAAAGTGTATAAAAGGTACTCCAAAGTGTGGACAAAACATAAGAAAGTAGATAAAAACCAAGCATGGAACATCAAAAATTATGGATACGTTAGCAACGTATCAAACATCAGCAAGTTTCCCTTAAGTGGATTACCCAAGGTTTATCGAACTTAGGGAGGAAGTGATCAAAGGTATCCCTCTCAAGCAACCCTGCAATCAAGATACAAGAAGTCTCTTATGTCCCCAACACACCCAATACACTTGTCAGGTGTATAGGTGCACTAGTTCGGCGAAGAGATACTGAAATACAAGTGGTATAGATAATTATAAGTGGTAACGGTGCCAGAAAATAGCTTTGATGGCGCGTGGTTGATGTGGGAAGAGACTAAAGGCAATCTGAAATAAAGATGGAAGCAAGCAAACATGTAACAGATCTAGTTGCAAACGGTGTTTCAATGCTTAGTAACAAGGCCTAGGAATCATACTTTCACTAGTGAACACTCTCATATAAATATCTTCTCTTCATGATACTACTCTGAACTACTCTTTGGTTGGACACTCTAATCCATGGTAGGGCTATAACAACACTCCTCAAAGTTCGCTTTCCCCGTCTAGATAACCCCACACAGTCACCTTGAGCGCTAGATGGTTCCAACAAACAGCACAATTTCATAGAGACATCCAACTCCAAATATAACTCATAACAAGTATTTGTAATCTCTAGCCTAAGTGCCACCATGGTGTGCACGCTATAACTTTCACACACGTGGGGAGAGCTAGAGATCTATTAAAGCACTTGAGTAGCAAGGTAGATCTACTTGATTAAAAAGCTCATGATCACAACATGATCATGCATAGAGAGAGAGATGAACACATAGCTACTAATAGAACCCTTAGCCTCGAGGAAGAACTACTCCCTCATCATCATGGGAATCAGCAATGGCGATGGAGATGATGACGCAGATCGATGGAGATGGCTCCGGGGGCACTTCCCTGTCCCGGCAGGGTGCCAGGACCGAGACTTTATATCCCCCGAATCTCCCCTTTGGTGGCAGCGGCGCTGCAGAACTTTTCGTGGCTAGAGGCTGGATTCTTTAGGGTTTTCTCCCCGAGGGCTTCTTATAGGCAAAGGGGCGATGTCAGAGGGTGGACCAGGGGCCCACACCACCTGGCGGCGTGACCAGGGGGACCCGCGCCACCCTATGGTGTGGACAACCCCTGGCCCCTCTCCGTCTCGTCTTCTAGCTCCGTGTGTCTTCTGGTAAAATATCGACTTTGGCTTTTGTCCGGTCCAATTCCGAGAATATTTCTTTTCTGGCTTTTCTAGAACCAAAAATAGCAAAAAACAGGCAACTGGCACTATGGCATCTTGTTAATAGGTTAGTTCCATAAAATGTATAAAAGTACCTCAAAATGTAGACAAAACATAAGATAGTTAATATAAAACAAGCATGGAACATCAAAAATTATAGATATGTTTGCAACGTATCAGTTGGCGTCATAGGTTGGAGCACAAACGTCTTATCATTCCACTTGAAGGAGTATTGATTGGTAGTACCATCATGTATGGCTCCTTTGTCGTATTGCCATGGTCTTCCAAGAAGCATGTGACACACGGTCATTGGCACGACATCACACTCTATGGTGTCTTCATAGGAGCCAATCTTGAAGGAGACGTTGACTTTGTGTTTGATCTTGAGGGTTCCATTG
The DNA here is from genome assembly GCA_910589775.1 of Avena eriantha. Classification (NCBI taxonomy): domain Eukaryota; kingdom Viridiplantae; phylum Streptophyta; class Magnoliopsida; order Poales; family Poaceae; genus Avena; species Avena eriantha. Next base: position 87,053,821 of record OU342743.1, read on the forward strand.
TCATCAAGCCATTTGACATGATATGGATGAGGGTGCTCCATGTATGGCAACTTGAGTTTCTGACAGAGTTTGGTGCTCGCAAGGTTATGATGACTTCCTCCATCGATGATTACCTTTATGGACTTGGCATCAATTCTGGCTCGTGTTTGGAAAATGTTGAGGCGTTGGTCCTTGATGCATGTAAAATGCATACATGAACTTTGTAGTTTGTTAACATGTTTTCCCACATATTTGCATCATATATAATGTTATATCCATGTTTTATATTCATTTTCGGGATTTACCAATGATCCCCTTTATTTTGGCTATAACCCGGCATGGCAGAAAAACCCTGTTTTCAATGTTTTTGATGTTTCAGGACCTATACGAAGTCAAATGGACCTGAACTTTTGGGAATGCCAATATTTATCCACGAGAATCTTCTGGAGCACGAGAACCTCACCTAGAGGGTCAGGAGGCCCATAAGAGACTGGGTGGCACGCCTAGCCCAGGTGGGCGCGCCACCTATGCTCTTTTCTTCCTCGGCCGTCCGATCACCGTGATTCTTTCACCCACGGAGTTCTCTTGACCTAAAACCCCCTATATAAGGATTCCTTGGGGAGTCGTCGAAAGAGAAGCGACCAGAGACGAAAACACCACCAAACAGAGTCAAATCCATCGAAGATTGGAGGGGGAACTCCATCGGAGCCATCTCCGGGGGATATCCACCCTCTCTAACATCTCCAGCATCATCACCATGATGAAGAGGGAGTAGTCCACCTCCGGGCTATGGGTTTGTGGCAGTAGCTTGATCTATTTCTCTCTTGTTCTTCATAGATCTAGTACCATATGAGCTGCCCTACATGATTATGGTCATATTTGTAAATTCCTATGTGGTGGATCTTTTGTTCTATGATTTGATATTTGAGATTGGAATCTATTTTGTGTAAGATGTGTTGATAGATGAATATCATGTACCCCCGTTCTTAATTGCTTGTTTTGATCCAACTTGTATGCAAGAACTTGTATGGGGAGAAGTGAGTATTAGATGGAGTAGCATGGTGGTAGTGATTGAATTGTGACAAACAATATTCAAGATCTACTTTGGTTTTTACCTGTCCTTTGCTGCCTTACTAGGGATAAAGTGAAATCGCGTGCTATAGTTATGTGGCATCCCGCTAAAACCACTACTAGAAAATCGCTGTGTTTTTGTGCATTGCATCATCATGACCGCGTGCTCATGTCATCATACCACATTGCATTTGAGCATCGTCATCATCTTGCATGGTTTGTTTAAAAACTATTTTCGAAAAGTCTGGTTTTGTTTTCTAAACGCCCCATCTTTATTAAAATACAAACTCCGGATTATTTTGTTTCATCTACAAATGGTTTTCAAAAGCCCGTTTTAAACAAATAATATTTATCTTATTTTATTGGGACGCCGCCCACCAGGCCCGAAAGCCCGACCGGCCACCTCCAAACCCTAAATCTAATCTACCTAGACCTAACCCTAAGCCAACCCTAGGTCTACCCAAACCCACCCAGCCGCTAGCCGCACACACACACACACAGACGCGATGCACCCTCCTCCACCACACCACACCAGCACGCGCGAGCCACCCACCTCATCGCCACCCTGGCCCCACCACCGACCAAACCCACCTGCGCGCCCATCCCTAGGTCCCCGTCCACCCCATCCCCACACCGCGCGTGGGCGCATGCCGCCCGCACCTGGCTGCTACATGCCAACGCTAGCCCGCTCCTCACCCGGCCCCACCAACCACCGTTGGTCCCACTACGTCCGCCTCCCCCCGCACGATCCCCGCTCACCAACCACGCGTCCAACCCACGTCCCCGACCCCACCACTCGACCCCGCTCGCCTCGCTCCCCTCTCGTGCCCCGAATCCCCCACCTACCCCCGCTCGCCCGGATCCCCGCGCGTCCTCCTCCTTGCCTTGCCCAGCGACCCCGCACTCCTCTACGGGCAAGCTCCGGCCGCCACCTCTGCTTGCCTCTCCCGCTCGCCCTGCCTCACCTCGCCATCCCACGGAGCCTCTCCAGGCCACTCCGTCCTTGCCTCAGATCGTCGTCGGCCGCTATGCCTCGCCGTCCCTTTCTACATGAGTTCTCTAGCTCGAGCAAGGACGTGTCCGCCTCGCCGGTTTTCCTCTCTGCGCCGCCTTGGAACCTAGAACCCCATCGCGAGCTACCTTCTGTCGCTGGTGCGCCCGCCGCCGCTGCCCTCTCTGTCGGGCCCCACGCTCGCCGCCGGTCGCGAGTACATCATCTGCCCGGTCTTGCCTGCAAGCCCCTACACCGTCCGCCCCGGTCAACCTCGCCGTTCGCCTCTCGCGTGACCCTGAGCTCGCCCGCACCTTCCTCCTTGGACGCCGTCGTCCCTTGCGAGCCGCCCTCTGCGGATCTACCGTCGCCAGCAACCACCACAGCACGCGTGTCTCCGCAGCGTCGCCGGCCGCTGTGTCCGCTTCGTCTCTACGGTCCTTCTCCCCCAGCATCGCCGTCCGAGCAAGCTCACTGCCAGGACCTCGTCGCCATGGCCGCCTCCACCACGACGCTACTCACGGGCCAGTCCCTGCCCCATGTGCCAGCCTTCTCCTTGTGTCCTGGCGCCCTCGATGCCCGTCCCTGGTCACCTGAGCGTCTTCTGCCGCGGAAGGTGCTGCCGCCGTGAACCCTGCTGCTAGGAGCTCCTCCTCTAATTGTTGTTTTGTTCCTACGATGATGTTTGTGCTTGTGGTTCCTATTGCTTCACCTGACGCGGCCCTGATCGATGTATTGGTGTGGTTTGATGGTGACAGTGTAGTCACTGCAAGGATGGTTGGTTCACCCTAGGCACATGTGTCGCAAAGGATCGTCACAGGAACAACCCCGATGTCTAGTTCTCCGTGGTGCCAAAGAGGTACCGAGAACTGCTACAAGACGCCAAGTTCTTCCCGGAGCCCGAAACTGAAGACCCGTACCCGAAGATCTGAAGACCAAACCCTGAAGCTCTGACCCCGCACACCGAACCCCGACACCGGCTTCATGATCTCCTTCGCGGACGCCAAGACCCCGTTCCCGGAGGTGAAGACCGATCCCGCCGAGACCGGACCCAAACCCCTTCAAGCACCAAGATCGCCGATAACCGATGTGTGAACCCTATCCGAGACCCCTATTTTTATAATATGACATATATACTTGTTGCATATGAATTACTCATACTCGCATGCATATTGTGTGGTTTGGGGGGCATTATGCTAATTCACTGCATGATTAAATATGGAGTCTATATGTGGAATATTGTTGTCTTATTATGGACTCCATTTAAATTGCGTAGCGAACCGATGCCAGGTTTTGCCCTGTTAATACAACATTTAAATTGCGGGGTAGTTAAACAACTTGAACCATCTAATTAATTGTCGGGACCCCGGTTCCGCTTAATACTGCCTAATTGCACCGCATCTGCATCATATCATAATCATGCCGGATCTTCTGCCGTAGTATTAAATATTGCATCCAGTGTTTCTTCTAGTGTTTGCTTCTTCCCGGATTAGGTCGATGAGTTGATGCGAGTATCGACAAGTTCTCTAGATATGATCCTTCGGCAGTGTTTCCCAGGCGAGCCTTATCCCCCTTTCTACCTATTTTGCATTTATAGTCTTTGTTTCCTCCGGTTGACCTATTGTTATCCGTGTCGTGATGCTTTAGTTTCCGTGCACCAGTTATATCCCGTGCAGCCTTTATATTGCCATGGACACCTCCTAATACCTGTTGTTTGGTAGATAGCTGGCCTTGCGAGTCATAGTTGCTTGCTCAGGTGCGATCTCGTGTTGTCGAGTACCACAGTTGTTGGAATGCTGGCAGATGTTTATGGTGGAGATGATCATGACTTTAAATACAACTATTAAAATGCTAGATATAACTAATGCAGAGGCATCGGTGGGCAATAGATGTTATTTGGTTCTTCCACGCTCACTTGTGTCCCATAGGACCTCGAGTACTTGATACCTGTTCCTTGACTATTCGCACTATCCACATCCGGGAGACCCTATGGGATCCCCCTAAGCCAGAGCTTGATTCATTTCTATTTCTTGGGGCCACACACTAGTTTGGGGTTTTATTACTATCATGTACTTATGCCATGCTTACTGATTTATTTACGATTGTTCGTGGAGCACCTGTACTATTTTTGAACGTGGAATGTTTTCGCGGTATCGACAAGCCCAGTCACACTTTCAGGTTCCCAGTCGTTTACAGCCATTTTCACAAACCCTGGGTCCGTTCCGGAGCCGGCCAACTTCGTTGCGGGTAGCTTAGTGGGGTGCCCCCCTGAAATATTTCTGAATCCTATGATCGCTTTGTCGTGAATGCCTCGTTGGGTTTTGAGTTGGTTTTTCCGAGGTTGATCGAGTGTGTGTTGCTATTTGTGCACCCCTGCAAGGTAAAACTTTCTGAAAGCCGTGTATGTGGTTATGGATGACTTGGAGCACAGTATCTCGATCATAGACAAGCATAACTAAAGTAGTGCTATAAACTTGACTTAATATATGACTAGTAATCAGCTCAATTATAATAGAATGGATATTAAAAATGCCAACAACTGGTGGATCTTGGTCGTATCGTGTTCTGATATACCTGCCTAGTAAGTATTACAACTCCAATGGAATGTGGTAAAAGTGCCAACAACTGATGGGTTTTGGGATTCCTCGGGACAATTATATCTGACTAGTAAATGTTCCAACCACAACGGAATGTTAACTAAAACTGCCCACTACTTCTGCTATCAGGATGACTCATGCTATCTATATCTGATTAGTAATTGCTATAACTATAACGGAATGAGTAAAATTGCCAACTGTGTGAGTTCCTTGGTCTGACTTCCTCATTTGGTCTCGAGGGGGGGGAAATACCAGGATGGGTTTGTTTGGTGTTAGCTTCAGGTTGGATCCGAATAGGTCTTTCTTACCCCTCTCTAATAACCGCCAGTTGTCTCGAGTCTCTATAGGTTGTTTAGTGCCGATGCGCTACCGCTCCAGCCACCATACCTGTGTAGGTGAGGACCGCCGAATTCTAGCCTCGCCGTGTACTGGCCTCAGTACTGACGCTCCTGTTTTTCCTTTGCCCTTTGTCGGCACCCCTTTTGGTTTAGCAGGTTTGAGATCGACGTCGCTCGCAGGGTTACCCTTCCGGCTTGGCCTGGGCAGGGTTATGGACGCCATTGGTTATTCGTCAGGGCTCTTAGCCCCATTTGCATCTTGTCCGTAGTCAGACGCTCTATCGTTTTCAAGGTGATTTGGATCTTTGTATTTTATATCTATATTCTTGACTCATGGAGTCGTTGTTGTATATATATGTTCTGTGGGTCCCATCGAGGACTGTTGTGTAATGGTATTACTTCGTTTTCCACCCGCACGAAAGTGCCTGGTGGGCGTCCTTGAATCGTTTCTATGCGGGTTTGGCGGAAAGGGCTAAAACTTGCATAGGGCCGATTCGAGGGTGTTACAGAGTGGTATCAGAGCTCAGTAGTTGCGATACCCCACAAGTCTAGCCTGTAGGATAACCTAGCTAACGGTCGATATAGAGTGTCAAAACTATTTTTTGCAAAATCGGTTGGATAGATATGATTAGGTCTGATTTTACTCCTTACCCCTCTGTTGTTCTCCTCTTACCTCTACGTGTTTTGAATCTACTCTCTTATCTTATCTCCGAGTCTATGAATTCTTGTGGTTGGGTTTCCGTCGTACCTTCAGGGTTTCGCTTCCTCCTTTTGTAACGGTGCTTCTACATCCGTTCTTCGTGCTATCTGAGGAATCCTTCATCTGTTGTACTCCTCTTTATTCCTTCTTGTGCCTTCCGGTGTCTTCCAACACGACGACCTCCTCTACATCAGATCTGATGAATCCCTGCAGCACTCCTTTGTTTTCGAACCTCGATTGTCGAGATCTTCAGTCTAATTCCGAGGGTTGGTTGCATAATTCTCCGATTGTGTGCAGAGTAATGGTTTGAGTGCGTGATGGACTGATCACCATTCGACTACTCTTATCATTCGCTTTTGTATATTGAATCGGTGGATCCAGCAATTTTACTCCGTCCACGGAAGCTAGAGGTGGCTTTATATGTTGATACCTCTACCTTTGCCCTTTGTTTCCGGAGTGTTCTCTCGACGATCATGGACAACGACCGCTTGTTAGTGGTGTCGCGAGGATCTACCCGAAGCGTGAAGATTCAGATCGCCGACCTTCTTCCTAGTACCACGAGGCGGATCTCGAGGGCGAGATCCATTGTTAGTGGTGTCGAATTGTGGCATCCCGCTAAAACCACTACTAGAAAATCACTGTGTTTTTGTGCATTGCATCATCATGACCGCATGCTCATGTCATCATGCCACATTGCATTTGAGCATCATCATCATCTTGCATGGTTTGTTTAAAAACTATTTTCAAAAAGTCTGGTTTTGTTTTCTAAACGCCCCATCTTTATTCAAATACAAAACCCGGTTCTCCGGATTATTTTGTTTCTTCTACAAACGGTTTTCAAAAGCCCGTTTTAAACAAATAATATTTATCTTATTTTATTTGGAGGCAGCCCACCAGGCCCGAAAGCCCGACCGGCCACCTCCAAACCCTAAATCTAATCTGCCTAGACCTAACCCTAAGCCAACCCTAGCTCTACCCAAACCCACCCCGCCGCCAGCCGCACACACACACAGACGCGCTGCACCCTCCCTCCACCACACTAGCACGCGCGAGCCACCCACCTCATCGCCACCATGGCCCCACCACCGACCAAACCCACCTGCCCTCCACCTGCGCGCCCAACCACAGATCCCCGTCCACCCCACCCCAACACCGCGCGCGCGTGCTGCCTGCACCTGGCCAGTACACGCCAATGCCAGCCCGCTCCTCACCCGGCCCCACCAACCACCGTCGGTCCCACCACATCCGCCTCCCCCCGCACGATCCCTGCTCACCAACCACGCGTCCAACCCGCGTCCCTGGCCCCACCACTCGACCCCGCTCGTCCCGCTCCCCTCTCGTGCCCCGAATCCCCCACCTACCCCCGCTCGCCTGGATCCCCGTGCGTCCTCCTCGTTCTCGCCTCGCCCAGCGACCCCGCACTCCTCTACGGGCAAGCTACGGCCGCCACCTCTGCTTGCCTCTCCCGCTCGCCCTGCCTCACCTCGCCGTCCCACGGAGCCTCTCCAGGCTGCTCTGTCCTTGCCTCGGATCGTCGCCGGCCGCTATGCCTCGCCGTCCCTTTCTACACGAGTTCTCTAGCTCGAGAAAGGACGTGTCCGCCTCGCCAGTTTTTTTCTCTGTGCCGCCTTGGAACCTAGAACCCCATCGCGAGCCGCCTTTTGTCGCAGGCGCGCCCGCCGCCGCTGCCTCTCCGTCGGGCCCCACGCTCGCCGCCGGTCGCCAGTACATCATCCACCCGGTCTTGCCTGCAAGCCCCTACACCGGCCGCCCTGGTCAACCTTGCCGTTCGCCCCTCGCGTGACCCCGAGCTCGCCCGCACCTTCCTCCTTGGACGCCGTCGTCCCCTGCGAGCCCCCCTCCGCGGCTCTACCGTCGCGAGCAACCGCCACGGCACGCGCGTCTCCGCAGCGTCGCCGGCCGCTGTGTCCGCGTCGTCTCTACGGTCCTTCTCCCTCAGCATCGCCGTCCGAGCAAGCTCACCGCCAGGACCCCGTCGCCATGGCCGCCTCCACCACGGCGATACTCACGGGTCAGTCCCTGCCCCATGTGCCAGCATTCTCCTTGTGTCTTGGCGCCCTCAATGCCCGTCCCTGGTCACCTGAGCGTCTTCTGCCACGGAAGGTGCTGCCGCCGTGAACCCTGCTGCTAGGAGCTCCTCCTCTAATTGTTGTTTTGTTCCTACGATGATGTTTGTGCTTGTGGTTCCTGTTGCTTCACCTGACGCGGCCCTGATCGATGTATTGGTGTGGTTTGATGGTGACAGTGTAGTCACTGCAAGGATGGTTGGTTCACCCTAGGCACATGTGTCGCAAAGGATCGTCACAGGAACAACCCCGATGTCTAGTTCCCCGTGGTGCCAAAGAGGTACCCCAAAATCTACCGGCACCGGTACCGAGAACTGCTACAAGGATGCCAAGTTCTTCCCGGAGCCCGAAACCGAAGACCCGTACCCGAAGATCCGAAGACCAAACCCTGAAGCTCCGTCCCCGAAGACCGAACCCCGACACCGGCTTCATGATCTCCTTCGCGGACGCCAAGACCCCGTTCCCGGAGGTGAAGACCGATCCCGCCGAGACCGAACCCGAACCCCTTCAAGCACCAAGATCACCGATAACCGATGTGTGAACCCTATCCGAGACCCCTATTTTTATAATATGACATATATACTTGTTGCATATGAATTACTCATACTCGCATGCATATTGTGTGGTTTGGGGGGCATTATGCCGATTCACTTCATGATTAAATACGGAGTCTATATGTGGAATATTGTTGTCTTATTACGGACTCCATTTAAATTGCGTAGCGAATCGATGCCAAGTTTTGCCCTGTTAATACAACATTTAAATTGCGGGGTAGTTAAACAACTCGAACCATCTAATTAATTGTCGGGACCCCGGTTCCGCTTAATACTGCCTAATTGCACCGCATCTGCATCATATCATAATCATGCCGGATCTTCTGCCATAGTATTAAATATTGCATCCGGTGTTTCTTCTAGTGTTTGCTTCTTCGCGGATTAGGCCGATGAGTTGATGCGAGTATCGACAAGTTCCCCAGATATGATCCTTCGGCAGTGTTTCCCAGGCGAGCCTTCTCCCCCTTTCTACCTATTTTGCATTTATAGTCTTTATTTCCTCCTGTTGATCTATTGCTATCCGTGTCGTGATGCTTTAGTTTCCGTGCACCAGTTATATCCCGTGCAGCCTTTATATTGCCATGGACACCTCCTAATACCTGTTGTTTGGTAGATAGCTAGCCTTGCGAGTCGTAGTTGCTTGCTCAGGTGCGATCTCGTGTTGTCGAGTACCACAGTTGTTGGAATGCTGGCAGATGTTTATGGTGGAGATGATCATGACTTTAAATACAACTATTAAGATGCTAGATATAACTAATGCAGAGGCATCGGTGGGCAATAGATGTTATTTGGTTCTTCCACGCTCACTTGTGTCCCGTAGGACCGCGAGTACTTGATACATGTTCCTTGACTATTCGCACTATCCACATCCGGGATACCCTATGGGATCCCCCTGAGCTAGAGCTTGATTCATTTCTATTTCTTGCGGCCACAAACTAGTTTGGGGTTTTATTACTATCATGTACTTATACCATGCTTACTGCTTTATTTACGATTGTGCGTGGAGCACCTATACTGTTTTGGAACATGGAATGTTTTCGTGGTATCGACAAGCCCAGTCACACTTTCGGGTTCCTAGTCGTTTACAGCCATTGTCACAAACCCTGGGTCTGTTCCGGAGCCGGCCAACTTCGTTGCGGGTAGCTTAGTGGGGTGGCCCCCTGAAATATTTCTGAATCCTGTGATCGCTTTGTCGTGAATGCCTCGTTGGGTTTTGAGTTGGTTTTTCCGAGGTTGATCGAGTGTGTGTTGCTATTTGTGCACCCCTGCAGGGTAAAACTTTCTGAAAGCCGTGTCCGCGGTTATGGACGACTTGGAGCATAGTATCTCCATCATAGACAAGCATAACTAAAGTAGTGCTATAAACTTGCCTTAATATATGACTAGTAATCATCTCAATTATAACGGAATGGATATTAAAAATGCCAACAACTGGTGGATCTTGGTCGTATCGTGTTCTGATATACCTGCCTAGTAAGTATTACAACTCCAATGGAATGTGGTAAAAGTGCCAACAACTACTGGGTTTTGGGATTCCTCGGGACAATTATATCTGACTAGTAAATGTTCCAGCACAACGGAATGTTAACTAAAACTTCCCACTACTTCTGCTATCAGGATGACTCATGATATCTATATCTGATTAGTAATTGCTGCAACTATAACGGAATGAGTAAAATTGCCAACTGTGTGAGTTCCTTGGTCTGACTTCCTCGTTTGGTCTCGAGGGGGGGGAATACCAGGATGGGTTTGTTTGGTGTTAGCTTCAGGTTGGATCCGAATAGGTCTTTCTTACCCCTCTCTGATAACCACCAGTTGTCTCGAGTCTCTATAGGTTGTTTAGTGCCGCTGCGCTGCCGGTCCATCCCACCATACCTGTGTAGGCGAGGACCGCCGAATTCTAGCCTCGCCGTGTACTAGCCTCAGTACTGATGCTCCTCTTTTTCCTTTGCCCTTTGTCGGCACCCATTTTGTTTTAGCAGGTTTGGGATCGACGTCGTTAGCAGGGTTACCCTTCCGGCTTGACCTAGGCAGGGTTATGGACGCCATTGGTTATTCGTCGGGGTTCTTAGCCCCATTTGCATCTTGTCCGTAGTCAGGCGCTCTATCGTTTTCAAGGAGATTTGGATCTTTGTATTGTATATCTGTATTCTTGACTCATGGAGTCGTTGTTGTATATATATGTTCTGTGGGTCCCATCGAGGACTGTTGTGTAATGGTATTACTTCGTTTTCCACCCGCACGAAAGTGTCTGGTGGGCGTCCTTGAATCATTTCTATGCGGGTTTGGCGGAAAGGGCTAAAACTTGCATAGGGCCGATTCGAGGGTGTTACAAGTTATCATGTGATAGTGTGATAATCTTGTTAGATCAAGGTAGCATTTTTGTATTTCAAACATCATGTTATATTACTTAAAGCTATACTCTAATTTGTTCTTAATTCAAGATTGCATGGAGTTTCCCTTTCTTGAGGAGTATAAGAGAGATGTATTTAATCTCCATGTTAGAACATGATGCCCATATTGATTTCTTATCAAACACATATAGAATTTCCATGAAAATTTATCATTGATGAATTGTTTTATGATCACTGCAACTTCAAAAGCGAGTAGACAAGTGAACCCATGGACCCTGGCCCGATTTTAATCATAATAAACATCTTTCCATTGCATCTACTATCTTATATATTTTTTGTAATTTATTATTTCAAAAATACAAAAAATACTTTCTCTACTTGCAATCACTCATAAAACCCTAAAACAACTCTACTATCTTCCGTATCATCTAGTTTGCATTACTTTACTTTATTTACTATTTTTATTTGAGTTTACATTATATTTTATTTTATATTACTAATACAAAATGTTGTGCTTGACAACCACTTGGTGGAGTTGGGGACACAAGACAAATTATTTTACTTTACAGGTTGCTTGAAGAGGAGAAGACAAAAAATCTTCCATACCTAATTCCTGAGAGTTCAATATAAACCCTCGAGTCACCCTTGTGGGGAAAGAAGCTTGCTATAACACTCTACACTTGGAGTCCCAATGAAAAGTGGCCACGATTGTTGCCATCAGTCCTCTCTTGGAATGGAGTGCGTTATCAAGACTTGCGCTATGACGAGTGACGGACTTGGGATCATGTTCACATAGAAATGTGTCATCATCGTGCATTGTGGCATCCTTTGCAATATCGTCTTGAGTCAAAGCTTCGTATTATTCTTCACTCACAGAGTAGGTTGTGCCATGTTCATCCGTTAGCATAACTCTTGTCCTGATGCACTCATAGGGCTTATGGCCTTTTCCTCCACACTTGTAGCAAATGACTTGGCTATCTATTGTTGTGTTGGAGGAGGATGCCATTGGGGGATTTGTTTTTTTGGACGAGCTTGGTGTTTGGTTTGTTGGCTTGGAGGAGGCATTCGCATTGATGGAAGCGAAGTAGGCCCTTTGCTTATCATAAGCATTCTCCATTTGCAAGTGGCGTTCGGCTTTGGTGGCATGGTGTAGTACATCCACAAGAGTCTTGTAAGGTTGGAAATCGACTATTTTCCGTATTGGGTGGTTTAGACCATTGAGGAACCTTGCCATTGTTTGCTCCTCGAGCTCTTTCACGTCGTCTCTCATCATAATCATCTCCATTGCCTTGTAGAACTCTTCAATTGTGTTGGTGTCTTGCTTCAAGTTTTGTAGCTTGTCGAAGAGGTCTTGTCTATAGTGCTCGGGGACAAACCTTGCATACATCACTTGCTTCATATCCATCCAAGTACTAACCGGTGGTTCATCTAGCTTCTCACTATGGCTTTAGTATTCTTCCCATCAAACATTGACATAGTCCTCAAACTCAAGGGATGCCATTGAAACTTTCTTCTCTTCAGAATAGTTGTGGACTCGGAAGATCTTGTCAACTTTGAGTTCCCGTTCAAGGTATGCATCAACATTTTATTCTCCCGTGAACTTTGACATGACGAATTTGAGCTTCCCAAACCTGCCATCATCATGCTCACGGTAGTTGATTCGATGTTATTAACACATACTTGCTTCACTTGGTGTGCATGGAGGCGGAGGAGGAGTAGCTTTATTGCCCAGAGGAGGCGGTAGAGGAGGATCATGATGATGCTTGAAGTCTCTTCTTCGCCTTTGCATGGAATCATTTGCATTCATAGCTTGACAATGTCGATGGTGGTGTTGTGCATGACGATCATTGCGTCTATCTTGGCGCTCATCCTCATCATCACTTGTATCCCATGACAGTTGTTGATTGTGTTGAAGTGTCACATGGTGGTAATGAGGAGATGGTGACGTCTATCATCGTGGTTATCTTCATCATGACGTTATAGTTGATGTTGCACTTTGATGAGTCCTTGTTGTGGTGGCAGACCATGCTCTTGTTGTTGGTCTTGTTGTTGTTGAGGTTAAGGAGCATGTGGGTCAACCGCTAGTTCATGACGATGACGAGCTTGTTGGTCCCCATTGTGGCGGTGGGTGATGGCTATGAAAAATAGCCATCTTTCTCTGTGTTTAAACTTCATTTCTAGTCAAGTAATTGACCAAGAATCTCTCTAGCCTTGCTACTAATGATTAATTATTGCAAAGATGTGTAATCCCTTGCTTTGAATTGTGTTGTGCAGGAAATCATGCTTTTAAGGTGAAATCAGGAGCCATTAATGAAGATTTTGAGTAAGTCTACATGACCAAGCAATCCTAGAGCAAAAACCAGTCGACAGAGGCCTTAATGACCACTGGTACAGGCAAGTAACGCATGTATGATCCGCCCATAACATGTGGCGTTGGCTTCATCTCATCAAACCCTACGACTTTCGTTAAGGCGCCTATATATTTCGAGGTCCCAGCCGCCGTGCGGAGGGCCGCCATTCTCAGGTTGCATCACAACCCCACCGAAGGAGATCCACCACCATAGTTAATCTTCTCCACCCTCCATCCTCTCCATAGCCATAGCCATTAGCTTGTACTTGAGATCTCCTTGTGATTCGGCGACCACTGTAAGAATATTTGATTTCAATCGAAGTATTTTTCACAATGTTTTCTATCCTTGATCTTATTGTTATGAGTGAGTAGTCTGACGGGAATATGCCCAAGAGGCAATAATAAAGTGGTTCTTATCGTATTTCCTATTTATTATAAATGTTTATTTTGCATGCTATAATTGTATTAATTGGAAACATTAATGCATGTGTGTTTAATAAACAAATAAAGGGTTCCTAGTTATGCCTCTCATATAAACTAGCTCATTGATTAACAAGATGATCAAGGTTTCTTGATCATGGACATTGGATGTTGTTAATAACGAGGTCACAACATTGGTTGAATGGTGTGATGAACAATCAACCGAAGTATAGGAATACGATCAAATTCATTGTGTTTAAATTGCCATAACATCATACGAAGTAACTCTGGTCCTTAGACCATGAGACCATGTCAATCACTAACACCGTAAGAGTAACTTGATGACATCAAACATCACACCGTAATACGGTGATTATAAAGGTGGGTTCAGATACTCCAAAAGTGTTATGTAGAGGCTCATGGATCAAGAGTGGGATTTTTCCATCCCAATGATGGAGAGATATACTCTGGGCCCTCTCCGTGATATAACATTGATGTAGCTTGCAAGCAAGTGATTAGATCACTAGAATGTTATATCATGGGAACAAGAAAAGAGTACATGTCGGTAACAAGATCAAACTAGGTATGGGGCTACCGATGATCGAATCTCGGACATGTAATATATCACGAGACAAAGGGATTTAGTTACAAACATTAAAGGTTCACACGATCACTGGAGTCATTGTTGAATGTGTGGGAGTTAGTACGAATCTCCAAGTCTCGCTGTTGATTATTGATCGGACAGGGGTCTCGATCATGTCTGCATTATTTGCAAACCGTAGGGTGAAACACTTAAGGGATACTGACACCATTTAGGAGCAAATATGTTTCAGATAAAGATTATGAAAGCGCTGGAATCATTTCGATGGAAACCGAAATTGTTTCGGGTGAAATTGCAGAAACTGGTTCTGCATGTGATATTGAAATGTTGTAGGGGATTTTATGTGAATGTTTGTTAATTAAAGTAATTAACAAAATTCTGAATAAAATAAATAAAAGATTTTTATTAAATGAGAGTTTGCATTAAATTTGGTGAAAATTTAATGGAGATGACTCGACTTTTGAATGGGGGGATTTATGTGAGTGGGAGCTCCACTCACATGAATGATGGAAGAGGTGGGGGCACCACCTTGGCCGCCGGCCATGGGAGGGGCTGCCCCCTCTCCCCTATAAAAGGCCCCCACTCCTCTCATCTGATACGTTGTTGTGAAGGATCTCTCTCCCCCTCTAGAATTATGCCCCCATGGTATCGAATTAACGAGATACATGTTCCCGGTGGCTTTGTTTGAAAGGAGTTGTTGTTTCCGCTGCATCGCTAGAGCGAGGACCCAAAGGTTGTCGGTGTACCAGACATGTGTGTGATCATAGATGCACCACTTCTTTGCGGTGCTAGACTTGCTGGTGCTAGACCTACTATACTTGCTGGACTTCATCACGATATTGAGATCGGCAAGTGAATGACTACTTCATCCACGAGTCCAACCTCGTAATGCTTTGGCACTCTTCAAGGGTATGTTCTCTATGGATGTAAATCCACCCGTTGATTGCGTCTAGGTAGATAGATCTTGGTGCTTAGTTGTTCACATCGTAGGATTTTTTTGTTTTCTATGCTACAAACCCAACAGTGGTATCAGAGCCTGATCTATGTGTAGATACTTTACACGGGTAGAACACATATGAGTATGTGGGAGTTGATGATCATGTTATTGCATCTTCTATGTATTTTGGATATTGGTGGCATAGTGGGATGAAGCGGCCCGGACTAACTTTACATGTCCTCGCACATGAGACATGTTCCACGCTTGACATGCAACTAGTTTTGCATAAGTGGTTGGTGGGTGTATATCTCTCCTACTATAGTCAATATCTGATTTACAACTATTTGCTAATAATTTGATTATCATTGTTGTGGTTCCATGTTCACAAGTATGAACGGTTCTATCTTCGAAAGCCTTAAGCCACGTAAAAGTTGCAATTGATAAATTAGAGGCGTCTAGTTTAGATTGTTGCTGGGCAAGTGTCATAATATGGTGATGTTATAATTTGTAGTATGGATTGTTACTCCTGGAAATCATAACATACCAAAGTGTAAGTTCCATAGACCTTGGCCTTACACATATTGGAATTATAAGGATCATACCACAATGCACATCATAGTGATCAAGTGCAAGAACCATATAATATCACTTTTTGCAGATGATGTTTGTTTGCATCTTATATTGCTTCTTTGGCGCTTTAGTAGCATTATAAGATGATCCTTCATTTAAATATCAAAATAAGAATGTGTTCTTCCTTAAGTATGCACCGTTAAGAAAGTTCGTCGTTTCAAGACACCACGTGATGATCGGGTGTGATAGACTCTACGTTCGCATATAGCAGGTGTAAGACAGTTTTACACACGCGCGTACCAAGGTTCTTACTTGGCAATCCTAACATGTACAGACATGGCCTAGGACTGAAAGGTAAAACATGAGTCATATGGTTGATATGATGACCATCTAGATGCTCGCCTTTGAAACTACACCGACTCACATGATGATCGGACTTGGTGTAGTGGATCTGGTTCATGTAATCACCAAAACAACTCGAGGGATGTTGGTTTTCAGTGGGAGTTCATATAGTAATATGATTAGAGTTGAACTCAATTTATCATAAACTAAAATCGAAGTAAATTTTCATAATTTGTGGTAGTCATTGGCATCCATTTACTACCTTATACTTAGTTATAATTGAGATATAGAACTATAAAATTCTAGATATTTACTTTACGAACTGGTATCATATTGTTTTGAGTGTCAATCTAAAGTTTAAAAGTCCTATTACAAACTTTAACAAACTCCAATTTACTCCATGAAGTTTAATAAGTAGTATTAAATCAAGAGTAACAATTCTAGTGTTAGTATCTAAAGTATCATGTTTTCCTCCATGATTCTTGATATTCAAGAGTTGTTTTAATATCAAGGTTATCTAGGAGCTGAAATAATTGTTTCAAAAACCGTCATGTGTGGAAGATACTGTAATATCTGAAACAATGTTTTTGTTGCAATATGATAGAGTATAATTTAGCAAAATATATGTTTTCATATTGTATGAAAATTTGCGAAGGTTGGATACACTAGGCGTCCTAATCTCCCAAAAAGGTTTTGGGAACTGATGTTATACTCGCGATTCGCCTTTATAAGCTATGTATCTTGATCATGAATGTTGTCATGATAAGGATGAATAGAAGATGTAGGTAAAATGTTTACTACACAAAAAGATTACTAAAGAATGGATTTTTGTAAGAACGCCAAACATTTAATGATGGTGATCCACTTCAAAGTGCAAGTCCAAAGGTATTAGTAGTTGACTATACACGCTTTGTACTATGCGTCATATGTATGGCCCCACTATTGATGTTGATAGATTCTTTTAAAGGAAAATGAAATGCTGAAAGAAAATTTATAAAATATTTGGCAGAATAGAAAAGGCTAGAAATGTCCATCTTAGGTATATAGACAATATACATGTTATGATTGTATTCTTTGCTTGTTAAACAATGTGGTTTTTGGGTATTGGATACCGAATTGGTTGGTGTGAAATGTCATATAGAACAACACAATTCATGAACTACAATGGCCTAAGTAACTAGCAAAGGAATATATGATGATGTTCATCAAAAACAAATAAAGTGTTATTGTGTTTCTGGTTGACATCAAATCTTGCCATCAAGATTTGTTTTAATAATTGTTATTTTGTTCCGGTACTATGAGAACAATGGTTGTTCAAATAATTACCGTATTCCATAGAAGATGGATGAACTTTTACAAGTCTAGTTTGAGAAATCACATCCATAAAAACTAATGCTAAAATGTCGCAAGACAAATGATTGAAAGATCACTTACAAAGTGACATTGCTATTTAAATTATATTGGAAATAAAACATGAAGAAACTCCATGTTGATGGAGTTTTGGAGTCTTTTGATTTTGATAAAATGACACTTGTGAGACTTTCCTAGAGATAATTGAAACACCTTTCATAGGCCAAAGAGGAACGTATGACTAACTTATTGGACATTATGCATGTTGATGTATATAGTCCATTATGTGTAGCCGTGTGCAGTGGATCTTTCAACTTCATGCACTTTCTCCGAAATTTTAAGTGAATATGTATATTTACTTAATAAGGAAGAAGTATGAAACATTTGAAAGTTGTTCAAAGGCTTTCAAGATGAAGTAGAAAATCATTGTAACAAGAAAATATAGAATTTCTGATTCGATCATAAAGGAAGATATTTGAGTTACATGTTTAGCAAAACACCTAATATTTGAGGAATCGTTCCATGGATTTGTGTTTCCCGATAAACCATAGGAGTATGGGATGTTCGAGAGATGAAATCAAACCTTGTTTAACATGGTAAGATCAAAGGTGTCATTTATAAAACTACCATTATGTTTTAAGGATTAAAGCTTTAGAGACTACCACTTTTACACTGAAAATAGCACCATCATGATCCGTTGAAATGACACCATATGAGTTATGGCTTGGGATAAAACCCGGGTTTTCTTTTATTCAATTTTGGTATGATTTGCATAAGTAAAATGTTTACAACCAAAGTCGGATAAGCACGTCCTTGTAGGTTATCCCAAAGTAATAGTTGGGTATTCCTCCATAACACTGGACTCAATTTATCATAAACTAAAATTGAAGTGAATTTGCAGAATTTGTTGTAGTCATTGGAATCCATTTACTACCTTATACTTAGTTATAATTGAGATATAGAACTATAGAATTCTAAATATTTACTTTATGTACTGGTATCATATTGTTTTGAGTGTCAAACTAAAGTTTAAAAGGCCTATTACAAACTTTAACAAACTCCATTTACTTCATGAAGTTTAATAAGTAGTATTAAATTAAGAGTAACAATTCTAGTGTTAGTATCTAAAGTATCATGTTTTCCTCCATGATTCTTGATATTCAAAAGTTGTTTTAATATCAAGGTTATCTAGGAGCTGAAATAATTGTTTCAGAAACCGTCATGTGTGGAAGATACTGTGATATCTGAAACAATGTTTTGGTTGCAATATGATAGAGTATAATTTAGCAAAATACATGTTCTCATATTGTATGAAAATTTGCGAAGGTTGGATACGCTAGGTATCCTAATCTCCCAAAAAGGTTTTGGGAACTGGTGTTATACTCGCGATTCGTCTTTATAAGGTATAGTATCTTGATCATGGATGTTGTCATGATAAGGATGAATAGAATATGTAGGTAAAATGTTTAATACACTAAAAGATTACTAAAGAATGGATTTTTGTAAGAGCGCCAAACATTTGATGATGGTGATCCACTTCAAAGTGCAAGTCCAAAGGTATTAGTATTTGACTATAGACACTTTGGACTATGTGTCATATGTATGGACCCACTATTGATGTTGCTAGATTCTTTTAAAGGAAAATGAAATGCTGAAAGAGAACCTATAAAATATTTGGCAGAATAGAAAAGGCTAGAAATGTCTAGCTTAGGTATATAGACAATATACATGTTACAGCTGTATTCTTTTGTTGTTAAACAATGTGGTTCTTGGGTATTGGATACCGAATTGGTTGGTGTGAAATGTCACATAGAACAACCCAATTCATGAACTACAGTACCCTAAGTAACTAGCAAAGGAATATATGATGATGTTCATCGAAAACAAATAAAGTGTTATTGTGTTTCTGGTTGACATCAAAGCGTCCCATCAAGATTTGTTTTAATAATTGTTATTTTGTTCTGGTACTATGAGAATAATGGTTGTTCAAATAATTACCGTATTCCATAGAAGATGGATGAACTTTTACAAGTCTAGTTGGAGAAATCACGTCCATAAAAACTATTGTTAAAATGTCGCAAGACAAATGATTGAAAGATCACTTACGAAGTGACATTGCTATTTAAATTATATTGGAAATAAAACATGAAGAAACTCCATGTTGATGGAGTTTTGGAGTCTTTTGATTTTGATAAAATGACACTTGTGAGACTTTCCTAGAGATAATTGAAACACCTTTCATAGGCCAAAGAGGAATGTATGACTAACTTATTGGACATTATGCATGTTGATGTATATAGTCCATTATGTGTAGCCGTGTGCGGTGGATCTTTCAACTTCATGCACTTTCTCCGAAAATTTAAGTGAATATGTATATTTACTTAATAAGGAAGAAGTATGAAACATTTGAAAGTTGTTCAAAGGCTTTCAAGATGAAGTAGAAAATCATTGTAACAAGAAAATATAGATTATGATTCGATCATAAAGGAAGATATTTGAGTTACATGTTTAGCAAAACACCTAATATTTGAGGAATCGTTCCATGGATTTGTGTTTCCCGATAAACAATAGGAGTATAGGATGTTCGAGAGATGAAATCAAACATTGTTTGACATGGTAAGATCAAAGGTGTCATTTATAAAACTACCATTATGTTTTAAGGATTAAATCTTTAGAGACTACCGCTTTTACACTAAAAAGAGCACCATCATGATCCGTTGAAATGACACCATATGAGTTATGGCTTGGGATAAAACCCGGGTTTTCTTTTCTTCAGTTTTGGTATGCTTTGCATAAGTAAAATGTTTACAACCAAAGTCGGATAAGCATGTCTTTGTAGGTTATCCCAAAGTAATAGTTGGGTATTCCTCCATAACGCTGAAGACAAAAGAGGTGTTGCTTAGAACGTCAAGTTTTTTGAGAAGGATTTTTTGCAAAAAGTTAAGTGGGAGGACAATAGAACTTTGATTAAAACATGTGATAAGTAGCGAGCTTACTCAATATGTAGAGCTCGTTGGGAAACCCCAAGAGGAAGGTATGATGAGCACAACAACAAGTTTTTCCTCAGTTATGAAACCAAGGTTATCGAACCATCGAACCAGTAGGAGCAAGGAAACACCTCCAAGGTGTTGTTTCCAACTTGGAATTCTGCACAACACAACCATAGAACTTTGCCCCCAACTTACAGTGATGTTGTCAATCTCACCGGTTTTGATGAAAACAAAGGATTAAATGTATTGTGTGGAAGATAGTAATTGCTTGCAGAAAGTAAACAGAACACAGTAAATAGTAGATTGTAGATTGATGGTAAAAGAATGGACCGGGGTCCATAGTTCACTAGTGGTGATTCTCCTTAAGATAGATGACATGTTCAGTGAACAAATTACAGCGGGACAATTGACAAACATATAGAAAGCATACATGCATATACATGCATACATGCTCATAGAATATTTTCAAGTATTAGGATTTTGGAAAGGGAAAGTGTCAACACTAAATTATATTTTTGAGCAGAGGTATGAATTGAAAATTTTAGTTAATATGGATCTCTATATATTCACTCTATTGGTGTCCCGAAGAACTATGTAAATTTTGATACACTCTAACTTTTATTATTTGGATGATGAAACACCATTATGTTTGGCTAGACATGTTATGTCCCTCGCTAGACGTTGTTCCATGACGCCATGTGGATGGTGAGGCGAAGCATGTATGTAAAACATTCAAACTAAGATAAAACATTGACTACCACATGATATATCGCGTGTGCTATGTGAAGGGACAATGACATGCAGGTGGCGAGGCGAACCTCGCATGTATGTCTAGTATGGGTCTACTTCCAATTGTAATGTGTAAAAGCTAGTGAGCATAAAAAAAGTAGTACATGTGAGTTATAGTGTGAGGAGAATTTTTCCTAGTTGCACCCCTCTTGCAAATACTAAGTTGTGACCTCACTCGCGATTGGAAAAAGACTCATTTGTAACTTTAGTTATAACCGTACTTGCAACTAGAGAAAAGCTTAGTTGCAGTCCATTTTGCAACCGGAGAAATGATTAGCTATAACCCTAGTTTTAGGGTTGGACATAAAACTCGAAACTCGATGAGTTTAATAAGCACTCATTTGCTTAGCTTGTTCGAAATCGACTCGTTTTCTTAACGAACTGAGTCGAGATGCACTTTTCGCTCGTTATCCTTAATGAGCTAAACAATCGAGTTAAAAATATTCACGAGCCACTCGTTAAGCTCGGCAACAACCAAGGTATGGCCCACTTATGCTGCTGCATGCCCAAATCTTGCAGCCCATCTAAGACGAATGAGGCAAACTGCTGGCCCATTAAGCAAGACCGATCGATCTAGGAGCGACTGACCAAAGGACCTTACCCTAGACTCTCCCCATACCGATCGATCCAGAATCTTTCAGTCATTCTCGTATGTATCGTCAGCTCCCGATCTCCCCACCGCATACGCCATCTCCATCTCGATTGTGGATCTCTAGTGATCTGTTACCCGCGGCGCTGCTATTGATAATTATCTGCGTTCTTAAGTACTGGCATATATGTGGTCATGACTATCTATCGTTTTTAAGTATTATATGCCTCTATCTGAATCTGACTGTATTTTCTTAACGAGGAGCTCGTGAGCGTTCGTGAACATCTAACAAACCGAGCCGAGCTTTACTTTTTGCTCGTTTTTCTTAACGAGTGTAATGATCCGAGCCTTAACGAGTGTGAGCCTTAATGAGTCGAGCTGCTCGATAGTCTAGCCCTACCCACTTTAATAAAAAAACTCGATTATAGCCCCACATGCAACCGAAAAAAAAATCAGTGATGAGCCCACTTGTAACTGTGAAATTTCAGTTGCAACTGAGAAAACCTAGTTGCAACTCTGGCTGTAAATACTCGGCTCAGATTTTCCCCACATTTAAAATTATAAAATACAATATAAACTAAAATTAGTTGCAACAGCTGCTCTCCGGTCTCCACGACCTAGTCGCCTCGAATGTACACTTGGTCTAGAAACTGCAATCTCTCTATTTTCTATTTTCCGTCTAACAAACAAATTAAGAAGAAAGGAGAGACTAGCAGCCTAAGTTTACTTATGAACAGTAGCAGCCCACGTGAAAAAAAAACTTTGAACTGTCAGATGACCCTTGGGCCTTGGCTGTTAAGTGGTAAAGTACGATTTTGGCATATTGATCCAGGCAGATAGCTGGCTTGAGACGTGCTCCATTCATATGAGAATGCTCCAAAGTCAACTAGCAAGCATGTGGATCGATCTAGGATAAATATAGAGTACGTATCATATCAGTAAGACTAAGGTGCATGCATGTGAGATCATGGCAAACGGAAATATACCAATTAATCTCTCCTCGTACCTATAAATAGGAGCTCTGGCTAGCTTTTTTTTAGGAGCTCTGGCTAGCTAGCTTCACTCACATCATCGCAAGCTAAGATAGAGCCACCAGCAAGCACTTCCATTCCACTGATCGCTAGCTTCAGGCTCCAGCATCCGTCCGCAGTTGCAATGGCTTCCCGCTCCGCGCTCAAGATGGCCGCCCTTCTCATGCTGGCGCTGTTCGCCGGCCAGCTGCTCATGGCTGCGCCGACGATGGCGGGGGGTGGTGACCAGATATGTCTCGATGACCCCGGTAAGAAGTGCACCCTCAGATGCTTCGGTGTAGCATATGATGTGTGTGTCGCCTACCACCCTGTTGAGTTCTGCTACGGTTTTGCCTTCGCGCGTTGCGACGGCGGCTTTTAACGATAACTGAAGCCCGGTGAAGAGGAAAACACGGCGCGCGTTCGATGCACGCGCTCTCTTTCCTCGTTGGTTGCCTCCGTAAGTTGCTTATGGGTTTGAGTACGAGTCTTCACCTTGTGTCCTTTATTTTATTTTTCAACTAAGTATTTAGCTTCATTTCCAGTCACCCTGGTGTCATAGTGGTTGTAATGTAATCACCCTTATGGATTTATCTGTGGCACCATGAATAATAAATTGGCCTTCATGTGTCAACTCTTCCTCTTCCATGACTAGCTATCGTACCATGACACTTATTATGAACAAAAAGATTGTATGCACACAAGCATTTGTTCCGTAGAAAAAAAAAACACCTCGTCCTCTCCTCCCCCCGCGCCACCGCCCCGAGGGCGCCGTCCGGGCGCGCCGCGTGGAGTGCCGGCGGCGACGGCAGTTCCCTTCCCGCGCGCAAGAGCTTCCGCTAGGGGTGGCTGCTAGCGGCGGTGCAGATCGGCCGACGGCGTTCTCCGGCAGGGGCTGGGGCGACATGGAGGCGGGGCGCTTCCCTTGGTGGCGGGGCAACCGCGGTG
This sequence comes from Avena eriantha, assembly GCA_910589775.1. Taxonomy (NCBI): domain Eukaryota; kingdom Viridiplantae; phylum Streptophyta; class Magnoliopsida; order Poales; family Poaceae; genus Avena; species Avena eriantha. The sequence continues at coordinate 87,077,388 of OU342743.1, forward strand.
GCTGGCGTTCGGCCCAAATCTGGGCCCTTTGGGCCCGATCTGGGTCTGAGCGGGCTGGTTCGGGCCGGTGTGTCTCTAGTGGACTCAGGAGGGTCTTGGGCAGGGGCTTGCGGGCTGATGCCACGTCTTCTGCGGCGCGGCGGTGGTAGCTTCACAGACCCTTCTGGCCCGGCCGGACCTATGGCTTCTTCGAGGGTAGCGGCGGCGGTGCCCTTCGTGCTGCAGCGCTGCGGCGAGGACTTTACGAGCCCTTCTAGGGCTCGGTCGGGCCTTTCGGCCTGGTGTGTCCTTGCGGCTGCGTCCGGTCGGCACCCGCCATTAGCGGCGGAGGAAGTCCTCCGGATGGCTAAGCTTCTGCCGCCCTCTAGTTGCTTGTGGTTCGGTGTGCTCAGACCGCGGCGTCCGGTTGGTTACCATTTCTGGCGGTGGAGGTTGCTCCCTCCCGCGTGGTGATGGTTCCGCGAACCCTTGCCCTCGGTTGTTTCCTTTCGGTCCGTCCGACCTCGCAGTGGGTGTCGTGGTGAGACGGTGATGATGCTGGCAAGACCGTGGTGGCACATGTTGGTGGGCGGCGTGGTTGGGGGTGTGCTCCGGCTTGCCCGGGGTTGTGGTCTTGGGGTCGGGCGAAATCCCTGTCGGCCATGCCGGCCCCAACGCGGTGACGCCTGCGGGTGCCACCATCCTTCCTGAAGGGCGTCGGGTGTCCCCTTTCCCTACTTCCGTAGCGTACCGGGGAAACCCTAGGGTTAGTCCGGGCAACAACGTCGGCTTCGTCGTTTTACTTTTTGGAGGAGTTGCTTGGTACGCGGCGTGTCAGAGTGCGAGGAGTGTGGTGGTTATCCTCCGGTGAGTGCAGCGGTTGCGCGACATCGTCGTTTTGTCGAGCCGTTGTTGTCAGCATTGTTTTCTTTTCTTCTTTTTTTGTTTTTCTTTTGGGCTTGCCTTGTGCTGTTCGCCCCAGCAGTGGTCATTTGTATCGGTGGTTTGCTATATTAATATAGCGGGGCGAAAGCCTGATTCGAGGCATTTGTTCCGTAATCTTGGAAAATGCTCCGATAAAATGATATTTGGCAACCGGTTTGATGAAAAAGGTGCATGATAAAACAAACGAGACTATGCAATGCCTTTTGTCATTAAAAGAATATATGTTAAGTAGAAAAGAAGTAAAACATATTTGCTCTAAAATTTCATCATACGGTTGAAAAGAAGATTATTAAAAGAGACGGTTACCATGTTCCTAACACTTGTTATTTTTGTGAGATGTTATTTTTAAGCTACTATATTGCATCCACTTTTGTCCTTTAGCTACGCGCCTCACATATATTTTATGAGCTTCATTATCGTATATATGCTCTTTGATTATACCCTTCTAGATAACTTCAGTCACTTTACCTCTCTAGTCTTCACTCTGATGATGAGATGAGCACTGCTTTCTTCGTGTGCATTATTCATGTCTTTTCCCGTGTGCCTCGGGAGACAAGGAAAATGTATCTTCCTGGCGGTCATGTCAAGCCCACAGCAAAACATATCGTTTTTCTGGGAGCTGTTGCGGGCCTCACATGAAAATAATCAGCCCACAAGAAAAGTCCGGTTTCTGGTAGTGTTTCCACACTTGTTTCCTTTTAGATATTTGCACCTGCATACAGTCAATGACTTCCCACTACGGCTAAGAAAATTATCATGTCAAAGTTTTAGTTATTACTACCTCAAAATCACCCTCTGGTGACGGGCCGTTGAAAGCCATCAGTGCTAGGTGGCCCTTCACTATGCTCCCATCTGTGGATATCGAGGTCAACTGATGGGATAATACCCGCAAAAACAAAACAAAACTGATGGGATAATGCCCATTAATGAAAATTTCTTCTAAGTAAACACTAGTTGTATCTTCATACACTTAACACTTGCTTTACTTAAAAGTTCATTTTTTATATACCACAATATCTAGAATACCAACACAAAAAATTATAGCAAAGATTCTAAAACTTGGATGTTTTTCAATACTTTGAGGTGTTTGGCTTTACCTAAAAGTTCATTGTTATATACCACAGTATCCACAATACCGCAATGTTTTTACAACAAAGAAAAGAAGGGGGTCTAGACTTCTTTTTTGAAAACAGAGAAACACAAAAGGTCAGTATCCTAAAATAATCCAATAGATCCCTCCTATGCACTAGTAAAACAATCATGCTATGCTATCTACTCTACAATCATTACACAGACGCCGAACAAGAAAAAAAAAAGAATGGCCATATGTACAATGAGCTTCAGCTGCTGTTCGGCAAGCCCTTCCCTTCCTTGTGCGAGGGGAGCCCCTGGCTCCGCAAGGTGTGCGTGCTGGACGTCCCCGTCGTCGCGTTTGAAGCCGAAGCCGAAGCCGACAGGTGTGACGTCGATGCGTGAGACGTGGCGGACGTCGAAGGGGTCGTGCCGGACGACGACCCGTCCGAGTACTGCGAGCTGCGAAGGCCGTGGGCCCTCCTCCGGTAACGCGACCCAGGCGCCCCGGGCCGCGTCGGCTCCTCCAGCGTGCTCTGCTTCTTGGAAAGGATGATCACCACGCGCTTCATGTCCGGCCGCAGCCGCGGGTCGGCCTGCACGCACAGCAGCCCGATGCGGATGCACAGCAGCACCTGGTCCTGCTCCGCCGACGACTTCACGGACGGGTCCAGCAGCTCCATGCTCCGCCCCTTCTTGTACAGCTTCCAGGCGTAGTCGAGGAGGTTCTCGGCGTCAGAGTCGGGAGGCGGGACGAAGCTGGAGTTCTTGCGGCCGGAGACGATCTCGAGGACGAGGACGCCGAAGCTGAAGACGTCGGCCTTGGCGGAGAGGTGGCCGTGCATGAGGTACTCGGGGGCCATGTACCCGTTGGTGCCGGCCACGCGGGTCTGCACATGCGTGCGACCGTCGCCGGCCTCCGGGTAGAGACGAGCCATGCCGAAGTCGGCGATCTTGGCGACCCACCGGTGGTCGAGAAGGATGTTGCTGGCCTTGATGTCGCGGTGGATGATGGGTGTGTGCGCGTCCTCGTGCAGGTACAGCAGCCCGCGCGCCACGCCCACCACCACCTCGAGCCGTCGCGGCCAGGTCAGCTCCGCGCGTAGTTGCCGGCTGCCCTCGCTGCTGCTGCTGGCTGGACATTAGAAAAACAAGAATACTGACATCAGAGCTACGTACAGTACGGAGATACCGAGATAAAAAAAACGTTCTTTTTTCCACATACAAAATTAAGAATTCTTTTGTTCGTGATGCAAGAATCAGAAATCACAGTAACATAAGCAAAACGTAATTCTAGTATCGAGTTGGGCCACCCAAGCCCCATACATAATCATCTCCACTCTTTTTTTGCAACTTTTTTTTAACAAAACGGGCAATTATGCCTGATTTTTTTTAAAAAGAGAATTGACCGATCAATTTGCGGGGAGTCGGCCGAAAACCGTGCAAATTGAACAATATCGCCATGGAACACAGCTACAATGGGCACACCACCACAGTCAACCTCGCTACCCACACGAAACACGGATACACAAGGAGACCGACAGTGAGGTTGCCACACAACATCATCGTCGTCACTCCTCCGCGAGCCAGCGACTCCGACTTTACTGGCGACTTCCCAAACAGAGCCTTAAGACAGCGTGGGGGCCTATGTCAGCCTATGCCAACAATTGACCACACGCGCAAAGGACAAACAACTCCGACTCAATCGACGAGCATCACAAGGGAATTATACTGGACTTGCGCCGACCGAGAACTCGGCAAAGACCACCGGTGGCGGTCATCGTCGCCGCCTAGACATGCTCCACCGCAGCTCCGACTCCACAGCAACACGACGAAGCAGAAGAACGCATCGGACACGCCGGGAAACCGACTACCAAAGCCCAGCCGCGAGCTCGAGGCATCATCTTTGTCAAATTTCATCCTTGGACCTTGCCCAGCTGTCCGGCAACAAGCCCTCTTCACCGAACCCCTGGCCGTAGGCGACTCCGAGACAATGCCCCCAAGAAGGAAAGAGATGTAGCAACGCCTCCATCGCCCGATCCCGGATCTGAGGTTTCCCTGCGGAGTCGGGGCCACAAGAGGAGGAGTGAGCACCACCTCCGATGATGCTTCTAGGAAAGTCCATGACACCCGCGGGCGTCGCCATCACCAGCTCCGGCCAATAACGGAGCAAGGATTTCTCCCGGAGGTGCCCAACCACCTCCTACCTGCATCGGCCGCCCACGAGCCGCCATCGTGTGCGCCGACCATCGCCCCCTGCCGAAGCCAGCTCCGCACCACCAGGCCAAGAACGCCGACATAGCACAGAGCCACGAACAGAAAACTGAGCCGCAACATGAAGAACTGGACCGGAATCCTTGCCACACTACCAAGCCCAACGGCTCGATAGCACACCACCGCCAGCATCGCCACGCCTCAGCCGAGGGGCAACCTAGCCTAGACGGAGCCCGTGCAGCGCATACCTGCAACTGGCCACCGTCCCAGCAAGGGCCCCCGACCTGCGCCACCCACACCGCCTCCACTGAGCCACCACTCGACATCCAAAGTAGGCCGTGCCGCCATCTACCCGGAGTCGCGCCGCCGCCCCGGCCCACCAGCACGCCTCCACAGCAGTCCCCCCCCCCCCCCCCCCCCCCCCACACACACACACACAACCTTTGGCGGCGAGGGCGCCCCCTACACCATGTAGATGACCTGTGGCAGCGGCGGCCAAGGGAGTCTTGAGCAGGGGGAGCCAGCTGGCGGCAGCTACGGTTACCCGGAGTAGCCCGTGCGGGAGCGACGCAGGGTTGATACTCACTCCAGCGACCAATTCAACATGTTCACATCATTTCTTTTTGCAAAACTATTCATCTCCACTTAACTCCCAAAAAATCCGTTAAAGAGTGGTGGACCTCCTTTGTTCATTTTTTTTTCTAGAATACAGCTCCTTTGTTCATAAGCGAGGCTAATCTAGGAAGGTGATGAGTTCCCTTGCCATGCTTGTTTTGTGGGACCCTATGGAAGGAAAGTATTACACAATCGATTAGGAGCATTTCGTAAGAGAAGCTTATACGCGCAGTACTGAGTCAGAGTCTAAGAAACGCTCATCGCACCGTGTGCTTTCCGGCTGTGTACAGTGACGCATCGGATCAGATGGCGACGTGTCTGCGCCACCGCACGGACCAGGTCGGCCAGGGGGGGGGGAAGAAGAATCAAACAAAAGGACGAAGAAACGTGCCCGCTCTGTTGATTTGCTCGTGCCTCCATCCGTTCCGGTCTACTCCTATGTGCAGTTCGTGCACTGAACCCAGACACCCACGTAAGAAGACTAGAGGAGAAAAACCAAAGGCGTTCAAGGCCAAACGAGTGGAGGACTTTGACTTGGTCAAAAGAGATCTGCAGGACAGTGTGGACCTAGTCAAAGCGATAAGAGGAGTACATGGAAAAACGATGGAAGTTTGGTCGGTGCACTGTTTGGCACCAGTTCACTCACAGATCGATCGACTGCGATGTGTCCATCAATCCACTAGAGCACAATAGGATACTAGCATAACCAGACACCGAGAGCTGCCTGCCTCACGATCGAACGCAAGTGACTTTCCGGAAAGAAATGCAGCCGATCGAAGAGAATTCTGAATTTTCTCTTGCCCGTCCATCCGCTTGTCTCCTTTCAGGGCCCTTTGGTTAAGCGCGCGAACGAACTTTGACCGGAGCTCTACCGCCAAACCAAGGCTGCACGATCAAAACCCAGACGAACCCACTCTGCGCCTCCATTGCATGCTATCATCACGGCACGATGTGATGCATATACAACGTTTCACGCTTCAGCGCGGCGGTATTGACTCTCCTGCGCCGTGTCCGTTCGAGATTTTCGGCTTGAGGCAGCACTGTTGCCTGCCGGTACTATGGGCTTAGAATAAAAGAAGAAAGCACAAAGAACGCGCGCCAATGAAGCAAAGGTCAGAGTAAAACGAGTAGTGTACTGCTCGACAAGGATCGTTTCGTGTTAAAACGAGTACTCTACTGCCCGGCAAGGCAACGCGTCGTTCATCATGTCAAAAAACGAGAAACGCGTTGTTGTTTTTCATTGCGGGTGCCATCCCTAATTTGCACATCGTGTATTTATGTACTACTAGCTGCGACCACGGCCTCGTCAAATAGCGCGTGCTGCTGCTGCTGACTGAGCTTACTTCATAAATGTGCTTTTGTTGATTATGACTACTAGACCACTGGTCATGGGCTCGTGATCACACGGTCGTCCGTGCTTCCTAAAGGGGCAGCAGCAGTGACAACAGCACACGGTGGTGTTCTACGGCAGTGGGCCGTTAGTCAAGGTGCCTGCGTCATGGATGACCAACGAGCTGGTATTCGTGTTTTGCAACAAGACTCTTAATTCCGTGTATCTAGAATTCTACTACTAATTCCGATTAGAGCTGTTCTGATTCGACAGCACATGCATCCATACTGCATACAGCATTCCAACTAGTTGATCCCAAACAGAAGCCTGTCAGTTCAAACTAAACAGGGTCTGGTTGCCAATGCATCAGCCGTACAGTACAATTTGGTAGGAGACCTGGTTCCATCATACAGATGGACGGGAATGCTGCCACGACTCATGAGCCCATGACATCTGGTGGTGCCACATTACTAGCTAGGACCAAAACTACTGTCTTGCACTCACTGAGTCGGCACATGACATGCGTGCGCATTTTGACCCTGTAACACTAGCTTCGAGTATATCTACGGGTACAGCACTTCTTTAATTACGTACGTACAGTATTTTCTTTGTTTATTAAGTGATCTGTGCACATGGTCGCAGAGTGGCATCGACAGCATGACACCCTGCTGATGCAAGCTGCATTGCAGCGTACAGACTCTACGTCTGAACTTTTTGAAGTTCAGTCGGATGCATTAAATATCCCACCAAATATCACCACCAACCACGATCGATACGAGCATAGTACTGTACTGACAAACTGCAGGCTGGTCTACCATGTGCATCCGTGCAAGCATGTCACATCTCCGATCGCAGGGAATTCACGGCTCAAACGCGCAAAACTGAGAATTCAATCACTAATCAATCTATAGGCGTCCACCGATTAATTAAGCAAAAATAAAAACAAAAGAGAATGAATGGCGAAGAGAAATCAGGCGAACTGGGCGGGACTCACAGTGCGATCTGTTGGTGGGCGGCGGCGGGGCGGTGGAGAAGAGGATCTTGTCGAGGCTCTCGTTGGGGACGTACTCGTAGACGAGCAGCTTCTCGTCGTCGCCGTGGGCGCAGTAGCCGAGGAGGTTGACGACGTTGCGGTGCTGGACGCGGGAGAGGAGGGTGGCCTCGTTCTTGAACTCGCGGGCGCCCTGCCTGGACCCTGCGCCGAGCCGTTTGACGGCCACCTCCCGGCCGTCGTCGAGGCTGCCGCGGTACACGGGGCCGAACCCGCCCTGGCCCAGCTTCTGCTTGGCGCCGAAGTTGCGCGTGGCCGTCACCAGGGCCTCGTACCGGAACGCCCGCTGTTCCCGCGCCGCGATGGCCTCCAGGTCCTCCTCCTCCCGCCGCGCCGACGCGGACTCGCGCCGGGAGGAGGCGGAGGAGAAGGGCCGCATGATGCGGTCCAGGAGGTCCCGGGGCTTCATGGCCTCCTCCGCCAGGCCGGTGGGTTCGAGCTCGAGGGGGGAGCGGGGAGGAAACTGAATCAGCTCCGACGCGGTGGGCTCTTGTGTCGGGCGCCGTGCGCGTGCGGGCGGGGAGGAATCTCGGAGGCTTTCGGCGTGGTGTATGTGTGGCCGTGTGGGCGGTGGAAGAGAGCCCGGCCTCGGAAGAAAGTCGAGGCGACTGCGCGTTGACAAACGCTCCGCGCGCCGGGTGCCGTGACCGTGCCAGTTGTTGGGATCGCGTTGTTTTTATCTCCACGAATTTTTACTGTAGGTCCAAAAAAAATGGACAGAACTGCGGGCTGCGGCGGCCTGGTAACCGACAGACTACAGCAGCGGAAACGCTATGCTGCAGCAGATTTGACTGACCGTCGGCGAGCGCAGCCACCACAGGACGAACAGCTGCGCTGTGGCACTACACCGGCGCCGTTGTCCTGTCTTGAATCGGATGGCCACCACACACGGACGTACGGTACGGCACGGGTCAATGTTGCGTGGGAAGCAAAAAGAGAGGAGATAACCAGTGGGCACACTGACAAGCGACGACGTTCCTTCTTCGCGGGCTCCGGGAAACCGCCAGGAAATGGTGGCCGTCGGGATTGACCCACGTTTTCATTTTTTTTCCTCGGTGCAAACGGCGCAGGTTTTATACCTGACATTCTAGAATTTGGGTTTTGGAAGCAATGGAGACGGAGAAGAATCTCCGATACAACCAACATGCGGGGCCGCAGCACAAACAAAAACCAAAAGAAAGAAAAATAAGAGAAATAAAAGAGAAAACGGGTCACCCACCTTTCGAATACAGTACTTAATCTTGACACCTAAAATCGATATGGTCACCCATCTTTCGAATACGCAACATATAGTACTTAAATACGGCTAAGTGTTCGCCTAGGTCAGTGGCTCACCATAGAGTGATATATCCACCGACATGCCACCGTGGGACCCCATACGTCAACCTCCTAACCATTTACCGGTACCATTTTTGAATAATAATAAAAGGCTAGACTAGAGTGAAAAAAGAAAAGAAAAAAGGTAAACTTCCTTCCACTTCCCCCTCCACAGGTCAACCCTCCAGCGCCGCCGCCACCTCCGCGCCCGGCTCCGACTACCTCCTGCTCGCCGGGGCGCGCCGCGGTGCTCTCCACCGAAGGCTCCCAGTCCGGCATTTGCCATATTCCTCCCCGTCTGATCCTAGCTCGACCCCGCATCTCCTCTGTCTCACTGCAGACAAGCTCAACGCGCCGGCAGCCACGACTACCCCTCCGCGGCATCATACCGCCCACCGGCGAGGGCCTGACTGGCAAGCCGTGCGGATCCTCGACATCTAACCTCCCACCGATGACGCCCTGATTGGCGAGTCATGCGCATCCTCGACATCTAGCCTTAAGTTTTGGGAAGGTTTAATAGACTCATACTCTAACATGAATATGGATAAAGATCAAGGTTTAAGGACACTACTTCTAAATCTAGGAGTAGGGTTGATAACTCAACTTAGAACGAGATCTTGATAGTATATAAGACTAAGGTCGATGCCTATCCCGTGTTCTCTGCAGCATGTGTGTCCCCTCTGCCCCGGCCGGGGAGCCACCGCATCCGCCTCTTGGAGATGTTGATCCACCGCCTGCTGTGCTCTTGCTATCTCTCCTGTGAGGCGCAACACCGGCCTCTCGCAGGTCGAGCAGAGCAAGCGTGGGCGAGGCTTGGGTGGCGGCCTGCCTCGAGCTGTTGTCGAGGTGAGCCGATTCACGCGATGGCGAGGCGGCCAGACGAGGCCCCGATCTGCTCGTGTCAACGGGGCTATGGCCCTCTAATGACTACAAGTGCACATATCAATTGTAGCTAGTTTCGAAGTAAAGATATCGAACCCACAGAGAACTATTGGTAAAGGTATTTATGCCCCTCGTCACTATCTACCAAGGATACTTATAAGCTGCCTTTGATCTCAAGTAAAGGGTGTTTGAAAGGTTTTTAATTGTTTACAGAAAAGTAATTAAAATAAGTAAAAGGAAGCCAGTAACAATGTTGTGTAAAACCGTGGTTGAACTCAATAGGGCTAGAACGTTCTCGGGGACATAGGATACACCACTAGCATAGTATTGTTATTATTAATAATCAAGATAACATACTTCTTGTGTTATGAGATGTGTGGTGAGAGCTTCATAATAAGATGTTCACTACAAGACTCGTAGGAAGCCACTTTGTTGAGCCAAGAGTGAGGTCACCTCTAAATAATCACTTCGATGTATGAGAGAAGTCACACATACAAACCACCGCAATTAAGGGTTTCCCTGTGGATATCCTAATTAGCTTAGGGAGTCCCTCTTTATCCTCCTTTGACCGTGTAAGTTACGAGTCGGCGGCGATTATCACGAGGCCATTCCGGGTACGGTCTCAAAACACGTACAAAGGATTTCTCCCTTCCTTTAGTCCCAAGGGCAAATGATATGTGGCCGACTACACATACCATCTAAAGAGAGAGATCAAACACAAATCAAACATTGCGGAGTCATCGGATTATCTCCTAATGGTCATTGTATCAAGAAGAGAAGATCACCTTTTTACGAGGATATCCCTCAGGCATGGGTATTAATCTATGAAGTTGGACCATTTTGCTTAGTTCCATATCAAGCAATAAATTTCCCATGGTCGCAAAGGACCTCAATGGGATAGGCCATGATCTACTAAGATATTTGCAAACAGACATCTAGACTAAGTTCATAGTATGAGTTCAATCCTAATTGAGCTCCCACTAGAATTGTCATCCCCTAAACGATTTTAGTGATCACATGATCCCAATCCTCTACACCTCCCCCGATCGTCACGGCCATCAGCGCAACATCAAAGGTAGACATTCTCTAATGTCAATCACATCATCCATTTGACTCATGCTCGATCTTTCGATCTCTTGTGTTCCGAGGCCATGTCTACACATGCTAGGCTCGCCAAATCTAACTTGAGTGTATTTGCTGTGCAACATGGCTTACACCCACTATATGCGAATGTAGATATGTCTAGCCCCGATCGTCACGTCTGGCGTCATAACGGCAAACTTTCTTGGTGGTGCACACACAAGGGGAACACTATTATTGGAATTATATAGTGATTATCTTATTTGCTACCATTGAGTATCTAATACTAGCATATAATAAGATATAAAGCAGGTATCAACATCACATGTGTATTGTGATATGATATGGTCCTTCTTGCATCTTGATCTCCATCGAGCGCTCCGGCATGATCTCCATCTTGCCCTTGGTTTGACACCAAGTCCACGACGCCACCACCTGGTCGTTCATTAGAACGATGGCTATTACTACTTAACTTAGTAACATAAAAGTAAACTACTTTTACCTTCGTAACGAGCAATACCATATCATAACACAAGCCCTCCTGCAAAATAAAGTTAGACGCCTCTACTTTATCTTTTGCAAGTTTTACGTGGTTGTTAGGGCTTTCGCAATAGAACCGTTTCTAATCTACGAACTTTCCAACCACAACATGGATCCAAAAGTTGTCTCTACTACACCCCTTTCAGGGCTCTCCATTGTAAATGCTATATCAACTATTGAATGAGAGACAGACACCCGCTAGCACTTATACGGAACCAGCTGTATGTTGAGCGTGGAACCAGTCTCGCGTACAAATACGCGTAAGGTCGGTCGGTCCGAGCCGCTTCATCAAACAATGTCGCGATATAAACAAGTACATGTTAGAGGGTAACAACTAAGTGATCAATGCCCGCACAAAACTTGTGCGTACTGGCCGTACAGCACTCCTACGCATAGATCGGCTCTGATACCACTGAAGGATTCCGCAGCAGAAAACAAAAAAATTCCTACGTTGGAACCGCCTAATACTGCGAAGATATATCTATTTAGTAATGCGGTAACGGCCGAGCGTATAGAATATATACCCTTGTAGAACGTACGTGGTTAACATTCCGAGGGGAACGTGGTTGAAGTAGTCGAACCCGTAGCCGACCTCAAGGTCGCGACGCTCCTGTCAGGTCACCCCTTGCTCCTTCTTCATCGTGCAGCACCTCCGGCACACGACATCCAAGGTGCCTCAAGTGAGGCCCCTCGTGTTTCGTACACATACGGTGTACGATGACGACTGATGACCCACAAGTATAGGGGTGTATCGCAGTATTTTCGAGGGAAATGAAACCCAATTTATTGATTCGACACAAGGGGAGCCAAAGAATATTTATAAGCCTTAACAACTGAGTTGTCAATTCAGCTGCACCTGGAAACAATCTTGCTCACAACAGTTTATCAGTAGCAACAGTTTTGTAGTAGGAATAGTAAAGTAACAGAAGTAGTAAAAGTAAAAGCAGTAGTAACAATTGCAGTAAACAGTAGGATTAAAGCGCGGTAGGCATAGGGATGGATGGAAGGGCGTTGCATGGACAAGACAAATCATATAGCAATCAAGATATAGGGCATTTGCAGATAAATAAGATAAAGCATCCAAGTACTAAATAATCATAGGCATGTGTTTCATATATAGTAATACGTGCTCGCAATGAGAACTTGCACAACATCTTTTGTCCTGCCAGCCCCGTTTGCAGCGGGGCCTCAAGGGAACTACTGTCAATTAAGGTGCTCCTTTTAATAGAGCACCGGAGCAAAGCATTAACACTCCATGAACACATGTGATCCTCACACCAAAGCCATTCCCTCCGGTTATCCCGATTTCTGTCACTTCGGGGCCATTGGTTCCGGACAACAATGTGTGTATACAACTTACAGATAAGACCATAAACAATACTATCATAATGAATCAATAACATGTTCAGATCTGAAATCATGGCACTCGGGACCTAGTGACAAGCATTAAGCACAACAAGTCGCAACAAAGTCATAAAGCACTAATAAAAGATACTAGGCACCATGCCCTAACAATCTGATGCCATTACATGAACGATCTCATCCAATCCCTACCATCCCCATAGCATATAGTGGGGGATTACTCACTCATAGATGGGAGAAACAAGGATGGTCAATGGAGAAGCGATGGTGATGTTGATGGCGATGATCTTCTTCAATTCCCCGTCCCGGCAGGGTGCCAGAACGGAGTTTCTGGTTCTGAATCGTGGAGTCTGGTGTTGGCGGCGGAGCGGAACTCTTTCTGGAAAAACGTCGACCCCCCTGGGTTTTTAGGTCAGGAGGCAACTTATAGGCGAAGAGGGAGATCGAGGGGGTGCCTGGGGCGACCAGACCACCCCCTGGTGCGGCCTGGCCTAGCCCGCGCGGCTAGGTGGTGTGGCCAGGGCCCAACCCCACTCCGTCTCGTATTCTGGCTCCGTGAGTCTTCTGGTGAAATAGGATTTTTGGCATATTTTCCGGGATTTTTCCTAATAGTTGATTTTCTGCACAAAAACTAGACACCAAGGTAATTCTGCTAAAAATAGCGCCAGCCCATGTTAGTTGCATCCAAATCACACAAGTTTAGAGGAAAAACAATAGCAAAAGTGTTCGGTAAAGTACATACGTTTTGGACATATCAACTCCCTCCAAGCTTAGCTTATTGCTTGTCCTCAAGCAATTCAGTTGAAAACTGAGTGCGATAAAAGAAACTTTCACGAACACATTTGCTTCATAAGATGTATATATTCTCAGCATATGATTTGCTACTCAGGCAATTCATAATAAGGAGTATGCAACTAAGTTTACTTAATAGTCAATGCAAGCTATGAAGAGATCCCAACTCAAAAATAATAAGTAGCATGAAACATAAACATAAGCAACATTGTAATGTTCATAAAAAAGGTATGATAGAGTGGTATCTCGCTTGCCTTTGATTGTAGAGCAAACATAAATGCCAAGGCACCTCTGAAGTTCAAGTGAAGACTAGAAGTAAAGATATCAAAGATACAAGCATCAAAGTCATAACACAAATAATCAAGTTTTGAGACAAGCATATTACACTAAGAATGACAACTATGCTCTCAAGCAAGTGCTCATAGAATATGTGGAGACTCAACAAAGAAATGAAAAGGTTTTGAATAGTTTGAAAGGCTTCCAAATGCTGAAAGTATGGTACTCGTTAGCTTTGAGCTCTCATTGCCCATATCATAAGCATCTTGAAATGGTTAAGGTTAAAGTGACACAACTAAGAGGATATGCTTGACAAGTTATAAGCTAAAGTCTCATGCCCCTTACTTACGAGTACCGGACCTCATGCTACTCAACTTCAGTCACAAGTAAGCTCTTGTCATTGTAAGTACATATGTATCATAGAGAACCGCCAACGGGGTACCCCTTGCACATGATACAGGAGCTATCCCATAATCAGAATGACAAGGCAAGCAGACAATGAGCATCTCAGCGATCTTTTTATTTGCTATTTACATAGGTTTTTATTGAGGATGCTTCATAGAATTCTCATTATGGTTATGCTGCAAGTTTACACCATGATTAGGCATGGCTTAGGCTAGCGGCCCAGGCGTTTCTCTAACACATATACAAACTCCATGATCTTACAAGTTCCCCTTTTAAGAAAAAGAATCATGATATCAACGGGGTACAAAGTACCCGGGAAATGTTGAAAGTGTTCCCCATGATACATGGTTCTGCTAACTTCAACTTATAAAGTACAAGCATATACGCAACAAAGATGGACGCAATGGTTCAAGATTATTAAGTGCAAGAAAGTAAAGTGTGCCATCAAGTTCGTGAGAGCTTTACTAACTAACTATCTCATAGCAAGCAAACATTTTATTTGGAAGAAAACAAGGCATATTGAATATGCACGGAACAACAAATGATGCTAATAGGCAGGTATGGTGGACAATTTTGGCAATATTGGTTTTAGGGAGTTGGAAACACGAGTAGAGCTCATACTCAGTGAAAGTGGAGGCTAGCAATAGTAAGGGAGCGACACATGAGAGAGCAGTAATTGTCATAATCATGCTTACAACAAAACAGGACTAATCATGGCATGAAAGTGATTCAAGACTTTTGAGGCAAAATAGTTCATCGAGGCTTAACTGATTATTGATTCAGCCATATGCAGGCATGAGCATGTGCCAAGTCAATTCAAGTGAAACACTCAGAGGGAGATACCACAGTGTCATACCAAATTATGAATAGAGCAACGCAAGCAAACATTCATACGCCATGCTACAAATTATTAGCGAGCTGGAGCTAATAATAAGAAATCAAGAACTACTAAGCATCCATAAATAACATACACCCTACACGAACAGGCTAAGCATGCCCACAATGATGAGTATATGTACAAAAATGAAAACAAATAGAGTTCGTTACTAGCCTCTTATCACACCTCAAGTTGTCATTAATCCTCATTATTTCCCTTCACTTGTGTGGCTTGAATAATAACATGAAACCAAATTCCATTGAGGACTGCTGAACCCTGCAACAAACTCACAAAACCAAAGAAGAACAACAAATATTTTTGGTGTTTTCGATTTTTAAAAGCAAGAACCAAAAAGGAAAAACAAGCAAAGCAAAATCTTTTTGTGTTTTTCGAATAGTTCAAACAAAGCAAAAAAGGGAAAAACCAACCAAGGAAAAAAGAAGAAGAAGCAAACAAAGGGAAACTACAGAAATATTTTTGGTCTTTTTGTGTTTTAGAAAGCAAAAACAAAGAGAGATCAAAAACTAAAAAGAGAATGAAACATGAATATACAAAGTACCGAGAAACATGATATGGAGATGAGTGTGATGTCGGTGTACGTCCCCCCAAGCTTAGGATTTTGGCTTAAGTGGGTGATACGTCCATTTTGCATCACTATTCTATGTCTTAATTCACTATTATTCATTGATATATTTCGTATTGAGAGGTGATACTTATGTTATTTCATCTGTTTTTGCATGGTTGATGACTTTTGGAGCATGGACCGCTGTAGTCAGGATTCTGATGGAAAAGGTGCTGTTTGGAGGCAAAATTCATGAAGATCATAAAATCCAGGAAAATATACGGAAAATCCTATTTGCCAGAAGACGAAGGATGCCAGAAGTGTGAGTGGAGATGGGCCACAGGGGGCCCACGCCACCCCCTAGCGCGGGCAGCCCTAGGCCGCGCCAGCAGGTGGTGTGGCCACCTTGGCCCACCTACGGCTCTCCCCTCTAGCGTATATCATCCTCCCGAAACCCTAAGGCTCGGGGAGCGACCACAGAAAGATTCCGCCGCCTCTGCAGGGCGGAATACACCGAGAGAGAAAGATCTCTTCGGCAGACAGATTTCTGCCGGGGGAATTCCTTCCTAGAGAGGGGAGATCATCGCCATCAACACCACCATCAAGCTGGACTTCAATGGGATCATCATCGCCACTATCATCACCATCATCACCCTCATCACAATCTCCATATTGCTGTAACAATTGCGTTGAATCTTGCATAGTTCATAGGGGAAACTTTCCCGGTGTTGATTACTCTTTGTAGTTGATGCTATTGAGTGAACCATTGAATTATTGTTTATGTTCATATTGTTATACATCATTATTCCATCTCTGATCATGATCCATATAATGTCTTGTGAGTAGTTCGTTTTGTTCTTGAGGACACGGGAGAAGTCATGTTGTTAGTAGTGGAGTTGTGTTGAGAAAGATTCAATAGTTTGTTATTTAAATTGTGGTGTACATCTTCTAGTGGTGTCATGTGAACGTCGACTACATGACACTTCACCTATATGGGCCTAGGAGAATGCATTGTGTATTTGGCTACTAATCGTAGGGGTTGCCGGAGTGACAGAAACCTGAACCCCCGTTAGGAAACCATTGCACAAGGGACGTAAGGGTCTTAGAGTTTAAAGTTGTGGTTAGGTTTCTACCTTAATTACTTTCTTGTACTTATGGATGTTTGCAAGGGGTATAATCACAAGTATGTATTAGTCCTAGGAAGGTCGGTACATTAGCACAGGTTCACCCACACAACACTTAGCAAGCTAGAGAAGATTAATCAACTTTATGAAGCGAAAGCACTTGACAGTCTTCCCATGTGTCCTCGAGAATGTTTGGTCATCTTAAGTAATACATCCGGCTTGTCCTTTGCTGCATAAAGGATTGGGCCACTTGCTGCATTTATTCCTACTGTCTTTTATTTACTCGTACTTTGTTTACTTGCTTTATCAAAAAGCCCTAAAAATACGTTTGCTAAGTATCTACAGAGAATTCCTGATCCATACCACTAGCCAGCACCTTCTGCTCCTCGTTGGGTTCGACAATCTTACTTATCCAAAATACTACGATACACCCCCTATACTTGTGGGTCATCAAGACTATTTTCTGGCGCCGTTGCCGGGGAGTAAAGCCCTATTGGAGAGTGGAACTGGTAAAGGAAACTTCTACTGTTAGTATTGTTTACTTCTGCTAGTTGCTTTATTTTCGTTATGGATAATTCGCTGAGTTTCTTATTTGGTAATGCTACTACCACTGCTAAGGTAGTAGATAAGCCACCACCTGCTGAGAATGATGTTTTTAAAATACCTACAAGAATTATTTATCGGGTTATGGATAACTACTACGTTGGAGATGGAATTGTCCATCGCGGTGATCATTTACTCTTTATACACGAATTATGCGGGTTGTTCAAGTGTGCATTTATTACTACAAATCAAGTTAAGAAGAAGTTATTCTCATTATCACTAAAAGGAAGAGCTGAGGAATGGTATAAGCTGCTGAAGAATGGTCAAGCTCTAGAATGGGAGGAAATAGTGCCTCTCTTTTATTCAAAGTTTTATCCTCCTAGTGAGATTCATAAAGATCGGAATCAAATATACAACTTTTGGCCTCTTGATGGAGAGAGTACAACTCAAGCTTGGGGGAGATTGAAGTTACTAATGCTCAAATGTCCCATTCATGAGCTCCCCAACAATATTATTATCAATAACTTTTATGCAAGGCTCTCTCTTCATGACAAGGATTTATTGGATGCTTCTTGTGCTGGATCATTCACTCGCATGGAAGAAGAAGCTAAATGGGATCTTCTGGACCGTATTCAAGACAATGCTGAAGCTTGGGACAATGACAAAGGAAGAAAGTCAGGTATAAATTATGATTATGAATGCATTGAATCTTTTATGGGAACTGATGACTTTCAAAATATTAAAAATGCTGATGGTCTAGACTCTCAAGCTATTGCTTCTTATTTTAAGGCTTTTTGCTTCCTACATTGAAGTGCCTAAAAAGAAGTGGAATAAGTATCATGAACCTTATAAAGATGTTTCTAAGAGTGTTCCTGCAAGAAATACTGAAGTTTATACTGCTAATCATGTTTTACCTGAACCTTATATTGAGAAAATGCCTTTCCCGGTTAAGATTAAGGAACATTCTATGATAGCTAGTATGGTTAATGAAAGTGCAAATAAAGCTATTGAACCTGATAAACAAATGGTTGATGAACCTATAATAGAAAATGTGAAAGACTTTGTCACTAAGTATGAAGAAGAGGGACACACTATCCTTTGTAAGGATACCTCTAATAGTGTTTCATATGGTAGTGTTATGAGAGCTAGTATTCATGTGTTTACTGTTAGAATAAGTGATTATTGTTACGATGGTCCTTGGGATAGTTATATTGTTAAGTTTATGCATGATACTGAAAGTTATTATGAGAGAGGGAAAAGTGTTCTTACGCATCTCAATAATATCAAGTTTCCTCGTTTTATGTTGATTTTTTTTATGTTGCACTTCTTTTGCCTTCCTATGCTTGTAGCCTATGGTTTCAACAACTTGTTTGTTTACAAAATTCCCTTGCATAGGAAGTGGATTAGACTTAAATATGTGTATGTTTGCTTCTTAATGCTCTCTTTCGCTTCAATTCATATTCCTATGTGAGCAATCTTCAAAATTATTATGCCCATCTTAATGGCTATAAAGAAAGAGCTTTATGGGAGACAACCCAATTTGTTTTTGCTTTCAGCTTGTTTTTGTTTCTTTGAATCTTGGAAGTTATTACTTCGGTAATAACCGCTCCTTATCCGTTTTGATTGGTTTTTGTGTCAAGATCAACCTCTAATGAGAGAGAAGTAATATTTGGGGAAGTTGTTGTCCCGAAACAGATTTTTGTGCTTCACCGTAAAAATTCGTGAGAGATCTCTGTATGTCTCATTGAGGTGTAATTTTTTGTGCTTCTGCCCCAGGTTGTTATTTAACTTTCGCTGGTTGTGCACTTTTTGATTTCAGCAACAAAAGATTTTCTAAAAAATTAATCTTTACTTGCTGGTCTGTTTTGATAGATTTTGCCACTCTTGCATTTGCTTCTTTATTCGATTTCCTTTTTGATTTCTTTTTGGGTTTTCGGAAGGAGTTGCTACAACAGCTTATGTTTTGATGGTTTTCAGTTGAAGTTGGACTCAAAAGGTTTTATCACTTCATATATACTAATGTTGCTAATGAGAACTATGTGAAGTTTTGTGTGAAAGAAATTTCCAGGAAGTGGAGATAATGGTGTAATAAGGAAAAGAAGGGTTTTATGACTCAAGTAATAAGTGTATGAAGATTAAGATATCGATGATATTCAAGTGATGACTGCAGAAGAATCCACTAGATACCAAATTCAGAGACCTGCAGTGTCCGTTTTCAAATAGGTAACAATTCTGGTAAGAAAAGGTCCACAAAAATACAATCCAACTATATTTTTGCATTTTTTAGTCAATAAGGAAAGCTACAAAGAGAAAAAGGGACGGAAACGGAGCCAGGGTGGCTCACACCGCCCTGTGGCGCGGGCCCTCCCCTGGCCGCGCCACCAGGTGGTGAGTCCACCCCGGACTCCGCCTCCGACTTGTTTTCTCCCAGTACCTTCCTTTTGATATGAAACTTCGTAATATATAACCCCCCGTATCTTCCGAGGTTCGTATATCGTGTTTTCGTCGTGTTTTTGTTTCGGTCTGTTTTTGCTAGGTAGAATGCTAGATTTGGAGCCACAATGTCTTCCACTGGATCAGCCGAGGGAGATTCCTTAGAAGGTATCATCAACCCATACATGAGAGAGTTGAAGATTCATCCCAAGGAGTTGTTGCTCGAAGGTGGGGAGGTCCGGATTAAAGAGGTTCAATGCCCTAAAGGTGAAGGAAGTCTGGAGGATAGGATGGAAGCACTAGAGCAAGAAGTCTTTAGGTACAAGAAGATGGCGGAGAGCGAAGTGGATATCATCCATAAGATTTGTTCCGAACTCATCACCGAGCACCAAAAGGAGACTGCTGAACTCAAAGACGAAGTCCTCTCACTCTGCCAAACAACCAACAAACTGCAAGCACAATTCTATGACGTTCAAAATCAAAACTGTGAGTAGGAGGCTAGGTTTAAACGCATAAGTTCTGCTGCAAGTTTTAGGATGTTGGAAACCACGATGTCCTTTGTTGATGGGAAGCCCTTACCCTAGAAGACGGACGAAGATGAGAGGATACCACCACCACCAAAGGAGTAATTCGTCATCAGGTTTGGCATCCCCTTGGTTTGTTCCAAGCTTGGGGGAGTGACGTGGTATCATATCACTATCTTCTATCTTTTTACCTTATTAGTAGAGTCATATCATGAATGGAGGAGTTATTATGTAGTATGGTATACATTATGGAAGTGTCCCCTCTCTCGTTAGATTTGTATCCCTTGGTGTGAGTTGCCGTTATGGAATATTAATGAGAAGTTCTATCATTCACTCTTTTGCATAGCTTATATTAGTTTTCAATTCGTGGTTGTATGATTGATCTTGTTGTTAGTATTGGTATCATTTTGGGATCATTGAGTTAATTTATTTGGTTTTGGCAAACCTGGCTCGATCAGTAGCAACACTATTTTCGAGAGTTGAATGAAAAATATAGAAGTACTCTAGAGGAAAATAATTTCATCATCTTTCTTTTTTGATTTGCTCATAAGTCTAGTATTCTCTAGTTAAGATCTTTTGTGCTTCCAAGGAAGATTGCATGTTTGTTTTCATCACTTGCATGTTTGGTTGTTTCCTTCAACTCTTGTACTTGCTACCCAGCCTTGCTAGCCAAAAACCTGTACTGAGAGGGAATTCTTCTCGTGCATCCACTCCTTTAAACCAAAACCTTTGCCATTTGTGTCCTAGTAGCATCATTGCTATTCCAAGTAAATTCTTGTTTTGTCTACCTCCCAAATTAAACTTGTTATGAGAAAATTAGTGATTAAAGCTCTCACGAACTTGATGGCACACTTTACTTTCTTGCACTTAATAAACTTGAACCATTGTGCTCACCTATGTTGCGTATATGCTTGCATTTTGTAAGTTGTGAATTAGCAGAACCATGTTGTCATGGGGAACGCTTTCAACATTGCACTGGTACTTTGTACTAATTTTATATCATGTTCTTTTGTCTATGGATGTCGTCGGTGTGAAATGAAAGGG
Source organism: Avena eriantha (assembly GCA_910589775.1). Classification (NCBI taxonomy): domain Eukaryota; kingdom Viridiplantae; phylum Streptophyta; class Magnoliopsida; order Poales; family Poaceae; genus Avena; species Avena eriantha. The sequence goes on from OU342743.1 coordinate 87,098,354, forward strand.
GAGCTTGTAAGTCCATGGAGTTATGCATGTGTGTTAGAGAAACGCATGGGCCGCTGGTCTAATCCATGCTGACATGGTGGAAACCTGCAGCAACCATAACGAGTATCTATGAAGCATTCTTCTTATAAAAAAAGAGATAAGATTGAGAAAAATAGAAAAGAAACAAAAAGAGATATTATGAAAAGAGGAAATAGAGAAAAAAGCACCATATTACCCTGGTAAATAAGAAGATTGCTGAGATGCTTGTTCTCTGCTTGCCTTGTCATTTTGATATGGGGATTCTTCCGTATCATCAGGCAATGGGTACCCCGTTGGCAGTTCTCTATGATACACATATGCTTACGATGACAAGAACTTACCGGTGACTAAACTTCAGTAGCATGAGGAGCGACCCTCGTATTCAAGGGACATGAGATTCTCAATTTACAACTTGTAAATGCATATCCTCATATTTGATCACTTTAACCTTAATCACCTAAAGATGCCTATGATAGGGGCAATGAGAGCTGAAAGCTAGTAAGTATCATAATTTTTGGGAGCTCTTTATGATACTTGCAATCCCTGCTTCCCTATTTGAAGGGCCTTTCTTTTACTTTGTAGTTGAGTCTGTAAACCTACTCCCTTCTACCTCAGCAAGTATTTTGAGTTGATGTGTTTCATTCATTCATATGATGATTTATTCACTCATGTTTCTTCTGTTCCTTGTTTTGCACATTGCTCTTATCTTGATGTTTACTACTTTGAAAGCTATCATTGAAAAACCAGTTATTTGTGAACTCTAGCAAATTATCAACTATTCTTCGACCAAGAGCTAAGTTTGCCATTACCAATTATGATTCACTTTATGTATCTTTATTGTGTTTCCTTTACTCATTGCAAGTTGAGTTATACAATAGTGAGTTGTCTTCTATTATGATCTATGTATTTGATGAATGTGATGCTTTTTGTCCGTATTCTTTTATCGACTCTTCACTCCATAAACCCGAGGCCATGTTTATTGAGCTCAGTTTCGCTTGGGGACAAGCGAAGTCTAAGCTTGGGGGGAGTTGATACGTCCATTTTGCATCACTATTCTATGTCTTAATTCACTATTATTCATTGATATATTTCGTATTGAGAGGTGATACTTATGTTATTTCATCTGTTTTTGCATGGTTGATGACTTTTGGAGCATGGACCGCCGCAGTCAGGATTTTGATGGAAAAGGTGCTGTTTGGAGGCAAAATTCACGAAGATCAGAAAATCCGGGAAAATATACGGAAAATCCTATTTTTCCAGAAGACGAAGTATGCCAGAAGAGGGAGTGGAGATGGGCCATAGGGGGCCCACACCACCCCCTGGCGCGGGCAGCCCTAGGCCGCGCCAACAGGTGGTGTGGCTGCCCTGGCCCATCTCTGGCTCTCCCCTCTAGCGTATATCATCCTCCTGAAACCCTAAGACTCGGGGAGCGACCACAACAATGTGGGGGCGGAAAACACCGAGAGAGAAAGATCTCTCCGGCAGACAGATTTCTACCGGGGGAATTCCTTCCCGGAGAGGGGAGATCGTCGCCATCAACACCACCATCAAGCTGGACTTCATCGGGATCATCATCACCATCATCACCACCATCATCACCATCATCACCATCAGCACCATCATCACCATCTCCATATTGCTGTAACTGCGTTGAATCTTGCATAGTTCATAGGGGAAACTTTCCCGGTGTTGATTACTCTTTGTAGTTGATGCTATTGAGTGAACCATTGAATTATTGTTTATGTTTAGATTGTTATACATCATTATTCTATCTCTGATCATGATCCATATGATGTCTTGTGAGTAGTTCGTTTTGTTCTTGAGGACACGGGAGAAGTCATGTTGTTAGTAGTGGAGTTGTGTTGAGAAAGATTCAATAGTTTGTTATTTAAGTTGTGGTGTACTTCTTCTAGTGGTGTCATGTGAACGTCGACTACATGACACTTCACCTATATGGGCCTAGCGGAATGCATTGTGTATTTGGCTACTAATCGTAGGGGTTGCCGGAGTGACAGAAACCTGAACCCCCGTTAGGAAACCATTGCACAAGGGACGTAAGGGTCTTCGAGTTTAAAGCTATGGTTAGGTTTCTACCTTAATTACTTTCATGTACTTACAGATATTTGCAAGGGATATAATCACAAGTATGTATTCGTCCTAAGAAGGTCGGTACATTAGCACAGGTTCACCCACACAACACTTAGCAAGCTAGAGAAGATTAATCAACTTTATGAAGCGAACACACTTGACAGTCTTCCCATGTGTCCTCGAGAATGTTTGGTCATCTTAAGCAATACATTCGGCTTGTCCTTTGCTGCATAAAGGATTGGGCCACTTGCTGCATTTATTCCTACTGTCTTTTATTTACTCGTACTTTGTTTACTTGCTTTATCAAAAATCCCTAAAAATCCGTTTGCTAAGTATTTGCAGAGAATTCCTGATCCATACCACTAGCCAGCACCTTCTGCTCCTCGTTGGGTTCAACACTCTTACTTATCGAAAATACTGCGATACACCCCCTATACTTGTGGGTCATCAGTGGGTATCAATCCAAGTACGAGTAAGGGTTCCAAGCAGGCGGGTCATTGTAAGAATGATCATAGTTAGGCCCTTGGGAAGAAGAAGCTCCCCAATCATAAGTAGGCTGCTGATATGAAGACTCCCCCTCATTCGAGGGCTGGACCGAATCATCTGTGACCTCCCTTCTAGTATCCTGCTCTTGTTGGGAGAGCTCTCCCAAGTACGTAGCAAGCTCCTCCTTAGTGAGTGACCATCCTTCCATGGTATCAAAGTTATACAAAACAGGTGCAGGCAAAAGAACAAATCGCTCGGACTTACTCCTCCTCCAACCAGCCTTGAGAAAGGTTATTTCATAAGACAACTCACTCAAATTAGCCCAAGAAGAAACAAATTTATAATGTATCATGGAATTAAGGTCAAGCCTTTCTATAGGAAACTGTAGGTCTAGATGATGAGGCACTAAACCATGCAACGCTAATAAACGAGAAGCAATGAGGCCTCCACAAATTCCACCTTTCTCGCGGTTAGCAGCAAGACGGAAAGCTATCAAGGCACCCAAGTTGTAAGTTCTATCTCGTTTTAAAGCAGCTGAGATGAATGCTAGATCATACGAAGATAACTTATTGGCAGTTTTCCTAGCAAGAACACACTTGGCAATAAAGTAAGCAAAGTAGCGAATAGACGGGAGATGAATGTTACGGATTTTCCCGCTCTCCTTCGAGAAGCTGCTCCCTTGGCAAATCTCTGCATACAAGTCCATGAGTGGTGCAGGTCGCTCTTTAATCCTTCCACACGATCCCCACTGAGGTACCTTAATAGATGCACAAAAGTCATCAAGAGGAAGGTCGGCAGCTATATTGTAAATTTTGTAGTGGACCATGGGGCTAGGCAAAGAGTGACTAAATCGAAAGTCCTGCACCACAGACATAGTTAGTTTCACAAATTGGCAAGGTTGATCTTCCACAAAGTGCTCCAATCCTGCATTAGCAACCAAAGTATGGAAGTCCTGGGAAATTCCTGTGGCCCCCATGAACTCGAAGCATGGATAAATGGAAGGAAAAACTTCCTCCTCTTGGTGAACCTTCATAACCTCAGGCACCCTCAGTTCATGTTGGTTAAGTTGATGCTCATTCATCTTCTATTCTAAAATTTAAACATCCATTACACAAGTGATTGCAAAGTGAAAATATAATGAAGGGTACTACTCATAGGGACTTGTAGAGGCCTAAACATGCATCAAAACTATATCTCTAAGCATTGAACAAGCTCACTAGCTCTCATAACCTGTCACCTACAGCAGCAAAATACTCAAGATATACTCCACTAAACACAAATCTATTTGGACAAGCAGAGGATTCACATACCGGAGAACAATTGCTCCAAATTTCAGCAGCAAAGATGGGCTGAGTAAGGAGATCGAAAAATCGAAGGTAAGAACAGCAAGAACGCAATTTCGAGCAATGAACTGGCGTTTTCTCAGGAGAGAGAAGAAAGTGGGAAGTGAGAGAGTGAGTGGAGGGCCAGGGGTGGCCCACACCATGGCCAGGCGCGCCCCTGGGCTGGCAGCGCCACCAGGTGGTGTGCCTGCCTGGTGGGACCTCTGGTACCTTCCAGGCACTTCTCTGCCCCTTTTTTCACGTAAAAATTTAATATGAATTTTCTGGAATTTTTCGAGACACTTTATTTTTGAGCAATTTTCACGCATAGATGAATGATTTTCTGATAAAAAAGGTTTCTAGAATGATGCAATGACAAAACAAGGCTAAAACTTCAGAAGTTCACATTTTTCGAGACACTTTATTTTTGAGCAATTTTTAGTAGAGATGAATAATTTTTTGACAGAAAAAGTTCTGGAATGATGCAATGACAAAACAAAACTAAAACTTCAGAAGTTCTAATACACTCTAACATGCAAGCAACTAACAACAGAAAAGTAAACTAAGCGCAAGCAAAAACTAAAATGAATAGAATAGAAGTAAGCGGAGATAATCATGGTGAAAACATTGTTTTGTTCAATGAAATCCTTTTGTTAACAAGGTTGATCAGGTCTTGTCACCAAAACAATTTTATATGAAACAAAACTTTGTATTCCACCAATGATTATGTTACCTTAACCTTGATAACAATGGTCCCAATCGTAAGAGTTTCAAAAGTTTCTCTTGGTATGGGACAATATATTTCTCCAACTTGAATGCCCTCAACATGTTCAATTGAATTCAAACCATAAGTCCTATCAATCTTCTTGGGGAAATAGATAGTATGTTCCTTGTCATTAACATTGAAAGTCACCATTCCTTGATTACAATTAATAACAGCTCCTGCAGTATTAAGAAAAGGTCTCCCAAGAATAATAGACATATTATCATCTTCAGGCATTTCAAGCACAACAAAATTAGTTAATATCAAGCAATTATGAGCTACTTGAACAGGTACATCCTCACATATACCAACAGGAATAGTAGTAGATTTATCAGCCATTTGCAAAGATATATTAGTTGGTATTAGTTTTTCTAGTTGAAGTCTCTTGTAAAGAGAAAAAGGCATGACACTAACTCCTACTCCCAAATCACACAAAGCAGTTCTAACATAACTATTTTTAATAGAGCAAGGAATAGTTGGAATCCCTGGGTCTCCAAGTTTCTTTGGAACCTTACCATTAAAGGAATAATTAGCAAGCAAAGTACAAATTTCTTCATTAGGGATCTTCCTTTTATTTGAGACAATATCCTTCATATACTTTGAATAAGGAGGCAATTTAATAGCATCAGTCAATGGAATTTTCAAGAATAAAGGTTTCATCCAGTTACAAAACTTATTATAGTGTTCATCTTCTTTTGACTTGTGTTTCTTATCAAGGAAAGGCATAGGTTTTTGGACTCAAGGATCTCTTTCACTACCATGTTTCTTAGCAACAAAATCTTCTTTACTGTATTTAGTATTCTTAGTGTGCTTTTCAGGTTCTTCTACAACTTTTTCTTTATCAGGAACATCATTTTCTTCATTACCACTTTCAGTTTCAGCATCAGAGATAGATATACTATTAGGATCTTTGGCAGGTTCAGAAGTTTCTTCAATAGTTTTATGTTTCTTTTTTCTTTTCTTACGAGTAGTACCACTATTTTTAGCTTGTTGAGAATCCTGCTCGATTCTTTTGGAATGCCCCTCAGGATATAGAGGATCCTGGGTAGCAGCACCACTTCTAGTTCTAACTTCATAAGCATGTTTTTCTTTGGCAGCATTAATTAGCAAGTCTTTCTGCACTTTAATGAGTTGATCTATTTGAGTTTGAACCATTTGAAAGTGTTTAACAATCATTTTAACATCATTAGAGGTTCTTTCCACAATATCTTTCAACTCAACAATAGCTCTAGTGTTTTCCATTAGATGATTTTGCACCCTTTTATTAAAATTATCTTGCTTACAATAAAGATATCGAGCTAAGCATTGATAAGGAGGTTTAGAGTAAGGGATATCACCTTCATCAAAATGTTGGAGAGAGTGTACCTTAATAGTGGGTGAGTAGGGAATAGGCTTACATAATTCTTCTATAGGAGGTAAATTCTTGACATCTATAGCTTTAATTCCCTTCTCCTTAAGACCTTTCTTAGCTTCCTTCATCACTTCATCATTTAATTCAATAACTCTCCTCTTCTTTGAAGTTGGAATAGGCACCGGAATAGTAGGTTCAGGTACAATTACTTCAGGTATAGCTTGTTTAGGAGGAGTCAAATCTTCATAGTTCTTACTTATTTTAGCCATTAATTCCTCAGCTTCCTTAGGAGTCCTATTCCTGAAAACACAATCAGTACAACTATCTAGGTATGTCCTAGATTCCTCAGTTAGTCCATTATAAAATATATCAAGAAGCTCATTCTTAGGTAATGGACTTCCAGCTTGTGCATGAATTAAAGCACAAAACCTTGCCCAAGATTCGGGCAATGTCTCTTTTTCTCCCTGTTTAAAATCAAAAAGTTCCTGCAAAATAGCATGTCTTGCACTAGGAGGAAAATATTTCTGCAGGAAAGTACTAATCAAGAAATCAGGGCTATCAATAGATCCAGGAGGCAAATTACTAAACCAAGTTTTAGCTGCTCCTTTCAGTGAAAAATGGAAAATCTTAGCAACAAAGTAAGTACGCATCTTAATATTATCATAAAACAAGCAACTCGTGGTAGAAAGTTCATTCATATGTGCTACCGCACTTTCATTTTTACTCCCACAAAAAAAGTTCTTTCTCAACAATAGCTATGTAAGATAGATCGAGAGAGAAATCATAATCTTTATCTATAATGTTTATGGGTGAGGCAGCAAACTTAGCAATAGGAGATAATTTGGGTCTAATAGTACGGCTCTCAAGGAGACTCTTAGCAGCGCTCCTATCATGCGTGTTTTTACATTCTTTGATAAATTCATCGGTCATCTCAACATAACCATCTTCAATATCATAACTCTCACTAGACTTAGGTGAACTAACAGGTGTAGTAGTGTCTTCATTAGGAGTTTCAGTATTTCCAGCTATAGTTCTAGCAATCGTAGCATCTAGGAAAGGACCTAATGAACCACTCTTATCAAGCACAATAGAAGAAGCATCATAAGTATCAGAAGTTTCAGATTCAGAAGTAGTAGCAGTGTGTGTAGCATGTGTATGTGGTGGTGTAAGGAACTTACTCAAAATAGACGGTGAATCAAGAGCGGTAGAGGTGTTCAGAACCGTACCTCTTCTTGTAGTGGATGGTAAAATAGGAACCTTGCCATCACGAGACTTACCCATGATGGATGGATAGCAGCGAACAATAGAGAATCCAAGTGAGCTTGATAAATAAAGCTATGCTCCCCGACAACAACGCCAGAACATAGTCTTGATGACCCACAAGTATAGGGGGTGTATCGCAGTATTTTCGAGGGAAGTGAAACCCAATTTATTGATTCGACACAAGGGGAGCCAAAGAATATTTATAAGCCTTAACAACTGAGTCGTCAATTTGGCTACACCTGGAAACAATCTTGCTCACATCAGTTTATCAGTAGCAACAGTTTTCTAGTAGGAATAGTAAAGTAACAACAGTAGTAAAAGTAAAGGCAGCAGTAACAATTGCAGTAAACAGTAGGATTAAAGCGCGGTAGGCATAGGGATAGATGGACGGGCGTTGCATGGACAAGACAATTCATATAGCAATCAAGATATAGGGCATTTACAGATAAATAAGATAAATCATCCAAGTACTAAATAATCATAGGCATGTGTTCCATATATAGTCATACGTGCTCGCAATGAGAACTTGCACAACATCTTTTATCCTGCCAGCCCGTTTGCAGCGGGGCCTCATGGGAACTACTGGCAATTAAGGTGCTCCTTTTAATAGAGCACCGGAGCAAAGCATTAACACTCCGTGAACACATGTGATCCTCACATCAAAGTCATTCCCTCCGTTATCCCGATTTCTATCACTTCGGGGCCATTGGTTCCGGACAACAACGTGTGTATGCAACTTGGAGATAAGACCATAAACAATACTATCATAATGAATCAATAACATGTTTAGATCTGAAATCATGGCACTCGGGACCTAGTGACAAGCATTAAGCACAACAAGTCGCAACAAAGCCATAAAGCACTAATAAAAGATACTAGGCACCATGCCCTAACAATCTAATGCCATTACATGAACGATCTCATCCAATCCCTACCATCCCCATAGCCTAAAGCAGGGGATTACTCACTCATAGATGGGGGAAACATGGATGGTCAATGGAGAAGCGATGGTGATGATGATGGCGATGATCTCCTCCAATTCCCCGTCCCGGCAGGGTGCCAAAACGGAGTTTCTGGTGCTGTTTCGTGGAATCTGGTGGTGGCAGCGGAGCGGAACTCCTTGTGGAAAAACGTCGACCCCCCTAAGTTTTTAGGTTAGAAGGCATCTTATAGGCGAAGAGGGAGACCGAGGGGGAGTCTGGGGCGGCCAGACCACCCCCTGGCGCGGCCTGGGCTTGCCCGCGTAGCCAGGTGGTGTGGCCTGGGCCCAGCCCTTCTCCGTCTCATTTTCTAGCTCCGTGAGTCTTCCGGAAAAATAGGCACTTTGGCTTTTGTCCCGTCCAATTCTGAGAATATTCATTTTCTGACTTTCCTAGAACCAAAAACAGCAGAAAACAGGCAGTTGGCATTGTGGCTCTTGTTAATAGGCTAGTCCAAGAAATCATATGAAAAGTACTCCAAAGTGTGGACAAAACACAAGAAAGTGGATAAAACTAAGCATGGAACATCAAAAATTATAGATACATTTGCAATGTATGAACATGTGTTCCATATATAGTCATACGTGCTCGCAATGAGAACTTGCACAACATCTTTTGTCCTGCCAGCCCGTTTGTAGAGGGGCCTCAAGGGAACTACTGGCAATTAAGGTGCTCCTTTTAATAGAGCACCGGAGCAAAGCATTAACACTCCGTGAACATATGTGATCCTCACATCAAAGCCATTCCCTCCGGTTATCCCGATTTCTATCACTTTGGGGCCATTGGTTCCGGACAACAATGTGTGTATACAACTTGTAGATAAGACCATAAACAATACTATCATAATGAATCAATAACATGTTCAGATCTGAAATCATGGCACTCGGGCCCTAGTAACAAGCATTAAGCACAACAAGTCGCAACAAAGTCATAAAGCACTAATAAAAGATACTAGGAACCATGCCTAACAATCTAATGCCATTACATGAACGATCTCATCCAATCCCTACCATCCCCATAGCCTACAGCGGGGGATTACTCACTCATAGATAGGGGAAACATGGATGGTCGATGGAGAAGCGATGGTGATGATGATGGCGATGATCTCCTCGAATTCCCCGTCCCAGCAGGGTGCCAGAACGGAGTTTCTGGTTCCGAATCGTGGAATCTGGTGGTGTCGGCGGAGCGGAACTCTTTCTGAAAAACGTCGACCCCCTTGGGTTTTTAGGTCAGGAGACAACTTATAGGCGAAGAGGGAGACCGAGGGGGTGCCTGGGGTGGCCAGACTACCCCCTGGCGTGGCCTGGCCTAGCCTGCACGGCCAGGTGGTGTGGCCAGGGCCCAGCCCCACTCCGTCTCGTATTCTGGCTCTGTGAGTCTTCTGGTGAAGTAGGATTTTTGGCATATTTTCCGGGATTTTTCCTGATAGTTGATTTTCTGCACAAAAACTAGACACCAAGTTAATTATGCTAAAAACAGCGCCAGTCCATGTTAGTTGCACCCAAATCACACAAGTTTAGAGGAAAAACAATATCAAAAGTGTTCGGGAAAGTAGATACGGTTTGGACGTATCAACAACCACTGACTCCTTGATCCGTGCCGGGAGTGCAGAAGTAGATCTCCGGCTTAGAATCCCTGCAGCGCAACGGCATGCTGCATGTGTGGTGTCTCTTGGTCAGACAGTCCTTACATGGGACCGTGCAAATGCATGGAGACAAGAGAGAGAGGGAAGGAGAAAGTCAACCAAAGGACTTCTCCAAATATTGGTGTGTCAAATCCCACCCATGGACACCCCTTTATATAGGGGGAGGGGGTGTGCCCACCCCTTTGAGTTTCCCATGTGGGACTATTCAAGGGAGAGGGGGGTACATGGGCTCTTAGGGCACCATGGGCCGACCAGCCAGGGGCGGGCCCCACCCCACGCACAGCCCTAGGCTGGCCGGGTGGGCCCCCTTGAGGCGGCTAGGCCTTGGCCCTTTCGCCCTTGGCCCTTCCCTCCTTCGGTTTTTCCTCATGGGCCCTTTTTCCCTAGGAAGTTAGGCCCGTTAGTGGAATACCCCTTCAAATTAGATTTTAATTTTATATTTAATATTAATTACATTAATTAATATGTAAATACATATTACAAAATCTGATTTGACCCGAAACACCTTTCGGTTCCTTTTTGATTTCCTCCCAACGACTTCGGATCTTTCCCGGAACGATTCCGGTTCTCTCACGGAACTTTTCTGGTTTCCTTTTCTCGTTCATATGGTGATTCCAACTTACAGAGGATCTCTAGCTCATCGCACCTTTAAGTGTATTTCCCCACATCTCGGGAATGGCACAGACATGATCTCCATCAGTGATCAATAGCGGGACCGGGATGCCCATAATGACCCCTGTGCATTCCACGATGATAATGTCGTTTGAACCTTAAACAACCGTTTCCCATTCCCTTTGCCACTTGATACCTAGTTCACCCGAGATTTGATCTACGGTATCTCCATACCTTCGTTCGATCTCGTTACCAATGAACTTGTTTTTCTCGTTTCCGTGTCATTGCATTCCGTGACCCGGTCACACGCTTGCAAGCTTCATTAATGCAACGTCACCGAGATGGCCACTAATGTATATGTCCGTTACATGGATGGACAAATCCTAGTCTTGATATGTACTCCTCTACGCGCCCCTTTGAGAAACCTAAGTGGCACCTTTTCGATCACCCAGTCACGGAGTGATACCTGATAACCATCTAAGCTCCCTCCAGAACGGTGATTTGCATTACCTCATAGTCTATGGATCAGGGTGCGAGGTTTCCTTAGTTTATCATTAATGGTGAACTTTGTAACTAGATCTCATTAAGATACAACTAGTTGGGTTGTTTATCTATCACATCATTCAACTAATGATGTAACCTCATTGTCAATTGGCATAAATGCCCATGATCTCGATTCCCTAGATCATCCTCATGACCAATGAACTAGTTCGCTAGAGGTAACTAGAGACACAGTTTGTTTACATACCGCACGTGTATTAACGTTTCATATTAATATAGTTATAGCACAGTATGAAACTATTATGAACTCATTGAGATATGACAATAAAAACCTATTTATTATTTGCCTCTAGGGAATATCTCCTTCATAAAGAAGTCGTAATAAACTGTCCTAGTCATGGGATGGAAGAATGGCTTATACTACATTTATTTTATAATGGCCTTAACCCAATGTCTAAGTCTATGCTAGATATCGCAGCAGGAGGAACAATCATGGGAAAGCAAGTGAGTGTTGCAAAGAAACTACTTGATGATATGCAAAACAACCATGCCCAATGATATGTGGAAAGAACCTTAGAAAGGGTGAATTCAATCACCGAGGTAAACAACGAAGAGCTTACTGCAAAGATAGATAAGTTACTCAACATAGTAAAGAGTAAGAAAGATACCCAAATTAATGCTATCACTACCGATGTTAATGATGTTAATTTTATAGCTCGTAATCCTTATAATTCTTCTTGGAAGAGTCAAAAAATTTCCTCTAATGTTCAAAATAATTATTCTAATCCCACAGCAGCTCCACACAACAATTATGATAACCATAATGGAGCAAATCATGGCAATCTCTCTTTTGAACATACTATTAGAACTTTCATGCAAGGTCAAACCAAGCAAAATAATATGCTTATTAAAATCATGGAGAACCATGAGACTAGTATTGGTAAATTATCTAACCAGGCCATTGCAATTATAAATAATGTGCATGCTTAGGAAATAACAAAGACCGTGGAGGCACAATTGGGCAAGGTAGCTGAGAGCCAAGCTCTCATACTTGCAAAATTCGCTGGAAACCTCGAGCCGAACCCGGTAGAAGACCTCAAGATGATGAGGGCAGAAATAAATGAAGAAAAGCCTAAAGAGATGGATTATAGCAACGCGCCAATACCTGAATACACCGTGGAAGATTTATTAAAGATAATCACCATAAAAATCCCAGTCTAGAACAAGGTAACAATGCTACATACCAATAATTTATACAACAAGTAGCATCCAAAGTTCGTGAACTAGAAATGGAGTATAAAAGACTAGCTGATAAGCTTCCTGCTAAGCTAGATGATATTTTTGAGCCCACTATTAAAGTTAAAATTGGTGTTAATGAGATATTTACACTTTGTGATCTTGGTGCAAGCATGTCAACAATTTTCAAGAGTCTATTTGACAAATTAAACTTGGGGCATTTTACAATCATTGAAATGAGATTCCATCTTGCTGATTGAACTTATAAATAAGCTGACGGGATAAAAGAAAATATAGTTGCTGAAATTAAAGGAAACATGATGTGCTGTTGGTGAGATGTAATGTTTGCTTTATGAGCTGTATATCACGTGTGCCCAGTAACATGGGTTGAATTGGTTCATAGATCACATACTCGGTCTTCGGTAGCTCGGATAAGCAGTAGTGGTCCGCACCTATCAGCCAGACAAGCCTAACCAGTCAGCGGGGAGTGATTGACCATTCTCCAGCGGACATCAACAATTAATGACACTTGAAATGAGCGGTAGATATTGGGAATGCCTCTGTTGGCCAAGCAAGGCGTTAAAAATCACCGCATTCCCCATCCATGTACCACTCATCACCTTCGGAAGCCTATTGTTCATGCATCACCACATAGGAGAGTGGCATGGAGTAGAAATTAGCCAGCGCAACCTTGGGGTTGAAACCCGTCATTAACCCAGCGATCGCCTTGAACCGCGACCCCAGGCCGGTGAGGATGTAACCAATGAGCTCGTCATCGGAGATAGGGGATCCGATCGCTGCCATTGTATCAGCCAGTGTCTTCTTATGGAAGTACTCTGTCACAAACACATCGTTCTTCTTTAGGTGTTGAAGGTGGTTGAAAATTTGCCGCACACTTGCACAGCTTTAGGCACCAAACATGTTGTTGACGGCCTTCTAGACTTTGTCTGCCGTGGTGAGGCCGATCATCTGACTCACAATATGTGGAGTCATGTTGGAGAGAAGCGCAGACGGGCTGATCCTGAACCCACCACATAGGGTAGGCCAGGTTGCTCACGGTGACGACACTCGTGCCAGTCCGTTGGGTGATCGTGGCCGGAGGCACGATCGTCGTTCCATCAAGGTAGCCATGAAGATTTGCGCCAACGAGGTGCGAGTAGATGATGGACTTCTACAACATGAAGTTGGTCTGATCCAAGGGGATAGAGATGCTTCCAATCAGCGTCTTGGAGGATGTGGCGGGCAAGGATACAAGGGCTCCTGAGGTCTAGGCGACCTGAATAGCATCAGTGACCATGGGCAAGGTTTGTTGTGGTGGCGGAACAAGGGTTTGGGTGGGATTGTGTAGTGGCTCTAATACCAAGAGAAAACCCCAAGGATTATGGTGTAATGAGCCCACGGGACAGGTACAATCATGTCAAGTAAGATACCGCAATAGTTAATTCTAACTAGAGAGGTTAACTAACTTTAACGCTCGGCGACCACGACGACGAGTAGGCGTGGTGGCGCGGACTCTAGCCGCCACAGTAGTTTAGATTTCATTTGATTTATATCATATTTTATTCAAATTTTATAAAATGACCTAAATTTAAATGAAATTTAGTTAAATTAAGAACTTTTGTTCCAATCAGGCGGGGACGATGATTGCTGAGCACGATCATTATGGATGTCGGTTTGGGGTTGCTTCCCCAAAACCATCAGCAGTTCGGACACCGGCCCTACAAAACACTGCCGACGCGCTTTGGGGTAGCCGGTGAAGATGCTCTGACGTGCATTATCAGTTTATCACGGAAGAGAAGTCACAGAGTGAACTTACAAGAATTGCAAGTCCGGATACAATGATGAAACCAAAATCAAACTCGACTGCTCGAGTGAATCATGCTGTTTTTAGCTACCCGGTAATCATTCTCTCGCTGGAAGCTAACTCGAAGTCGGGCGATCGAGCCGTCGCCAACGTTACCGCCGTACTACTGTCGATCGTAGACGAATCCGTGGCCATATATTTTAGAGTATACCCCGGCATCGTGGAAGCCCCAGCCCGACGCAGTCTGCGTACGCACTTGTGAACCACGAAACGCGGATAAAATCTCAGACCACAGGGTCCAACCTTCCAATTTCATATCCGAAACAGCTCGTCAGACCACAGGCTCCAAATTTCCAATTCCAGCTCCAAGATCAGCCTGGCCTTGGAGCTGAAGTTGACACATGACATGATGCGCCTCTATCAACCCGTTAGGTCCCTCTCGAAAAAATCAACCCGTTAGGTGGATGTCGCACGCAGCTAGCGCAGGCGTGTCCATCAGCCAGCAGAGCAGGACGCTTCGGTCATCCGGACGCCGGAAGAGTCAATAGACGTGCGGGGAAGACTTTGACCTTGGCGGCGTCAGGTCGCCGGCCACGTGGGCGCGCCGCCGTGGCTTTGCCCCGGCGCCAAGGTTGGGGAACTGTCCAAGCTTCCTCTTCCGTGGAACTTGAAGGTTAACTCCTTTGCTTGCTTCAGGTCCAAGAACTACTTGGCGAAGAAAATTCAGGGCGCGTGCGAGTGCGAGGATCCTATCTGTCGTACTCTGTATCTGTAGTTGAGACGAGTGTGGTTGCGTGATTGACGATACCCTACTTGGCCGTTTTCCAGTCGTCTCAACGAGTTCTCCCGTGCATGTTACCACCTGAAATGCATGCAGTAAATGTTGGTATATTGCTCACTTATGATGTAATGACGCCTAGTGAAAAACGAGCTCTTTGGTGTCGGTTAGCACCTTGCTCTACTTTTCAAGACCTCTCGCAAAGAAACCATGAGGGCACTTTTGACTTACGCAAAGAAACCATCGGGGCACTTTAAAAATGAAAAAAATTTGATCTGCGTATACATTTTCAAATTAAAAAAAAAGTCAGTTTTTTTTAACTCATGGGGACTAAATAATAGTGCTAGATTGTTTTGGCTCAAACTGTTATCCACGTCGTCCCGATTCTTTTCGGTCGAGAGTTAGACACTTTTCGGTCGAGAGTTAGACACTGAGGAGGACATGCGGCGACTTCGGAGCAAAGTTCTGCTATCCCGTGAGGCAGATTAGGGCGAAAGATTTCATACTGTATGTGGGTGTGCCGCGCGCCGTCGTACTTCACGTGGCTGGGTGGGACGCGCGCACTTCGCCCGCTTCATTGGCCCACTGTCAGTGTACGTGGACAGAGTTTCGCCCGGTGAGAGGAGTTGCAACCGCATAGCCGACGTGGCGACGTGAGCCCATGCTAGCGGCGGAATGTCGTGTACATGGGATCCAACCGGAACCGACGTGGCAGCGTAGACCGTAGCCATCCACGGTTTCTCACGGACGTGTGTCGAGCCGATGCGGTGACGTGAACCCGTGCTGGCTATGAGCGCGGTTTGTCGTGGACGTGGGTCCCGTCCATAGCTAGTGCAGCGACGTAAACTCATGATGGGTGTGTGCGTAGACCGTAGATTACGCTGGTTCTCGCAGTCGTAGACCATCGGAGAGTCGACCTGCTAGCTTAGATTGTAGACTTCTTATTTTATTTGACTTTCGTGTGGCTTGCCTGGATTGGACATGCCTTCCCACGAGAATATCATTTTGCGGCCTGAAAGTTGGGGTGTCCAGGCAACGCGGTACCCAAGTTGCTTATAATCAGCTGCGTTGCCCAAAGTTGGCGTGCCAAATACTCAGAGGGTCTTTTTGACACGAATTCAACTTTACGTTTCAATACAAAATATCAGGCTAACGGCCGTCAAGTTGGGCCTCCCTGTCAGTTCTCGCCGTTATGTCGCTCCCGTCGCTTAGGCGGGGTGGCTGTCACGTAGGCTTGCAGCGTTGGCACAGTGGATAGGACAACACCCATGCCTAGTGAATTGACGTGACAAAATAGGGCACATCTATCGGCGTTATAATTATTTTTTGTTTACTCAGAAGCTGGAACGGCCACCGCCACGCGTCTCTCCTTAGACTTCCGTCACCGTCATTAACCACTACCTTAAAAGCGTATTGACGGTTCCACCATTCCCCTGCCTCGCAAAAACCACTCTTCTTCTTCCTGTCATCTCTCTTCTTCCCGTCTCATTCTCTTTGCCGCCATGGAAGGTCGTCACTCTAGAGACAAGCTTCACTACCCATGAAAATAAGAAGATATACGTTGTCTACACCAACGAGGAGGAGAGAGTGGTGCGAGTCCTGAGGTTGTACGAGAGTTGGCTTGAGAAAGACGAGAACAAGTTTGTGGGATTGGACCTCGAGTACACCCCGGAGCACCCATATGAAGGGAGTGAAGTCGCCATCGTTCAACTGGCCATGAGGAAACACGTCCTTGTCTACCACCTCTCCCGGTTTGTAGATCTGCTCTCTGTAGCTAACCGCTTTTAGGGTTTTCTCTTTTTGTTCTTTATCCATTTGCTCATCTTGCAACTACTGGATTTTATTTAGGACCAAATAAATTATGACAAGACAATGTTGAGAGTCTTGATCTTGCATTTACTAAACTTTTCAGAATTATATTCAGATGATGATCTTGCATTGACAAAATATTTGTAGTTACAAATTTTGGTGATGACAAACTACATACTTTCAGGGCTGACAGGAATTGTCCGGCATTGCGCTAGTTCCTTGTAGAAAAGGGAATTGTTTTCTGCACTGTCGACAATACAACTGATTTTTCGAAATTTTATCGAGAGGGAATTATAATTCCTGCGCACAACTGGATCGATATTCAGAGTCTTGTCAAGATCTTAGGGGGCTCGAGGAAGGATGGAATGGCATCACTCGCAACTAGAATCCTCGATGAGTCGTACCACAGAATGAAAGCAGATTTCCCTACGGATAGGCACGATTTCTGGGACGAGTGGCCGTTGTCTGATATAAACCTGAAGTATGCAGTCATAGACGCTTACGTGACCTACCAGCTGTACAAGAAGATCCATTTTTTTCTATGTTACATCATGTTTTGCCCTATTTGTAAGAGGGAAGACGAGCTTAGGGGAGCCCTTTGTAGAAAATGCAGAATAGCTGAGTTTGAAGCTACATATGCAAAGGAAATGGCTGCATCTGAAGCAGCTGACAGAGAGGCTGCTGAAGCAGCTGAAAGAGAGCTTGTAGCTGAAGCAGAAGCAGCTGACAGAGAGGCTGCAGCTGAAGCAGCAAACAGAGAGGCAGCATCTTCTAGCGGAAACAATCAGGTCTGTGATGCACCGCTAATTGTGTCGCAGGACGCTGAAGATAGGGAATGCAAGTCAGATCCCAGGTGGGACGAAGCATTTCGTGAGTTGTGGAGTGCCAATAATATATGATCCACCTGGAATGATCGCAGTTGGTCGCCTAGGAACGATGGCAAGTGAATTAAATTTTACTTCTCAGTGTTATGTTTTTCTATTTTGTGGAACTCATTTATCTTATCAAGATGTCTAGCGCCTCAAGTGAGAGTAGTAAAATAAATTTAACCCTCTTTGTGTTATGTTTATGTATGTGTCTTGTAGCTTGTCAAGATGGTAGCTCGTTAACTGGCAGTTTGAAAGAGTACCATTTTCCTCTCTCGCTAAACAGATATGTTTCATTTTGCCCAAATTAGTAGTAAATCTAGAGAAAATTCTCTCTTCGATAATTCGTTCCCTTTTGGGCCTCTTTTTGCCTCCGATCAGGTAGCAAATCTAGAGCAGCAAATCACACCAAGCAGAATACATTCATTCAGAAAACAAAACAAATGTAGATATAACTATGCGCAGCTAAATAGGATATAGCGATAGAAAGTAGATTACTTAATGAGGTTCGATGCATTCAGCCAGAAATAGGATGCAAGCACAATATAGAAAATCAAAAGAAGTTGCTTAGCAGCAGCAGCCGCAGCAGCAGCAGGCACATTCAAGACCTTCAAGTGCCCGCGCCTCCTGATACGTCCAAAACGTATCTACTTTCCCGAACACTTTTGCTATTGTTTTTCCTCTAAACTTGTGTGATTTAGATACAACTAACACTGACCGATGCTGTTTTCAGCAGAATTATTTTGGTGTCTAGTTTTTGTGCAAAAAATCAACTATCAGGAAAAATTCCGGAAAATATGCCAAAAATCCTATTTCACCAGAAGACTCAAGGAGCCAGAATACGAGACGGAGAAGGGCTAGGGCCTGGCCACACCACCTGGTCACGCGGGCTGGGCCTGGCCGCACCAGGGGGTGGTCTGGCCGCCCCAGGCAACCCCTCGGCCTCCCTCTTCGCCTATTAGTTGCCTCCTGGCCTAAAAATCCAGGGGGGTCGACGTTTTTCCAAAAAGAGTTCCGTTGCGCCGCCACCACCAGATTCCGCGATTCGGAACCAGAAACTCCGTTTCGGCACCCTGCCGGGACGGGGAATTGGGGGAGATCATCACTGAAAGGATAGAGATGTCGCCTAGAGGGGGTGAATAGGCAATTTCAAAACTATTACGGTTTTGGCTTGATAGAATGCAGAATTAAACTAACGTTTATTTTACAAGCACAAAACCTAAATACACTAGGCTCAACTAAGTGCACCAACAACAAGATAAGCTAAGCAAGATAGCACAAGATAAATATACCACAAGTGATAAGCAAGATATAAGTACTTCAAGCTTGATGGCTATCACAAGGAAAGTAAGCTCGGGTATAGAGATAACCGAGGCACGCGGAGACGAAGATATATACCCGTGTTCCCTTACAAGTAAGGTACGTCACGTTGGAGAGGTGTGGGATTTCACGAAGGATTTCCCAACGCCACGAAGGCTCACCTTCTTCTCCGAGTCTATCCCACGAAGGAATAGGCCCTTTCCTTATGGCTAGCTTTTCCTCCACTTCGGAGATGGCAAGCTCCACAACCACTTCACAAGCTCCACGAAGGAGAAGCCCGGGTCTCTTCACAATCTTCCACGAAGAGGACACCGCGGCACCAACCGTGAAGCCAACTAGAAGGTCACCCTCCAAGAGCAACAAGCTCATGGTCTCTCACTTGAACAAATCGTAGTGGAGAGCTCAACACTTATGCAAGAATGCAAAGCAAGAACACCAAGGGCATTCAAATCCCTCACTCTCAAATCCCACCAAAGCAACAAGTGCTAGGGAGGAATTAGAGAGGAAGAACAATGGTGGAAGTCAACCAATGACTCCAAGATCTAGATCCAATGGGTTCCCCTCACTTAGAGGAGGAAATGATTGGTGGGGATTGTAGATCTAGATCTCCTCTTCCAAAGCCCTCAAAAAAATGCAAGAATCATAGGAGGGAAGTGGGACGAAGCAAGCTCAAGAGGATCAACAATGGAGGTCAATTTCGAGCTCAAGAACACTAAAAATGTTGGGGGAAGAACCCCCTTTTATAGGGGAAAGCAAATATGGCCGTTGGGAGGAAACAGCGCGAACCCGGTTTGAAGTCCGGTTGGACCGGCCCTAGAACCGGACAACTCGGTTCCCAGGCCGGTGGACCGGACTACAAACCGAAATACTTCTGTAAGCCAACCCGGAATATACTCGGTTGTGAAAACCGGAAAACCCGGTCTGAGATCCGGTCAACCGGAGCTGGAACCGGACCGTCCGGTGTGGGGCTCGGTTGGACCGGATCCACAACCGGGGTGAAACTAACTTCACGAAAAACGTAATAACTTTTGCATCCAGACTCCGATTTCGATGATCTTGGGCTTGTTTTGACGAGGACAACAAGATCTACAATATGGTGCATGAAAACATCATAGTACAACAAAGGAAGGTAGAACCAAATGAGGAAATGCATGGAGCCTCCCTATAAGAAGAACCGGTAAAACCTTCAAACTCGAAAACGCCATATAAGATGCATACGAATTCCGTTTTCGATGAACTTGGGCTTGTTGAAGAGCTAGCAACAAGCTAAAGAACCTCACATAGAGAAAATACCAAGAAGCAACAAAATAGTAATATGCAAAGTATGCAAAAGATTGAGCTCCATATGACGATGTGATCAAGTTACCCAACCGAAAGCCCCTCTTGATAGTGCGGCTATCTACCCTATAACCCGGTCTCTCAACAACCACCTTGAGACCGGTAAAAGGAAAACCTAACAAGGCCATACCTTTGCCTTGCGCATCCCGCTTGATCTTGATGACATGCTTCAAGCTCCATCCAAGCCGGAATGCACCACTTGATCATTGTTGCTTCATGAAGACTCATAATTTGCTCCCCCATAAACCACTATGGGATAGCTTCATTAAGACACGTCTTCACATGTCCATTATCACCAAAATGGATGGCAAGCTTCAAGCAAATGATCTTCTCGAGATGCTTATCTTAGAACTTGCCCTTCTCAACCTTGATGGCGATCACCACTTGATGCCATCCTCTCATGGGCTATTGAGATCTTCACTTTTGAAGCATGCCCATGGAAAGATACCTATCCCATATATAAAACACAAAGGAACATATATAATGGGTTAATTCATGATGCATAAATGACAAGGCTTATCACACCACAAGATCCATGTGGTACATTATTTATGCTTCATGCGTTGACCAACTTGAAATCACTCTTCACTCTTTGCATTGGTCAACCAAGAGTCTTCTCATGCTCCATCTCAATATCTTGAGGTACATAAGGAATTCTTCATTTGATTACATGCTCTAAATCTTAGTCAACCATAGCTCAACTAATGAGGCTATCATGACACAAGCTTAGAGCCATATCTTGAATTCTTCTATTGAGATCACACTCTCAAGATCTTGAACATATCATATTCTTCTCTTCAATTTGATGATCTTGATGCCAAAACTCAAGGTATATCTTTATCTTCATGGCATCCATACTTGAATCCAACATATGGACTACAAGCATGACCTATAGAATATTCCTTCATATAAAACTCAATGAAAACATTAGTCCATAGGGATTGTCATTAATCACCAAAACCACACATAGGGGCAATTACCCTTTCAATCACCATCATCATCACAATCGCTTCTCCATCGACCATCCATGTTTCCCCCATCTATGAGTGAGTAATCCCCCACTGTAGGCTATGGGGATGGTAGGGATTGGATGTGATTGTTCATGTAATGGCATCGGATTGTTAGGGCATGGTGCCTAGTATCTTCTATTAGTGCTTTTAGACTTTGTTGCGACTTGTTATGCTTAATGCTTGTCACTAGGGCCCGAGTGCCATGATTTCAGATCTGAACATGTTATTGATTCATTATGATAGTATTGTTTATGATCTTACCTACAAGTTGTATACACATGTTATTGTCTGGAACCAATGGCCCCGAAGTGACAGAAATCGGGATAACCGGAGGGAATGGCTTTGATGTGAGGATCACATGTGTTCACAAAGTGTTAATGCTTTGCTCCAGTGCTCTATTAAAAGGAGCACCTTAATTGCCAGCAGTTCCCTTGAGGCCCCGCTGCAAACGGGCTGGCAGGACAAAAGATGTTGTGCAAGTTCTCATTGCGAGCACGTATGACTATATATGGAACACATGCCTATGATTATCTAGTACTTGGATGCTTTATCTTATTTATCTGCAATTGCCCTATGTTCTGATTGCTATATGAATTCTCTTGTCCATGCAATGCCCGTCCATCCATCCCTATGCCTACCGCGCTTTAATCCTATTGTTTACTGCAATTGTTACTACTGTCTTTACTTTTACTACTGTTGCTACTTTATTATTACTACTAAAAAACTGTTGCTACTGATAAACTGGTGTGAGCAAGATTGTTTCCAGGTGCAGCTGAATTGACAATTCAGTTGTTAAGGCTTATAAATATTCTTTGGCTCCCCTTGTGTTGAATCAATAAATTGGGTTTCACTTTTCTCGAAAATACTGCGATACACTCCCTATACTTGTGGGTCATCAAGACTATTTTCTAGCACCATTGCCGAGGAGCATAGCTTTATTTATCAAGTCCACTTGGAATCACTATTGTTCGCTGCCATCCATCCATCATGGGTAACTCTCGTGATGGCAAGGTTCCTATTTTACCATCCACTACAAGAAGAGGTACGGTTCTAAACACCTCTATTGCTCTTGATTCACCATCTGTTATGAGTAAGCTCCTTACACCACCACATACACATGCTACACACACTGCTACTACTGCTGAATCTAAAACTTCTGATACTTATGATGATGCTTCTACTGTGCTTGATAAGAGTGGTTCATTAGGTCCTTTCCTAGATGCTACGATTGCTAGAACTATAGCTAGAAATACTGAAACTCCTAATGAAGACAATACTACACCTGTTAGTTCACCTGAGTCTAGAGAGAGCTATGATATTGAAGACAGTTATATTGAGATGACCGATGAATTTATTAAAGAATGTCAAAACAACCATGATAGGAGTGCTGCTAAGAGTCTCCTTGAGAGGCGTACTATAAAACCCAAATTGTCCCCTAATGCTAAGTTTGTTGCATCTCCCATAAAAATTAAAGATAAGGATTATGATTTGTCTCTTGATCTATCTTAAATAGCTATTGTTGAGAAAGAACCTTTTTATGGGAGTAAGAATGAAAGCGCAGTAGCACACATGGCTGAACTTTCTACCATGAGTGGCCTGTTTTCTGATGATATTAAGATGTGCACCTACTTTGTTGCTAAAATTTCCCTTTTCACTGAAAGGAGAAACTAAAACTTGGTTTAATAATTTACCTCATGGATCTATTGATAGCCCTGATTGCTTGATTAGTACTTTCCTGCAGAAATATTTTCCTCCTAGTGCTAGACATGCTATTTTGCAGGAACTTTTTGATTTTAAACAGGGAGAAAAAGAGATATTGCTTGAATCATGGGCAAGGTTTTGTGCTTTGATTCATGCACAGGCTGGATGTCCATTACCTAAGAATGAGCTTCTTGATATATTTTATAATGGGCTAACTGAAGAATCTAGGACATACCTGGATAGTTGTGCTGATAGTGTTTTAAGGAATAGGACTCCCAAGGAAGCTGAGGAATTAATGGCTAAAATAAGCAAGAATTATGAAGACTAGACTCTTCCTGAACCAGCTATACCTAAAACAATTATACCCGAACCAACTATCCCTGCGGCTACACCAACATCAAAGAAGAGGGGAGTTATTGAACTAAATGATGGAGTGATGAAGGAAGCTAAGAAATGTCTTAACGTGAAGGGAATTAAAGCTGTAGATGTCAAGAATTTACCTCCTATAGAAGAATTATGTAAGCCAATTCCCCACTCATCCACTATTGAGGTACACTCTCTCCAACATTTTGATGAAGGTGATATCCCTTACTCTAAACCTCCTGATCAATGCTTAGAAGAATTCGATATTTTTATTGTTAAGCAAGATAATTTTAATAAAAGGGTTCAAAATCATCAAATAGAAAAACTCTAGAGCTATTGTTGAGTTAAAAGATATTGTGGAAAGAACCTCTAATGATGTTAAAATGCTTGTTAAACATTTTCAAATGGTTCAAACTCAAATAGATCAACTTATTAAAGTGCAAAAAGACTTGCTAGTTAATGCTGCCAAAGAAAAACATGCCTATGAAATTAGATAATAGAAGTGGTGCTGCTACCTAGGATCCTCTATATCTTGAGGGGCATCCTAAAATAATTGAGCAGGATTCTCAAGAAGCTGAAAGTAGTGGTACTACTCCTAAGAACATAAAAAAGAAACATAAACCTGTTGTAGAACCCTCTGAAACTGCTATAGATCCCAATAGTATATCTGTCTCTGATGCTGAAACTGAAAGTGGTAATGAAGAAAATGATGCTCCTTATAAAGAAAAAATTGAAGAGGAACCTGGAAAGCACAATAAGAATACTAAATACACTAAGGAAGATTTTGTTGCTAAGAAACATGGTAGTGAAAGAGAGCCTTCGGTCCAAAAACCTATGCCTTTCCCTGATAAGAAACACAAGTCAAAGGAAGATGAATACTATAACAAGTTTTGTGAGTGGATGAAACCTTTATTCTTGCAAATTCCTTTGACAGATGCTATTAAATTGCCTCCTTATTCAAAGTATATGAAGGATATTGTCTCGAATAAAAGGAAGATCCCTAATGAAGAAATTTCTACTTTGCTTGCTAATTATTCCTTTAATGGTAAGGTTCCTAAGAAACTTGGAGACCCAGGGATTCCAACTATTCCATGCTCTATTAAAAATAGTTATGTTAGAACTGCTTTGTGTGATTTGGGAGCAGGACTTAGTGTTATGCCTTTTTCTCTCTACAAGAGACTTCAACTTGAAAAACTAATACCAACTGATATATCTTTGTAAATGGCTGATAAATCTACTACTATTCCTGTTGGTATATGTGAGGATGTACCTATTCAAGTGGCTCATAATTGCTTGATATTAACTGATTTTGTTGTGCTTGAAATGCCTGAAGATGATAATATGTCTATTATTCTTGGGAGACCTTTTCTTAATACTGCAGGAGCTATTATTAATTGTAATCAAGGAAAGGTGACTTTTAATGTTAATGAAAAGGATCATACTGTCTATTTCCTCGAGAAGATTGATAGGACTTACGGTTTGAATTCAATTGAACATGTTGAGGGCATTCAAGTTGGAGAAATATATTGTCCCATACCACGAGAAAAATGTGAAACTATCATGATTAGGACCATTGCTATCAAGGTTGAGGTAACATAATCATTAGTGGAACACAAAGTTTTGTTTCATATAAAATTGTTTTGGTAACAAGACCTAATCAACCTTGTTAACAAAAGGATTTCAATGAACAAAACAATGTTTTCACCATGATTATCTCTGCATACTTTTATTCTATCCATTTTTGTTTTTTCTTTCGTTTAGCCTACTTTTCTGTTGTTAGTTGCTTGCATGTTAGAGTGTCTTAGAACTTCTGAAGTTTTAGTTTTGTTTTGTCATTGCATCATTCCAGAACTTTTTCTGTCAAAAAATTATTCATCTCTACTAAAAATTTCTCAAAAATAAAGTGTCTCGAAAAATTCCAGAAAATGCATATTAAATTTTTACGTGAAAAAAGGGGCAGAGAAGTGCCTGGAAAGTACCAGGGGGGCCCACAAGGCAGGCACACCACCTAGTGGCGCGGCCAGCCCAGGGGCGCGCCTGGCCATGGTGTGGTCCACCCCTGGCCCTCCACTCACTCTCTCACTTGCCACTGCTTCCTCTCTCCCGAGAAAACATCAGTTCTTTGCTCGAAATCACGTTCTTGCTGTTCTTATCCATGATTTTTCGATCTCCTTGCTCAGCCCATCTTTGCTGCTGAAATTTGGAGCATTTGTTCTCCGGTATGTGACTCCTCCGCTTGTCCAAGTAGATTTGTGTTTAGTGGTTTATATCTTGAGTATTTTGATGCTGTAGGTGATAGGTTATGAGAGCTTGTAAGCTTGTTCAATGCTTAGAGATATTGTTTTGATGCATGTTTACGCCTCTATAAGTCCCTATGAGCAGTGCCCTTCATTATGTATTCACTTTGTAACCACTTGTGTAATGGATGTTTAAAATTTCAGAATAGAAGATGAATGAGCATCAACTCAACCAACATGAACTGAGGGTGCCTGGGGTTATGAAGGTTCACCGAGAGGAGGAAGTTTTTCCTTCCATCTATCCATGCTTCGAATTCATGAGGGATGCAGGAATTTCCCAAGACTTCCATACTTTGGTTGCTAATGCAGGATTGGAGCACTTTGTGGAGGATGAACCTTGTAAATTTGTGAAACTAACTATGTCTGTAGTGCAGGACTTTCAATTTAGTTACTCTTTGCCTAACCCCATGGTCCACTACAAAATTTACAATGTAGCTGTCGACCTTCCTCTTGATGACTTTTGTGCAGCTATTAAGGTACCTCAGTGGGGATCATGTGGAAGGATTAAAGAGCGACCTGCACCACTCATGGACTTGTACGCGGAGATTTGCCAAGGGAGCAGCTTCTCAAAGGAGAGTGGGAAAATCCGTAACATTCATCTCCCGTCTATTTGCTACTTTGCTTACTTTATTGCCAAGTGTGTTCTCGCTAGGAAAATTGCTAATAAGTTGTCCTCATATGATCTAGCATTCATCTCAGTTGCTTTAAAACGAGATAGGACTTATAACTTGGGTGCCTTGATAGCTTTCCGTCTTGCTGCTAACCGCGAGAAAGGTGGAATTTGTGGAGGCCTCATTGCTTCTTGTTTATTAGCGTTGCATGGTTTAGTGCCTCATCATCTAGACCTACAGTTTCCCATAGAAAGGCTTGACCTGAATTCCATGATACAACATAAATTTGTTTCTTCTTGGGCTAATTTGAGTGAGTTGTCTTATGAAATAACCTTTCTCAAGGCTAGTTGGAGAAGGAGTAAGTCTGAGCAATTTGTTCTTTTGCCTGCACCTGTTTTGTTTAACCTTGATACCAGGGTAGGACGGTCACTCACTGAGGAGGAGCTTGATACGTACTTGGGAGAGCTCTCCTAGCGGGAGCAGGATGCTAGAAGGGAGGTTACAGATGATTTGGTCCAGCCCTCGAATGAGGGGGAGTCTTCATATCAGCAGCCTACCTATGATTGGGGAGCTTCTTCTTCTTCCCAAGGGCCTAACACGATCATTCTTACAATGACCCGCCTGCTTGGAACCCACACTCGTATTTGGATTGATACCCACTTAGGCCAAAAGACTAAGCTTGGGGGGAGGTACACCGACATCACACTCATCTCCATATCATTTTTCGTCGGTATTTTGTATATTCATATTTCGTTTTCTTTTTATTTTTCGTTCTCTCTTTGCTTTTGCTTTCTAAAACACAAAAAGACCAAAAATATTTCTTTTGTTTGCTTCTTTTTGCCTTGGTTTGCTTTTCCCTTTTTGCTTTGTTTGAACTATTCGAAAACCCAAAAAGATTTTGCTTTGCTTGTTCTCCCTTTTTGGTTCTTGTTTTTAAAAATCGAAAACACAAAAAATATTCGTTGTTCTTCTTAGGTTTTGTGAGTTTGTTGCAGGGTTCAACAGTCCTCAGTGGAATTTGGTTTCATGTTATTATTCAAGCCACACAAGTGAAGGGCAATTATGAGGATTAATGACAACTTGAGGTGTGGTAAGAGGCTGGTAACAAACTCTATTTGTTTTCATTTTTGTACATATACTCATCATTGTGGGCATACTTAGTCTGTTCATGTAGGGTGTATGTTATTCATGGATGCTTAGTAGTTCTTGTTTTCTTATGATTAGCTCCAGCTCGTTAATAGTTCGTAGCTTGTCATATGAATGTTTGCTTGCATTGCTCTATTCATATCTTGGTATGACACTGTGGTATCCTCCTCTGAATGATTCACTTGAATTGACTTGGCACATGCTCACGCATGCATATGACTAAAATAATCAGTTAAGCCTCAATGAATTATTTTTCCTTAGGGGTCTTGAATCACTTTCATGCCATGTTTAGTCCTGTTTTGTTGCAAGCATGATTATGACAATTACTGCTCTCTTGTTTGTCGCTCCCTTACTATTGCTAGCCTTCACTTGCACCGAGTATGCTCTACTCGTGTTTCCAACTCCCCAAAACTAATATTGCCACCATACCTACCTATTAGCATCATTTTCTGTTTCCGTGCATATTTAATATGCCTTGTTTTCTTCCGAATAAAATGTTTGCTTGTTATGAGAAAGTTAGTTAGTAAAGCTTTCACGAACTTGATGGCACACTTTACTTTCTTGCACTTAATAATCTTGAACCATTGCGTCCATCTTTGTTGCGTAATGCTTGTGCTTTATAAGTTGAAGTTAGCAGAACCATGTATCATGGGGAACGCTTTCAACATTGCACTGGTACTTAGTACCTCGTTGATGTCATGATTCTTTTGCTTATGGATCCCGGCAGTGTGAAATAAAAGTGGAACTTGTAAGATCATGGAGTTTGTATGTGTGTTAGAGAAACGCCTGGGCCGCTAGCCTAAGCCATGCCTAATCATGGCGGAAACTTGCAGCATAACCATAATGAGCATTCTATGAAGCATCCTCAATAAAAACCTATGCAAATAGCAAAAAGAAAGATCGATGAGATGCTCATTGTCTGCTTGCCTTGTCATTTTGATTATGGGATAGCTCCTGTATCATGTGCAAGGGGTACCCCATTGGCGGTTCTCTATGATACATATGTACTTACAATGGCAAGAGCTTACTTGTGACTGAAGTTGAGTAGCATGAGTTTCAGTACTCGTAAGTAAGGGTCATGAGATTTTAACTTATAACTTGTCAAGCATATCCTCTTAGTTGTGTCACTTAACCTTAACCATTTAAAGATGCTTATGATAGGGGCAATGAGATCTCAAAGCTAATGAGTACCATACTTTCAACATTTGGAAGCCTTTCAAACTTTTCAAAACCTTTTTCATTACCTTATTGAGTCACCACCCATTCTATGAGCACTTTCTTGAGATCATAGTTTTCATTCTTAGTGTAATGTGCTTGTCTCAAAACTTGATTAATTGTGTTATGACTTTGATGCTTGTATCTTTACTTCTAATCTTCACTTGAACTTCAAAGGTACCTTGGCATTTATGTTTGCTTTACAATCAAAGGCAAGCGAGATACCACTCTATCATACCTTGTTATGAGCATTGCAATGTTGCTTATGTTTATGTTTCATGCCACTTACTATTTTTGAGTTAGAAGCTCTTCATAGCTTGCAATGACTATTAAGTAAACTTAGATGCATACTCTTTATTATGAATTGCCTAAGTAGTTGATCATATGCTGAGAATATATACATCTTATGAAGCAAATGTGTTCGTGAAAGTTTCTTTTATCGCACTCGGTTTTCAACTGAATTGCTTGAGGACAAGCAATAAGCTAAGCTTGTGGGGAGTTGGTACGTCCAAAACGTATCTACTTTCCCGAACACTTTTTCTATTGTTTTTCCTCTAAACTTGTGTGATTGGTATACAACTAACACGGATTGACGCTGTTTTCAGCAGAATTACTTTGGTGTCTAGTTTTTGTGCAGAAAATCAACTATCAGGAAAAATCCCATATGCCAAAAATCCTATTTCACCAGAAGACTCAAGGATCTAGAATACGAGACGGAGAAGGGATGGGGCCTGGCCACACCACCTGGCCGCGTAGGCTGGGCCTGGCCGCGCTAGGGGGTGGTCTGGCCGCCTTAGGCACCCCCTCGGCCTCCCTCTTCGCCTATAAGTTGCCTCCTGACCTAAAAACCCAAGGGGTTCGACGTTTTTCCAGAAAGAGTTCCACTGCGCCGCCACCACCAGATTCCGCGATTTGGAACCAGAAACTCCGTTCTGGCACCCTGCTGGGACGGGGAATTGGAGGAGATAATCGCCATCATCACCATCGCTTCTCGATCGACCATCCATGTTTCCTCCATCTATGAGTGAGTAATCCCTCGCTGTAGGCTATGGGATGGTAGGGAGTGGATGAGATCGTTCATGTAATGGCATCGGATTGTTAGGGCATGGTGCCTAGTATCTTCTATTTGTGCTTTTTGACTTTGTTGCGACTTGTTATGCTTAATGCTTGTCACTAGGGCCTGAGTGCCATGATTTCAGATCTGAACATGTTATTGATTCATTACGATAGTATTGTTTATGGTCTTACCTGCAAGTTGTATACACACATTATTGTCCGGAACCAATGGCCCCGAAGTGAAAGAAATCGGGATAACCGGAGGGAATGGCTTTGATGTGAGGATCACATGTGTTCACAGAGTGTTAATGCTTTGCTCCGGTGCTCTATTAAAAGGAGCACCTTAATTGCCAGTAGTTCCCTTGAGGCCCCACTGCAAACGGGCTGGGAGGACAAAATATGTTGTGCAAGTTCTCATTGCGGGCACGTATGACTATATATGGAACACATGCCTATGATTATCTATTATTTGGTTGCTTTATCTTATTTATCTTAAATTGCCCTATGTTCTGATTGCTATATGAATTGTCTTATCCATGCAATGCACGTCAATCCATCCCTATTCCTACCGCGCTTTAATCCTACTGTTTACTGCAATTGTTACCACTGTCTTAACTTTTCCTACTGCTGCTACTTCACTATTGCTACTACAAAACTGTTGCTACTGATAAACTGGTGTGAGCAAGATTGTTTCCAGGTGTAGCTGAATTGACAACTCAGTTGTTAAGGCTTATAAATATTCTTTGGCTCCCCTTGTGTCGAATCAATAAATTGGGTTTCACTTCCCTCGAAAATACTGCGATACATGATAAATGTATCTATAATTTTTGATGTTCCATGCTTGGTTTTATCCACTTTATGGTGTTTTGTTCCAACTTTGGAGTACTTTTCATATGATTTCTTGGACTAACCTATTAACAAGAGCCACAGTGCCAACTGCCTATTTTCTGCTGTTTTTGGTTCCAAGAAAGTCAGAAAATGAATATTCTCGGAATTGGACGGGACAAAAGCCAAAGTGCCTATTTTTCGGGATGTCATCAAGTGCCAGAATACGAGACGGAGAGGGGCCAGAGGGCGGCCACACCACCTGGCCGCGTGGCTAGGCCTGGCCCACGCCAGGGGGTGGTGTGGCCAGCCCAGGCACCCCCTCAGCCTCCCCTTCCGACTATAAGATGCCCTCGGGACGTAAACCCTAAGTACCCGATAAAAAATCCACGAAAGATTCTGTAGCCGCCGTCATCTCTATCCCTAGATTGAGAGGGATCTGAAGCTCTTCCCGGCACCCTGCCGGAGAGGGGATTTCACCCTGGAGGCCTTCTTCATCACCATGCAAGCCTCCGGTGTGATGCGTGAGTAGTTTATCCTTGGACTACGGGTCCATGTAGTAGCTACATGGCTGGTTGTCCTCCTTTGTTCTTTCATGTCTAGATCTTGTGAGCTCCGTTCATGATCAAGATCATCTATTTGTAATTCTGCATGTTGTGTTTGCGGGGATCCGATGGATATTGAGATTCTATTTCAGATTGATTATTGATTCTATCATGTCTTTGTTATTTGTGATCTTGCATGCTTTCCATTGTTAGTAGCTATCTTGGCCAAGTAGATGCTAGCAACTCCAAGAGTTAGTATTTATGCTCGATAGTGGGCTCATGCCTCTGGTAATCTGGGGAAGTGATAGAAATCTCTAAGGTACTAGATGTGATATTGCTACTAGGGAGAAAACAACAATCCTTTGTTCATAAAACAATTGTATTGTTTACATTACACGCAGTTCGTAAAGCAATAATCTGTTGCTTGCAACTTAATACTAGAGGGGGTTCGGATGATAACCTGAAGGTGGATTATTAATCATAGATGCAGTTGGATGGCGGTCTATGTATAATGTTGTAATGCCCAATCAAGTCTCAAAGGAGTCAAGATGATTAGTATATGCATGTATTGCTTTCTAGATGTTTATCAGTTGCCCCGCTGTAATTTTTTCACCCATCATGTTATCTATCTTAAGGAGAGCCACCTCTAGTGAACTATGGATCCCGGTCCTTGTCTTTTACATACAATCTACAATATTTTACTGCTTTGTGTTTACTTTCTTCAGACTTTTACTTCTTTCCATTCGATATGTTTAATCCTTTGTTTTCCGCAAAACACGGTGAGATTGACAACCTCATCGCAAGTTGGGGACAAAGTTCTGTGGTTGTGTTGTGCAGGTCTCCACGATGCTACTAGCACCGGTAGTGCGCCCTGCCAAAGCTCAGCTAGTAACACCTTTGGGGTGTTTCCTTGCTCCTACTGGTTCGATTAAACCTTGGTTTCATAACTGAGGGAAACTTGTTGCTGTGCTCATCATACCTTCCTCTTGGGGTTTCCAACGAGCTCTACATCAACCACGCACCAACACTTTTCTGGGCGCCGTGCATTGAGCCATCAAGCATTTTTCTGGCGCCATTGCCGGGGAGTCAAGGACATCTTCACAAGGAGAATCCCTCATAACCAATCTCTTTACTTTGTTATTTTTGTTTTGCTTAGTTTACTTTTGTTTTGTTTGCTTGTTTCTTTATCAAAAACAAAAAAAATTAGTTCCTACTATAGTTGTTATTTTCATTGGTCTGTTATTGTCTTGCTTTATCATGCTTTCTATCAATGGTTGGTTTCTTTGAAACTGAATCTTATTGGCAAGCTGGGTTCACGGAAGAACAAAAATATTATTATAAGGAACACCGCTTGTCACAAAAAGGGAAACACTTATGGGAACAAATTGATAAATTGTATACCATTGCTATAAACATGTGCTCTACTTATAATGTTACTTATTTCTTTGATAAATCTTGTTGCTGTAGGAGGTATAAACACCTCCCTTTTCAATGTGAGTATAATGATAATGTTACCATATCTTCTTATGTTAAGGGAAATTATGACTTTTATGATGTGCAACAAATTGAAGAATTTATTGCTTGGAAGGGTGCATTCGAACTTGCTTATTTGCTTGAAAATATTGATGATGCACCTTATAAATATGAGGTTTATGATATACTTAAATTTTGCTTTGATAACTACAAGGAATAAAATGGCTATATTCTTGAATATCTTAATAGATGCTCTCCACCAATGGAAGAGACTAATGCCTTGCAGGAGCCTATGGAAGAAGAAATTGCTGAACTTGAAAGCTCATTAGATGAAAAAGAGGAGGAGAGTGATGAACAAAAGGAGGAAGAATGGACCTACCCATGCCTACCTTCTAATGAGAGTAACTCTTTACCCCTTACAATATTTGATTGTCCCCCATGCTTACTAAAGGAGGATGAATGTTATGTTCCTAAGGATTCTTTTGAAAATGTTTATAATAAAGCTCTAGTGCTTGTAGATCATGAAAAGCATGCTTTATGTGATAGTTATATTGTTGAGTTTATTCATGAGGCTACTGAAAATTATTATGAGAGAGGAAAATATGGTTGTAGAAGTTTTCATGGTACTGAAACACCTCTCTATGTGCTGAAAGTTTTGAAGTTACTTTTGTTTTATCTTACTTTGCCTGTCACTTTGTTCTTTGTGAGTTTATTTGCGTATAAGATTCCTATGCATAGGAAGTGGGTTAGACTTAAAGGTGTTTTGAATTTGCTTCTTGATGCTCTCTTTTACTTCAATTCATATTCCTTATGTGACTATTTTCTCAAACTATCATGCCTAACTTAAAGGCGTTAAAGAAAAGTACTTATTGGGAGATAACCCAAAAGTTTTAGATGAGTCTTGGAAGTTATTACCTCTGTAATAACCTCTCCTTATCCTTTTTATTTGCTTTTTGTGCCAAGAGTAACCTCTAATGAGAGAGAAGTAATGATTGGGAAACTTGATGTCCCGAAACAGATTTCTGTGATTCACCGTAAAAATTCGTGTAAAATCTCTGAACGTCTTTTTGAGGCGTGAATTTTTGTGATTCTGCCCGAGTTGTTATCTAACTTTCGTTCGTTCGACACTTTTTATTTGAGCAACAGAAGGTCTTCAAAAAAAATCGTCTTTACCTGCTGGTCTGTTTTGACAGATTTCTGCCATTTTCTGCATTTGCTTCTTGTTGGTTCCTTCTTGAGTTCTTTTGGGGAATTGAGCTTTTTGAGGGAAGTGCTACAGTATCTAGTGTTCTAATGGAAGTTTATTTGGTGTTAGAACTTAACCTTAAGACTTATTTATCTTGAGTGCACTAATGTTGCAAATAAAGATTGTGTGAAGTTTTGTATGAAGGAAAATTTTCAGGTGTATGGAAGGAATGAGTAATGAGATGAAGGATGGACTAAAGCTCAAGCTTGGGGATGCCACGCGTGTCACCCCAATAAATATCCAAGAAGTACAAGCGTAAAAGCTTGGGGATGCCCAAGGCATCCCCTTCTTCATCAATAAAAATCCCAGGTTTCTTCCAAACGCTTCATTTTTATTGTTTCATGCACAGTTGTGTTGTTCTTGGAGCGTCTTCTTTTTCGTTTTCGTTTTGGTTTTTCGTTTGCTTGGTTTGCTTAGTTTTCTGAATAAATTTGTTGGACCCCCTCTTTCATAATTGGTTTGCAAATAGTTTGGTTTGGTTTGGAAAAGAGTAGGAAAGTTCATGCTTTTGTGGTAAAAAGAGCTTGATTTTGACTGTGGCCTATGCTCTGTCATGCCATGCTTAATATTGTTTTAGCATTTTTCTTAGTATTCTTTGCTGTAGCATGACTTGTTATAAACAATTGAGATTGCTTAATGTTCCTTGGATGAATCATGCGTTGTTTTAGCATATTAAAGCATAGTATAGTGGTATCCTCCTTTGATGCTTTATTTGGGTTGACTTGCCACATGCTCACACCATGTTATGACTATCTTAAGTCACCATAGCCTTTATGATCCTTTAGTTTTCAACTTGTAGTATCACTTTATGCTTTGATCAATGATGTTTTGTCGCTCTACATGATTATGGCCATTATTGGTCTCTTAGTTTGTCGCTCCTAGGGTTTTGCTAGCCTCCACAACAAAGTATGAGTTCCACTCATGCATCCAACTCCCTAAACCAAGTTATTCCAAAGAGTCCACCATACCTACCTACTAGCTTATGCTATTCCAAGTATATTCATGCTTTTGTTTACCTTCCAAATTAAACTTGTTATGAGAAAACTAGTGATTAAAGCTCTCACGAACTTGATGGCACATTTACTTTACTTGCCCTTAATAAACTTGGACCATTGTGTCTCCTATGTTGTATATGCTTGCACTTATTTGTTGGGAATTGGCAGAACCATGCTTTCATGGGGAACGCTTTCAACATTGCACTTGGTACTTGTACCTAGTTGATATCATGCTCTTTTGTATATGGATGTCGTCGGTGTGAAATGAAAGGAGAGCTTGTAAGTCCATGGAGTTATGTATATGTGTTAGATAAATGCCTGGGTCACTGGTCTAATCCATGCTGACATGGTGGAAACCTGAAGCGTAACCATAATGAGCTGTCTATGAAGCATTCTTCTTATAAAAAAAGAGTCCTATATTGAGAAAACAGGAGAAAAGAAAAAAAGAGATACTATGAAAAGAGGAAAGAGAGAAAAAAGCACCATATTCCCATGGTAAATAAGAAGAATGTTGAGATGCTCGTTGTCTGCTTGCCTTGTCATTTTGATATGGGGATTCTTCCTTATCATCGGGCAAGGGGTACCCCGTTGGCGGTTATCAATGATACACATGTACTTACGATGACACGAACTTACCGGTAACTAAACTTGAGTAGCATGAGGAGCGACCCTCGTATACAAGGGACATGAGATTTCTGACTTATACTTCGTCAAGCATGTACACCATAGTTTATTCACTTTAATCTTAATCACTTCAAGATGCTTATGATAGGGGCAATGAGAGCTGAAAGCTATAAGTACCATAATTTTTGGAAGCTCTTTATGAGACTCTACTTCCTTTTACAAAGGCCTTTCTTCCACCATTATATTGAGTCTCCACCTTCTACCTTTATGCACCTACTTTGAGAGCATAGTGGCTATTCTTAGTTCTATGTGCATTGTCCCAAGACTAGTTGATTGATGCATAACTTGATATTGCTTGTTTTAAACTATTGTATCTAGTCACTCTTATGAACTTTGAAGGTGTCCTATGCATTTATATTTGCTACTCTATTGAGGGACAAGCTGAATACTATTATGCTATGTTTTATTTATGTGAAACAAACAAACGTCTTGCAAAGCATTGTTATTCATGAATCTTTTGTTTGTGCCTTTTCATGTTGCATCATAGTTTCTTAGCTTATTGCTAGAACTTTGTTTTTCATGCTATGATTGAAGTACTATGATCCCAGCTTTGAATGTTTTGCAAATACTTTGATCAAGTCTTTGATGGTGCATGTTACCTCAAAAAATATTCTTTCTTTTTATCACTTACCTACTCGAGGATGAGCAGGAGTTAAGCTTGGGGATGTTGATACATTGCAAATGTATCTATAATTTTTGATGTTCCATGCTTGGTTTTATCCACTTTCTTGTGTTTTGTTCCAACTTTGGAGTACTTTTCATATGATTTCTTGGACTAACCTATTAACAAGAGTCACAGTGCCAGCTGCCTGTTTTCTGCTGTTTTTGGTTCCAAGAAAGTCAGAAAATGAATATTCTCGGAATTGGACGGGACAAAAGCCAAAGTGCCTATTTTTTCGGATGTCATCAAGTGCCAGAATACGAGACGGAGAGGGGCCAGAGGGCAGCCACACCACCTGGCCACGCGGCCAGGCCTGGCCCGCGCCAGGGGGTGGTGTGGCCAGCCCAGGCACCCCTTCGGCCTCCCCTTCCGACTATAAGATGCCCTCGGGACGTAAACCCTAAGTACTCGATCAAAAATCCACGAAAGAGTTTGTAGCTACCGTCATCTCCATCCCTAGATCGGGAGGGATCTGAAGCTCTTCCCGGCACCTTGCCGGAGAGGGGATTTCACCCTGGAGGCCTTCTTCATTACCATGGAAGCCTCCGGTGTGATGCGTGAGTAGTTCATCCTTGGACTACGGGTCCATGTAGTAGCTAGATGGCTGGTTCTCCTCCTTTGTGCTTTCATGTCTAGATCTTGTGAGCTCCATTCATGATCAAGATCATCTATTTGTAATTCTGCATGTTGTGTTTGCGGGGATCCGATGGATATTGAGATGCTATTTCAGATTGATTATTGATTCTATCATGTCTTTGTTATTTGTGATCTTGCATGCTTTCCGTTGTTACTAGCTATCTTGGCCAAGTAGATGCTAGCAACTCCAAGAGTTAGTATTTATGCTCGATAGTGGGTTCATGCCTCTGGTAATCTGGGGAAGTGACAGAAATCTCTAAGGTACTAGATGTGTTGTTGCTACTAGGGAGAAAAAAACAATCCTTTGTTCATAAAACAATTGTATTGTTTACATTACACGCAGTTCGTAAAGCAATAATCTGTTGCTTGCAACTTAATACTGGAGGGGGTTAGGATGATAACCTGAAGGTGGATTATTAGTCATAGATGCAGTTTGATGGCGGTCTATGTATAATATTGTAATGCCCAATCAAGTCTCAAAGGAGTCAAGATGATTAGTATATGCATGTATTGCTTTCTCGATGTTTGTCAATTGCCCCGCTGTAATTTGTTCACCCAGCATGTTATCTATCTTAAGGAGAGCCACCTCTAGTGAACTATGGATCCCGGTCCTTGTCTTTTACATACAATCTACAATCTTTTACTGCTTTGTGTTTACTTTCTGCAAACTTTTACTTCTTTCCATTTGATACGTTTAATCCTTTGTTTTCCGCAAAACACGGTGAGATTGACAACCTCATCGCAAGTTGGGGACAAAGTTCTGTGGTTGTGTTGTGCAGGTCTCCACGTTGCTACTAGCACAGGTAGTGCGCCCTGCCAAAGCTTAGCTAGTAACACCTTTGGGGTGTTTCCTTGCTCCTACTGGTTCGATTAAACCTTGGTTTCATAACTGAGGGAAACTTGCTGATGTGCTCATCATACCTTCCTCTTGGGGTTCCCAACGAGCTCTACATCAACCACGCACCAACACTTTTCTGGGCGTCGTGCATTGAGCCATCAATACACCCCCTATACTTGTGGGTCATCACCTCTGCCTCCTCCCTCCGGCGCTTCCTCCACTTCTTGCTTCCCAGTCCCTTGATCTTGCGGGCCTTGGGCCTGATTGGAGGCATGCAACCCTCTTTGATGGCCACCCGCTGGAGGTTTCAGAGGTGAATGCCGAGAGCCCGGTGTTTAGCGATGTAGGCGTTGATATTTACGGTCTCGCGCTTGCCGCCTTTGTGGATGGCGGAGCCCGGGGCCTCTGCATGCTTCAGTAAGGAGTTGAAGTCGGTGCCGACGAAACTCACCCAGCAGAAGGTGATCCCCTTGCAGAAGGGGTATTTGTAGTCACCACCAGTGAAGAAGGCGTCGTACTGGCCGGCCCGTAGCCTCCTCAGAGCTGACGAGTCTTGGTGTGCATGGACTCGTCATCGCTGCAGACGTCGCTGTCGGAAACCTATTGGAAGAAAAGGAAAATGGGGGAGTAGATGATGTAAGAAGATCGAGCAATCGAAATGCGAACAAGCGAATCCTAATAAACCAAGATCTAGCATCCAACGATGGGAACGGTAGAAGAACCAGGGGAGGGGAGCAAACCCTAGTTACCTCCAATCATGGGTCGTCGATGCCGGTGTCGTAGGGGTTTAGCGGAGCGATGTACTTATTTGGATCGTAGGTGCCCGAGAAGTGCTTGATCTGCTTGTCACCGGCGGGGGGCTCCTCTTCGGCGGCTCCGTCGGTAGTGGGGACGGGGACCTAGACGGGAACGGCGGCTGCCATCGATGCCTCGACTAGGGCCTGGACAGGGATGGCGGCTGCTTTCAACGCATCGAGGGGGACCGGCGAGGAGACGGGGGCCTCCTCGCCGGCGGCCTCGGAGGCGACGATGGCCACCTTATCCTCCTCCGCCATCGCCAGCGCGGACGGGGTATTCTCGGGAGTTTGCAGATGCTGGTGGGACAGTGGAGAGGGTTGCGTGTGGAGAGTGAGAGATAGTGAGAGTGGGTGTGCGGAGATGGGCTCTATAGTTAAGGTGGATGGAAGCAAGGCACGTTTCGTTGCACCGCCGTGCAACGCGCCGCGCAGTTTACTGCACCGTGCACCGCGACACGCGCACGGTACGTCACGTTTTTCCCGGGCCATGCATGGCAGTTCTGTATTGAGCCGCATGCAAAGGCGCATACACAATTTCTACGTACGAAGTTTGACACGGCCCTAAAATTCACGATATTTAAAGTGGAAATGTAGAGGGGAAGGTAGGTGGCTGTACGGTGAGATTTGTGGGGTTGTGCTAGATCGGGTAGAGGGATGTGTTGATGACTGCGAGTGACTCTATGAAGGCGGAGGTCTCGTCGAGCTCAGCTCAGCTCTTCGGCCTCCGGCTAGCGCGTGCAAGTTTCTTTCGGTGGGGCCGAGTTGGAAGTGAGATTGAGAGTCGCTGCGTAAAAAATGGGATATGTCTTATTAAAATCAAGTGGCAATAAATTGCAGCTGTCCATTGACGACCATGCACTCGATGACGCATGTGTTGTGGTGTAGTAGTAGCAGTAGTAGGCTTTTCAGACTTGATTAAACATGAGATGACCGCTCGACGACTTTTTCCATGGATGACATCGTGTTCCTTCTTGTAGAAGTCTCGTTGAGGGAGACGTCCGTGCTGTCTCACGCTATACTATGAAGGGCATGACGTGTGCAACGATCATCGTTGGATCGCACAAAATCAACGGTTGGTGCACACGATCCGCATGACAACTGCGACAACCAATCAGGGAGTAGTAGACAGGGTGAGCACATGTTTGGGCTTCTACAAAAGATAGAGAGAGGGGGGCAAAACTGAGTAGTATCAAAAAACCAAGGGCAAGAGTATTATAAAAATGGAAAGTGAGTGTCTTGTACAATGAAATACATCGTGGCATACATCAAATTATGCCAAGATAGATCCACTAGAGTTCATTGGATGTGTGTTCTTCTCATAAACCACATGGACCCACTAGAGTTAATTGCATGTGTGTTATTGTCATAAACCACATGGACCCACCGGTGTCATTGCATGTGTGTTCTTTTCATAAACCACATGTTGAAACCACACATGGATCCACCGGTGTCATTGGATGTGTGTTCTTTTCATGAACCACACCCAGTGTCATTGGATGTCTTTTCTTCTCACAAACCACACATGGATCCACCAGTGTCATTGCATGTCTGTAATTTTCATGAACCACACATGGATCCACCCAGTGTGATTGCATGTTAGTTCTTCTCACAATCCACATAAGGATCCACCAGTGTCATTGCATGTCTATTCTTTTCACAAACCACACCTAGTGTCATTGCATGTCTGTTCTTCTCACAAACCACACATGGATCCACCAGTGTCATTGGATGTATGTTCTTTTCATGAACCACACACAGTGTCATTGGATGTCTGTTCTTCTCACAAACCACATAAGGATACACCATTGTCATTGGATGTGTGTTCTTCTCATGAACCACACCAAGTGTCATTGGATGTGTGTTCTTCTCACAAACCACACATGGATCCACCAGTGTTATTGCATGTGTGTTCTTTTCATGAACCACATCTAGAGTCATCGCATGTCTGTTCTTCTCACAAACCACATTTGGATCCACCAGTGTCATTGCATGTGTGTTCTTCTCATGAACCACAGCCAGAGTCATCGCAAGCATGTTGTTCTCACAAACCACATAAGGACCCACCGATGTCATTGGATGTGTGTTCTTTTCATGAACCATACCAAGTGTCATTGGATGTATGTTCTTCTCACAAACCACATAAGGATACACCAGTGTCATTGCATGTGTGTTCTTTTCACAAACCACAGCAACAGTCATTGCATGTGTGTTCTTCTCACAAACCACATAAGGATACACCAGTGTCATTGCATGTGTGTTCTTTTCACAAACCATAGCTAGAGTCATTGCATGTGTGTTCTTCTCACAAACCACATAAGGATACACCAGTGTCATTGGATGTCTGTTCTTTTCATGAACCACACCTAGTGTCATTGCATGTATGTTCTTGTCACAAACCACACAGGGATACACCAGTGTCATTGCATGTCTGTTCCTCTCATGAACCACATCTAGAGTCATCGCATGTGTGTTCTTCTCACAAAACACATAAGGATACACCAGTGTAATTGCATGTATGTTCTTCTGATGAACCACATCTAGAGTCATTGCATGTATGTTCTTCTCATAAACCACATAAGGATCCACCAGTGTCATTGGATGTGTGTTCTTTTCATGAACCACACACAGTGTCATTGGATGTTTGTTCTTTTCATAAACCACATAAGGATCACTAGTGTCATTGGATGTGTCTTCTTTTCATGAAGCAAACCAAGTGT
The DNA here is from genome assembly GCA_910589775.1 of Avena eriantha. NCBI lineage: Eukaryota > Viridiplantae > Streptophyta > Magnoliopsida > Poales > Poaceae > Avena > Avena eriantha. The sequence continues at coordinate 87,139,350 of OU342743.1, forward strand.
CATTGCATGTGTGTTCTTTTCACAAACCACAGCTAGAGTCATTGCATGTGTGTTCTTCTCACAAACCACATAAGGATACACCAGTGCCATTGCATGTGTGTTGTTTTCACAAACCACAGCTAGAGTCATTGCATGTGTGGTTTTCTCACAAACCACACATGGATCCACCATTGTCATTGGATGTGTGTTCTTTTCATGAACCAAAGCCAGTATCATTGGATGTGTGTTCTTCTCACAAACCACACATGGATCCACCAGTGTCATGCATCTATGTCCTTCCCATGAACCACACCCAGTGTCATCGCATGTATGTCCTTCTCACAAACCACATAAGGATCCACCAGTGTCATTGGATGTGTGTTCTTCTCACAAACCACATAAGGATACACTGGTGTCATTGCATGTGTGTTCTTTTCACAAACCATAGCTAGAGTGATTGCATGTAAGTTCTTCTCACAAACCACACATTTATCCACCAGTGTCATTGGATGTGTGTTCTTTTCATGAACCACACCCCGTGTCATTGGATCTGTGTTCTTCTCACAAACCACACATGGATCCACCAGTGTCATTACATGTCTGTTCTTTTCATGAACCACAGATGGATCCACCTAGTGTGATTGCATGCCAGTTCTTCTCACAAACCACAAAAGGATCCACCAGTGTTATTGCATGTTTGTTCTTTTCATGAACCACATCCAGTATCATTGCATGTATGTTCCTCTAAACAAACCACACATGGATCCACCTGTGTTATTGGATATCTATTGTTTTCATGAACCACACCCAGTGTCATTGCATGTCTGTTCTTCTCACAAACCACATAAGGATACAACAGTGTCATTGCATGTCTGTTCTTATCATGAACAACATCTAGAGTCATCGCATGTGTGTTCTTCTCACAAACCACATAAGGATCCACTAGTGTCATTGGATGTGTGTTCTTTTCATGAACCACACCCAGTGTCATTTCATGTGTGTTCTTCTCACAAACCACAACTAGAGTCATTGGATATGTGTTCTTCTCACAAACCACATAAGGATACACCAGTGTCATTGCATGTGTGTTCTTTTCACAAACCACAGCTAGAGTCATTGCATGTGTGTTCTTCACACAAACCACATAAGGATACACCAGTGTTATTGCATGTGTGTTCTTTTCACAAACCACAGCTAGAGTCATTGCATGTGTGCTCTTCTCACAAACCACATAAGGATACACTAGTGTCATTAGATGTGTGTCCTTTTCATAAACCACACCCAGTGTCATCGCATGTCTGTTCTTCTCACAAACCACATAAGGATACACCAGTGTCATTGCATGTATGTTCTTCTCATGAACGACATCTAGAGTCATGGCATATTTGTTCTCACAAACCACATAAGGATCCACCAGTGTCATTGCATGTCTTTTCTTGTCATGAACCACAGCTAGAGTCCTTCCAAGTCTGTTCTTCTCACAAACCACATAAGGATCCACAAGTGTCATTGGATGCGTGTTCTTTTCATGAACCATACCCAGTGTCATTGGATGTGTGTTCTTCTCACAAACCACAAATGGATCCACCCGTGTCATTTCATGTCTGTTCTTTTCATGAATCACACATGGATCCACCGAGTGTGATTGCATGTAAGTTCTTCACACAAACCACATAATGATCCACCAGTGTCATTGCATGTCTATTCTTTTCATGAACCACACCTAGTATCATTGCATGTCTGTTCCTCTAAACAAACCACACATGGATCCACCAGTGTCATTGCATGTGGTCATTGCATGTGTGTTCTTCTAAACAAACCACACATGGATCCACCCATGTCATTGGATGTATGTTCTTTTCATGAACCACACCTAGTGTCATTGGATGTGTGTTCTTCTCACAAACCACACATGGTTCCACCCAGTGTGATTGCATGTCAATTCTTCTCGCAAACCACACATGGATCCAGCAGTGTCATTGGATGTGTGTTCTTTTCACAAACCACAACCAGTGTCAATGGATGTGTGTTCTTCTCACAAACCACACATGGATCCACCAGTGTCATTGCATGTCTGCCCTTCTCATGAACCAGACCCAGTGTCATCGCATGTCTGTTCTACTCATAAACCACATAAGGATCCACAAGTGTCATTGGACGTGTGTTCTTCTCACAAACCACATAAAGATACACCGGTGTCATTGCATGTGTGTTCTTTTCACAAACCACAACTAGAGTGATCGCATGTCAGTTCTTCTCACAAACCACACATGGATCCACAAGTGTCATTGGATGTGTGTTCTTTTCATGAACCACATCCAGTGTCATTGGATGTGTATTCTTCTCACAAACCACACATGGATCCACCTGTGTCATTGCATGTCTGTCCTTCTCATGAACCACATCTAGAGTCATCGCATGTCTATTCTTCTCAAAAACCACATAGGGATCCACCAGTGTCATTGCATGTTTGTTCTTCTCATGAACCACAGCTAGAGGCATTGCATGTCTGTTCTTCTCACAAACCACATAAGGATCCACCATTGTCATTGGATGTGTGTTCTTTTCATGAACCACACCCAGTGTCATTAGATGTGTGTTCTTCTCACAAACCACACATGGATCCACCAGTGTCATTGCATGTATGTTCTTTTCATGAACCACACATGAATCCACCCAGTGTGATTGTATCTTAGTTCTTCTCACAAACCACAAAAGGATCCACCAGTGTCATTGCATGTTTGTTCTTTTCATGAACCACATCCAGTATCATTACATGTCTGTTCCTCTAAACAAACCACACATGGATCCACTGGTGTCATTGCATGTGGTCATTGCATGTGTCTTCTTCTAAACAAACCACACATGGATCCACCCGTGTCATTGGATGTCTGTTCTTTTCATGAACCACACCTGGTGTCATTGCATATATGTTCTTCTCACACACCACATAGGGATACACCAGTGTCATTGCATGTCTGTTCTTCTCATGAACCACATCTAAAGTCATCCCATGTGTGTTCTTCTCACAAACCACGTAAGGATACACTAGTGTAATTGCATGTCTGTTCTTCTCATGAACCACATCTAGAGTCATTGCATGTTTGTTCTTCTCACAAACCACATAAGGATCCACCAGTGTCATTGGATGTGTGTTCTTTTCAAGAACCACACCTAGTGTCATTGGATGTGTGTTCTTCTCACAAACCACATAAGGATCCACCAGTGTCATTGGATGTGTGTTCTTTTCATGAACCACACCCAGTGTCATTGCATGTGTGTTCTTCTCACAAACCACAGCTAGAGTCATTGGATGTGTGTTCTTCTCACAAACCACATAAGGATACACCAGTGTCATTAGATGTGTATTCTTTTCACAAACCACAGCTAGAGTCATTGCATGTGTGTTCTTCTCACAAACCACATAAGGATACGCCAGTTGTCATTGCATGCGTGCTCTTTTCACAAACCGCAGCTAGAGTCATTGCATGTGTGCTCTTCTCACAAACCACATAAGGATACACCAGTGTCATTGGATGTGTGTTCTTTTCATGAACCACGCCAAGTGTCATTGCATATCTATTCTTCTCACAAACAACACATGGATCCACCAGTGTCATTGGATGTGTGTTCTTTTCATGAACCACACCAAGTGTCATTGCATGTCTGTTCTTCTCACAAACCACACATGGATCTAGCAGTGTCACTAGATGTGTGTTCTCTTCATGAACCACACATGGATCCACCCAGTGTGATTGCATGTCAGTTCTTCACACAAACCACATAAGGATCCACCAGTGTCATTGCATGTCTATTGTTTTCATGAACCACACCTAGTATCATTGCATGTCTGTTCCTCTAAACAAACCACACATGGATCTACCAGTGTCATTGCATGTGTGTTCTTCTAAACAAACCACACATGGATCCACCCGTGTCATTGGATGTCTATTCTTTTCATGAACAACACCTAGTGTCATTGGATGTGTGTTCTTCTCACAAACCACACATGGATCCACCCAGTGTGATTGCATGTCAATTCTTCTCGCAAACCACACATGGATCCACCAGTGTCATTGGATGTGTGTTCTTTTCATGAACCACAACCAGTGTCATTGGATGTGTGTTCTTCTCACAAACCACACATGGATTCCCCAGTGTCATTGCATGTCTGTCCTTCTCGTGAACCACACCCAGTGTCATCGCATGTCTGTTCTACTCATAAACCACATAAGGATCCACTAGTGTCATTGGACGTGTGTTCTTCTCACAAACCACATAAAGATACACCGGTGTCATTGCATTTGTGTTCTTTTCACAAACCACAGCTAGAGTCATTGCATGTGTGCTCTTCTCACAAACCACATAAGGATACACCAGTGTCATTGGATATGTGTTCTTTTCATGAACCACACCCAGTGTAATTGCATGTATGTTCTTCTCACAAACCACACATGGATCAACCAGTGTCACTGGATGTGTGTTCTTTTCATGAACCACACCCAGTGTCATCGCTTGTCTGTTCTTCTTACAGACCATATAAGGATCCACCCGTGTCATTGCATGTCTATTCTTCTCATGAACCACAGCTAGAGTCATTGCATGTGTGTTATTCTCACAAACCACATAAGGATCCACCAGTGTCATTGGATGTAGGTTCTTTTCATGAACCACACCCAGTGTCATTGGATGTGTGTTCTTATCACAAACCACATATGGATCCACTAGTGTCATTGCATTTGTGTTCTTCTCATCAACCACAGCAGGGGTCATTGCATGTCTGTTCTTCTCACAAACCACATAAGCTTCCACCAGTGTCATTGGATGTGTGTTCTTTTCATGAACCACACCCAGTGTCATTGGACGTGTGTTCTCCTGACAAACCACACATGGATCCACTAGTGTCATTGCATGTCTGTTCTTTTCATGAACCACATCTAGTATCATTGCATGTCTCTTCCTCTAAACAAACCACACATGGATCCACCAGTGTCATTGCATGTGGTCATTGCATGTGTGTTCTTCTAAACAAACCACACATGGATCCACCCATGTCATTGGATGTATGTTCTTTTCATGAACCACACCTAGTGTCATTGGATGTGTGTTCTTCTCACAAACCACACATGGTTCCACCCAGTGTGATTGCATGTCAATTCTTCTCGCAAACCACACATGGATCTAAAAGTGTCATTGGATGTGTGTTCTTTTCACAAACCACAACCAGTGTCATTGGATGTGTGTTCTTCTCACAAACCACACATGGATCCACCAGTGTCATTGCATGTCTGCCCTTCTCATGAACCAGACCCAGTGTCATCGCATGTCTGTTCTACTCACAAACCACATAAGGACCCTCCAGTGTCATTGGACGTGTGTTCTTCTCACAAACCACATAAAGATACACCGGTATCATTGCATGTGTGTTCTTTTCACAAACCACAACTAGAGTGATCGCATGTCAGTTCTTCTCACAAACCACACATGGATCGACGAGTGTCATTGGATGTGTGTTATTTTTATGAACCACATCCAGTGTCATTGGATGTGTGTTCTTCTCACAAACCACACATGGATCCACCAGTGTCATTGCATGTCTATCCTTCTCATGAACCACATCTAGAGTCATCGCATGTCTGTTCTTCTCACAAACCACATAAGGATCCACCAGTGTCATTGCATGTTTGTTCTTCTCATGAACCACAGCTAGAGTCATTGCATGTCTGTTCTTCTCACAAACCACATAAGGATCCACCAGTTTCATTGGATGTGTGTTCCTTTCATGAACCACACCCAGAGTCATTGGATGTGTGTTCTTCTCACAAACCACACATGGATCCACTAGTGTCATTGCATGTCTGTTCTTTTCAGGAACAACACCCAATGTCATTGCATGTGTGTTCTTCTCACAAACCATAGCTAGAGTCATTGGATGTGTATTCTTCTCACAAACCACATAAGGATACACCAGTGTCATTACATGTGTATTCTTTTCACAAACCACAGCTAGAGTCATTGCATGTGTGTTCTTCTTACAAACCACATAAGGATACGCCAGTTGTCATTGCATGTGTGTTCTTTTCACAAACTACAGCTAGAGTCATTGCATGTGTTATATTCTCACAAACCACATAAGGATACATCAGTGTCATTGGATGTGTGTTATTTTCATGAACCACGCCTAGTGTCATTGCATATCTATTCTTCTCACAAACAACACATGGATCCACCAGTGTCACTGGATGTGTGTTCTTTTCATGAACCACACCCAGTGTCATCGCATGTCTGTTCTTCTCACAAACCACATAAGGATCCACCAGTGTCATTGCATGTATGTTCTTCTCATGAACCACAACTAGAGTCATTGCATGTCTGTTCTTCTCACAAACCACATAAGGATCCACCAGTGTCATTGGATGTGTGTTCTTTTCATGAACCACACCTAGTGTCATTGGATGTGTGTTCTTCTCACAAACCACACATGGATCCACCAGTGTCATTGCATGTCTGTTCTTTTCATGAACCACATCCAGTATCATTGCATATCTGTTCCTCTAAACAAACCACACATGGCTCCACCAGTGTCATTTCATGTGGTCATTGCATGTGTGTTCTTCTAAAGAAACCACACATGGATACACCAGTGTCATTGGATGTGTGTTCTTTTCATGAACCACACTTAGTGTCATTAGATGAGTGTTCTTCTGACAAACCACACATGGATCCACCTAGTGTGATTGCATGTCAGTTCTTCTCACAAACCACACATGGATCCACCAGTGTCATTGGATTTGTGTTCTTTTCATGAACCACATCCACTGTCATTGGATGTGTGTTCTTCTCACAAACCACAGATGGATCAACCAGTGTCATTGCATGTCGGTCCTTCTCATGGACCACATCTAGAGTCATCGCAAGTATGTGCTTCTCACAAACCACATAAGGATCCACCAGTGTCATTGCATGTCTGTTCTTCTCATGAACCAGAACTAGAGTCATTGCATGTCTGTTCTTGTCACGAACCACATAAGGATCCACCAGTGTCATTGGT